>OY284473.1:4733916-5333916 GCA_958336335.1 Dilophus febrilis
ATTTTAATTCAACACTAAAAGAATATATTTATTTTATAATCAACTGTACAGCTTGATTGCTTTATTGCAAGTGATATAAAAACTATGA
Source organism: Dilophus febrilis (assembly GCA_958336335.1). NCBI lineage: Eukaryota > Metazoa > Arthropoda > Insecta > Diptera > Bibionidae > Dilophus > Dilophus febrilis. The sequence continues at coordinate 4,734,005 of OY284473.1, forward strand.
TTAATAATAGCGGTTAATAACTTATATATTATATTATTCAATACATATTATATGTATTGCATGATTGCCATATTTTTCAACACTCCCACTCAATCATGCAAACCACAACGATTCCGCAATTCCAAATGTTTTGAAGCGGACAATGGTTTTGTTAACAAATCAGCCAGCATAAGTTCCATTGGACAATATATTTACACGATACAATTCCCCTATCAACATAATCCTTAACGAAATTGTAGCGTGTATCAATGTGTTTGGTTCGATTTGATAACTTCTCGTTCTCAATCATGCTCAAACAGCTTTGGTTATCCTCATAGATGATGATCGGTGAAATGAGCTTGTGCCCCATTTCCTCCAATAGTCGTCTTAACCAAAACGCTTCTTTACATGCTTCAGATATAGTGCGATGAATTCAGCTTTCGTTGACGAAAGTGCCACACAGCTTTGCTTGCGACACGCCCAACTTATGGTTGCACCGCTATAAATGAACACATATCCACTATTCGATTTTCTATCAACGTGACTTACTGCCCAAATGGCATCAGCAAACCCACATAAAACCCCATCATCGCATGTATTACTCCCTAGGACCAACTATAAAATTTGATGTTCCCCTTAAATATTTTAAAACCCTTTTCAATTCATTCCAATCCTCTTGTCGCGGTGCAGTGACCTTTTGTGATAAAATGGATACACTAGCCGATATATCTGGCCGGGTGTTTACTGACACATACAACAAACATCCGATGAGTTTCTGATAGTCAGTGTTTGTCAACAGTAGTTTCCCATTTTCGTCGTTTACCAGCCTGTCATAATTAACACCCATTGGTACCTTTATTAACTCCTTTGCATATATGTCGATTGACACAATAATATATGTCGATTGACACAATTGATAAAATCCGCTTTCTGATTTTGTAACTTCCATACCAAGATAATAAGCTATTTCACCCAAATCCTCAATTTCAAATTTAGATGAAATTATTTCAATAATTTCTTTTGCCTCATCTTCCGTTTTTACCAGCAAAACCATATCATCAACATAAATCAATAATAAACATAAATGTTCATCATTTATACGTGTATAGAGACATGAATCTGCTGTACTTTGTTGAAATTCTGCAGCAATTAGAACGCCATGTATAGCATCCTTCCATAACTTTGCAGCTTGTTTCAATCCATATAAACCCCTTTTTAACAGACAAAAACCATATTACTGCCCTCTTCAAAGCACAGTGGTTGTCTCTGATGATTTTGGAAGAACTATATTAATCTGGATTTAAATAAATGTATTTGAAAAGGAATAAATGTGACACCGGTGAAGGTTGATACAACTATGAACACGTTTTTATTTTCTTATAACAAAAATGACAATTGTGACAGAGAATAATACATTGTAATAGATTACAATGTAAACCTTAAAACTAAGTAATAGAATTTAATTCGCCTTAATCCAACAGTCTCATGTAGATTTTTTCTTTTAGTATGCCGTTCAAAAATGCAGTTTTAGCATCAATGTGACGCACAATATATTTTACAATATTGCAGCAATGGTCAACAAAAGCCTAAACGTTGTTTGCCTTGCAACCGGCGCAAATACCTGGTCGTATTCGGTTCCAAATTTTTGCAAAAACCCTTTTGCCACTAAACGTGCTTTAAAACGACCAATGCGACCGTTGACATTAGGTTTCAATTTATAAACCCACTTGCAATCTATTGCGGTTCTATTCTCTGGCAATTTACACAAATCCCATGTGCAATTCTTCTTTAATGCTTTAATTTCATCCTGCATTGCCTCACACCACTGTAATTTATCTTTACATGCCCATGCCTGCTTAAATGTTTTAGGCTCATCCACGATATTGTGCACTGTATTTAATTCATTTATTAAACGTCTTGGAGGTTTTCCCTTGTTTAAGCGCTGTGATGCACGTTGTGCAATCACCGTGTCCGTATTCACCGGGCGGGCCTGTGTCAATCAACGTATCATTCTCATCCAACGCATCCGGAATTTCATCATTTTCTTTATTTTGCTCCGTAAATGATTCAAATTCCGAATCATCTGCCTCACTGCCTTGATTTGCATTTAATGGCAATACTGCATCCTTATTTTTCTTAACCTTTTCCTTGTAAATGTCATCAAATGTTGGTACCGATATTTCCCCCTTATTACTAACCTTATCAAATGATGACTGCTCAATCCCATTTTGTCCCTTCCATTTCATCAACGAAACGCACATTTCGACTGAAACGACGACCAGTTTCCTATTTATTTGGTCGAAACATCTGTATGCCCTTGAATTTTCATCATAACCAACAAAAATCATTTGTGCTGCTGTATTGTCTAGCTTTTAAGTCTCTTTTCTGTTGGAATGAAAACAAAACATTTAGTACCGAATTTAACACAATGCTTCATACCTGGGGCTCAGTTCTTGAATCACACGCAAGAGTTGCGTGCACGCAAATACCATTTTTGAGTTTGAAAGTATACGAATAGCTATTCTTGAAATATTGAGTATAGTTTTTGCGTATGCTTTCACACGCATCTACTGAGTCTACTATTTTGTAAGCGCAAAGATATTTGCGTGTGATTTTATATAAAAAATGTATAGGAAAAATAAAAAAAAAATTATTTTCAATTTTTTTATAATTAAAAAATCGAAATTAAAAGAAAATTAATTATCAACATAGAGATATTAGAAATAATAGAGTATAATATCGTATTATTGAAAATATTACATAACAATCACCGATATTGGCATTCCAAAAAATAAAACAGATTTACAAAAATTACTAGGTATGATTAACTATGTAAGGAGTTTTGTACCTAATCTGGCTGAAGAAAGTAAAGCGTTAAGAGAATTGTTAAAAAAGAATATGATATTTTCGTGGCTTCCGGCGCATACAAACTGTTTAAATAAAATTAAAGATTTGATAGTAAATGCCCCTGTATTAAAAAGTTTTGATTCAACTAAGTCAATCACATTACAGGCTGATAGCAGCAAAGATGGATTGGGTTGCTGCATAATGCAGGAAAATAAACCAATTTCATTTGCATCACGAAGTCTAACAGACACGGAAACAAATTATTCACAGTGTGAAAAAGAATTGCTTGCAATTTGTTTTGCATGTAGGAAATTTCATAATTGGATTTATGGTAGGAATATTGAAATTATAACCGACCATAAGCCATTATTGGGTGTGTTGACCAAAGAAATAGCTAAAATTCCATCTGCAAGACTACGACGTATGCGTTTGGGTTTATTAAACTATAACATTAGGTTAAAATATGTTCCCGGAAAATATTTATATATAGCTGATTTATTGTCACGATATTACAGTAAAAACGATAGCAAAGGTAATAATAACGATATTATGGATTTGAATGAAGTAGTTCATAGTTTGAACATTAGTGATGCAAGGAAAGAGGAATTCCAGAAGGAAACAAGTTGTGATCCAATACTGTCACAATTGAAGAATATATTGATGAATGGTTGGCCTAAAGAAAAAAGATACGTAAATGACAGCATAAAATTTTATTGGAAATTTCAAAATGATTTAATATTAGAAGACAATCTAATATTCTTAAATGAACGAATAATTGTGCCAACTAAAATGAGAGAAAACATTTTAAACCAACTACATAGTTCACATATGGGGATAGAAAAAACAAAGGCAAGGGCAAGAACTTTGGTTTATTGGCCAGGTATAAATGAGTGCATTGAAAATATCGTTTCAAACTGTTCAATATGTCAACGGTTTAGAAGCTCCAATATTAAGGAACCACTCATTTCACATAATATTCCCCAATTTCCATTTTATAAAATTGCAATGGATATATGTGAATATGGGAATAAATCCTGTTTGGTAATCAGTGATTACTATACAAAATACTTGGATATCATACAGATGTATAATAAAACGGCTAAAACAGTGGTAGAAAAATTAAAAATTTTATTCGCAACACATGGCATTCCCCGTGAAATCATTGCAGATAATATGCCATTTAACTCCAGAGAATTTAAAATATTTGCTAATGATATTGATTGTGCAGTTACTAATAGTAGTCCAAATTATCCTAGATCCAATGGATTAGCTGAACGAGCAGTTCAAACGGCAAAGCAAATGATAAAAAAAAGTGCGGATTCTGGTGAGGATTTATGGATTAAATTACTGGAGTACAGAAACACGCCCATTAAGGACATCAATGTTACCCCAAATGAATTACTATTTAATCGGATTACTAGAACGTTGTTACCTGCAAAGAACGACTCATATAAGACACAAAGAATTCCAAATTTGATATCTAATTTTAATATAAAACAAAATCGTCAAAATCATTACTATAATAAACACACTAAAATGAGACCTGAATTTAAAGTGGGTGAACAAACATGGTATCGTAATGGCAAACGATGGGAGAAGGCGAAAATAGTAGATAAACATTCAACTCCTAGATCGTATTGGATTAAGTTAGAGAGCGGGCAGATATTAAGAAGAAATTCGAGTGTGTTAAGACATGTTAATCATAATGGTTGATTTTAAAATAAGTATTATATTTGTAAATTGAATTAAATTGAATTGAATCATTTCACTTACTGAGATATTAGTGTAACTTTGAATTTTAAAGAAGGGAGATGTTGAATATGAATTATACATACTAGGGTTAATTAATTTAAGTATATAAGTATATAATAAATTAATGTACAGTAAGATGAATTATATTAATATTGTACTGAATGTAACTTGTGAATATAATAGATTAAAACCAGTATTGAATAAATGCTCATCTAAATAACATATATTACAGAGTGTATGGGTGGATGTGTACATTTTATTCAAACAATTACCGATTAATTTAAATAAAGGATCTGTAAAATATAATTAAACATTTTTACTTATATACATCTAATGATATTTATTTATATATAAACGAAAAAAAATTGAATAATTTTATTTTAAACCTGGCACGGCCGCAATAAATTCATCAAAATATAATAAATAAAAATCTCCGAATTGAAATTATATATATATAATTAAAACCCAATCAAATTACCAATATTATTGTGATTTTTTAAAATATTATAATTTTTTTTTTCTATATAGCGTATGTATTAATAATAACAAACTCTTCTCATTCTCGTGAGTGATTCATTAATTTTATTATATATTTTGTATTTTTCTTCATTTATACAACAAAAATGAGTGATTTCACAATATTTGAGTCTGAGGTGAATAAAATATGCGTGTGGTAATCAAGAATACAAAGTCGTATACGCAAAGTTGCGTATACGCTTCTCGGGCACACGCAAAGTTGCGTACACTTAATTTTGCGTCTGATTGAAGAATTGAGCCCCTGGTGTTTTGTTGTTCCACAACTCAAAGGGAGTTGTTTCTATAGATCTGGATGGCAAACGATTTTGCAGATAGTTTCCATGCAGTTAACATGCTTCAGCCCAATACATGTTAGGCAAATTGGCATCTACCAACATACACCGAGCCATTTCAATTAAAGTACGGTTTTTTCTTGCCGCGATACCGTTTTGTTGTGGTGTATAAGGTGCCGTGTATTGTATCTGGATGCCTTCAGCTTTTAAAAATGAAGTCACTTTTTTACCAATATATTCTCCACCCCTATCAGAACGAATTATTCCTGGTGTTAATGAAAATTTGTTTTTCACTATAGCAACGTACTCTTTTAACTTTATTTCATCCTCAGATTTCTCCCGTAACAAATAAATTGTGGTAAACCTTGAGAAATCATCGATAAATGTAAGCATGTACTTTTTACCACCCGCGGTGATATCGTTTGCATTGGACCACACACATCCGTGTGCACTAACTCGAGAACTCTTCTGGAATTACTTGATGACTGCTTTAAAAATGGTAGTCGTGTAGACTCTTTGCCTTTAAACATATTTCGAATTTATGCCTTATACCACAATCTACTACCGTTAAGTCGTTTACCATGCCTTTTGAACACATTAACCTTATTTAGCCACTGGATCTCGATGACCAAATATTCGATGCAAATTGTGAATACAATTTGTTTTACACTCATTTACTGCTCCAAGTACCTTGTTTGGCTGACGTATCTTGTATAAATTCGATACCCCATCAGCAAACGCGATCTGTACATTTTCTTTCTTTATTTCACACCCATTCTTAACAAAATTTACCGAAAAACCTTTATCTATTAATTTCTTTACCGACAGTAAATTTCCTTTAATTTGTGGTACATAAAGCACATTCGCCACTCTTAGCAATCCCGCATTTTACCATTTGCATTCAGGGCCTCAATATCACATGAACCCGTTCCCTTTACTTCTACCTTCTGACCATTGGCAACACTAATACTACTGCATGTCAAATCTAATATATTAAAATAACGCCTGTCACAGGCGATATGGCATGTTGCGCCGGAATCGATGATCCAATCACCATAATGATAGGTTCCATGACCACATTAAATAAAAATTGTTCGTCATGCTGTCCCACCTTATGTGCGCACGTTGATTATTATTTGTTGTCCTTTTTCCCTTCCATAAATTATATTTACGCGGCAATCCCGTTTTATATGACCCGATTTCTTACAGAAAAAACAATTGACTGCATTATTGGTTATCTTTAAAATCGAATCCTTACCTTTATTTATACATCACCATCGATTTCAATGCGACGATATGGTATTCAGCAATTAACTTTTGTTGAACCATAGAGAATGTTAAATCCTCCTCTGGACGTGATTCAAGAGAAGTAACCAATGTGTCATAGCTTCTGGGAAGACTACTTAACAGCATTGCAACATTCCAATTTTCAGATATGGGATCACCTAAATCTTTTAACTTTTGAAACAAATCCAATAGTTGTACCATATGATGCTCTAGGTTTTCTCCTTCATCCAACTTTGTGTTGCAAATGCGACGCATTAATGTAACTCTATTGCTGAGTGTAACTTTTTCATGATGACTTTTAAGTGAATTCGACGCTAATGTTGCCGTTTCTGATGATCGGATATGACATAATTGGCTATCCTCAACATAAAAAAAACAATGAATGCCAGCGCCTCTTCATCATGCTCTTTCCATGCATCAATTGCCATATTTTTCAACTAAAAACTCCCCGGCAAAAACACCTTTTCTGGCACAAAGTTCGACATGTTTTTCCAATAAATAGAAAAAAACAACGTTGTTTATACGCTTCAATCTTCAATGACATATACGCATGAAAAAGACGCGCAAAAACATACAATAGCTTTCAAATGAATATAGTCACAATAATAATACTCGTAACGCCCGCTAATTGTAAAACGTTTCTAATCAAAACAATTTCGGTTTTATTATTATAATATTTTTGAATTTAATCGCATTCCATTTCTGCTGCATGAAATGAAATTTTGATATTTATTTATTTACATATAGTCGAATTAATTAATTTTGGGTCATCCAAGCAGAAAATTCTGTTCAAAAGTAAATTTCAAAAGGTTCTTATAATGTGGGTCAGAAAATATTTGTTAGTGCTTTGGAAATAATTCCGCTACCATGCACTACAAAGGATATATAATCAGAAAATATTTTGCTATGTTTGGCCGAACTCCTTTTTACTATATTAACAAAACAACCACTGCCTGTAAGTGAAACCGATTTTTACTACAATACAGAATAATAAATGTTACTGTTAAAGCAGATGGTTGGTTTGGATTGGGATCAATAGGGTAGGCACTGACTGGTCGCTGACCCAGTGTTGCAACTGTTGAGTTCCTGATCAAGTGCTTACTTTACCTCCACGTGGTAACCAACGGTAACTGAATGATACAATCATTCAGGCTAAAATTGTAAGTGCGAATCCCATGCGGTTGGTCGTACGGCTAATTACCGACAACAGTGCCTCGGACAGGACAGGAAAAACGGCAACGATCTCAGGCAATGGAACAAGGACAATGATTTAAAACTGGCATCATGGAACGTGAGAACTGCGATACTGCGCGCGGGCGGTTTAAAAACTTTCACTGATTGCTTAAAGAAAGCTAAACTGGACATAACAGCGGTCCAGGAAACACGGTGGCCTGGAAAGAACATCTTATCCAGTAAAGAATACAAATTCTATTACAGCGATAGAAATAAAACAGGGTTATTCCCCACCGGCTTTATTGTAATGGGTAAAGCGAAAGAATCGGTCATTGGTTTCAACGCCATTGACGAAAAATTTTGTACATTACGAATAAAGGGAAAATTTTTTAATGTAACCTTTATTAACGTACACGCCCCAACAGAAAACAAAGATTCGCAGACACACGAAGGATATGTTTTACGAAAAGCTCAATCGTATTTACAATCAAGCTCCTAGTCGTGACATTAAAATCGTGCTTGGCGATTTTAATGCACAGGTGGGTAGGGAAATTGTATATCGACCGGAAATTGGTCAACATAGCCTTCATACACACTGCAATAATAACGGCGAGCGTTTAGTCGATTTCACAATATCAAACAATATGATAGTAGTCAGCACACACATAAGAACATACACAAAGGAACATGGTTGGTGTTCGCCCGATACAAAAACAACAAACCAAATAGACCACGTACTCATTGACAGCCGTCATGCTTCTGACATACTGGATGTAAGGAGCTGTAGGGGACCTAACATTGATTCTGATCATTATCTCGTAAGAGCTTTGTTCAGATATCGTGTTAGTGCAAACCGCCAAAAAGTCATTGCGAGAGGATTCAATTTGGAAAATCTCAAAAATGACCAAGTAAAACAACAGTACGAAGATAAATTGGTGGAGTTAATTGTTCGAACAGATGTGGATCAACAGCAAAACACGTGTAATGATATGTGGAATCGAGTACGTAATTGTATGACGGTAACGGCGGCAGAGGAGACGGTAAAGTTGAAACCTGGCGTGGTCAGAAATGGTTGGTTCGATGACGAATGTAAAACGGCTCGTGAAGAAAAGAACCAAACGTGCGTTTAAAATATCTTCAGCGCCACATGCCACACGAACTGCCATGGATGACTACAGAACCAAAAGATCCATTGAACGCAAATTATTCCGAAACAAGAAAATGCGTCATGAGCAGGATATTTTGCGGGATATAGACACGCTGTCCAGCATGAATGACAGTAAAAATTTGTACAGGAGAATAAGATCTGTAACTAGCGGATTTATACAACAACCCCTTCTTTGTAAGGATACCAGCGGTGAAATTTTGGCGGATGAAGAAAGAGCCATGGCGCAAGATGGGCTGAGTATTTTTAAAAAGATTTACTTACAGCAAGCAACCCAATTGGTAGAAATGCAGAAAACGACGACTTACGTACCAAACTGCAGCACAACCAGTAATTTCCAAACCAACATCGACGGCGTACCTGGTGAACTCTTAAAATGTGGTGGGGATGTATTGTGGAATAGTATACACGAGCTAATTGTGCATGTTTGGAACTATGAGGTTATACCACAGGAGTGGAGGCTTGCTGTAATTGTAATACAATACAAAAGAAGGGAGACAGGCGATGGAGTGTTCCAACTATCGGGGAATATCTTTGCTGAATGCAACATATAAGGTACTCGCTTATGTGTTGCATAAGCGCCTATTACCATATGCGGAGGAAGTCATTGGTGAATACCAATGTGGATTCCGTAATGATCGCTCAACAACTGATCAACTGTTCGTCATACGACAGATAATGGAAAAGTGTAGGGAGTTCAACGTAGTAACACACCATCTATTTGTTGATTTTAAGGCCGCATACGACAGTGTTATTAGGGAAAAATTATGGCGCACGATGGAGGAATTTGGATTCCCACAAAATTTGATAGCCATGTCAAAACTAACACTGACGCAAGTTACATCTCAGGCGTACAAATAAGGGGGATCAAATCGGATGCATTTAAAACCATTGACGGAGTACGGCAAGGGGACCCTTTGGCTACATTGTTTTTCAATGTTATATTGGAAAAATGTATAAGGAGGACGACCGCCATTAACACCAGCAGCACTATTTTTACGTCATCTGTTCAATTACTCGGCTATGCCGATGACATTGACGTGGTGGGTAGTACCGTGTGGGTGCCGTTAAAGAAACGTTCTTACTGTTGGAACGTGAAGCTTCGGAAATGGGATTAAGGGTAAACGAGGAGAAAACCAAGTATTTGATGATCGCACCAACAAACAGTAGGTTTATGGCGCACACCATCAAAGCGTATATCAATTGGTCAGAACAAATATGAAACGGCGGACAGGTTACCGGCTACCTTGGAAGCAGCATAAACAGTGAAAATGATATAGCGGAGGAAGTTCAATCCCGGATTGCTTCGGGAAACAAGGCCTTTTACGGTTTGCGAAAGATGTTCTTCTCGAAGACATTGAGTAAAACATTGAAACTAAAGCTGTATCAAACACTGATTCGACCAATTGTGACCTACGGTTCTGAAACGTGCCGGTGCATGGTACAGGCCACCGAACGGCGACTGGGAGGGTTCGAAAAGAAAATACTACGCCTCATCTTTGGACCGACAAAGGAAAGGGGATGGTGGCGTAGGCGGTTCGATTTCGAGCTATATAAACTATATACCGAACCCGACATCGTTCGGTGCATTAAGATTGGTCGCCTGAGGTGGTTTGGTCATGTGGTACGAATGGATGGCGATCGTATACCGTCAAAAATGCTGGACAGTAAGCCGGGCGGATCTGGAGGAGTGTAGGAAGACCGCGGGGTAGGTGGAAAGACGAAGTAGAAGTGGACCTTCGGGCCCTCGGCGTTTCCGTCTGGCGGACGTTGGCGGTAAATAGGTCCGGTTGGAGAAGGCTGTTAATGGACGCCAAAACCAATTGTAGGTTGTAGGCGCGCAGAAGTAAGAAGTAAGTTAAAGCAGATGTTCTTCTGCCTAAAATAATAGCAGCAGAGGTGCTTTTTTAAAAAAAAAACGCACAAGACACATTTTTTCAATGTATATACCAGTACAATCAGTGACGAATCCTAGTAGTTAGATTCAGTCGTTCTGTTTAATCATTTTTAATTAACACATCAATCTATATATCAGGGGGTGTAGAATGATTTATGATACCATATATGGCAAATTTTCAGTACAAATTAATAAAATTATTTATTATCATAATCATAATTAAAAATAGTAATAGCAATAATAGCAAAATCTCTGAAAATGTATTTCCCGAAATGTAAAAAAATTAAAATAAATTGACCATATGTATTAGGAATATATCAGGAATGATACTATATAATACTATGCTATATTATTCCTTATATATGAAATCGGCTCTTCTACATTTTGTTATAAATTGCTGCGTTACCTCATCATGAATAAACGTCTCTTTCGATTGAAGTTGTTTCATTAAACGTTTTTCTATTGCCATTAATGATAAACCTTGCAATCGATCTTGTAACATGGAATTTCTGCTATAACTCTTAATCCTTTTTAATACGGAAAATGTGCGTTCGACTTGCACTGTAGTTGATGGAAGAGTAAGAATGAGTTCTGCTAATTTATGTACTTCTGAAAATTCTTGTTGCATTTTGTGGTTTATAAAAATTTTATTTGATCAAATTTCATCATCCCATATGAAGTATATAAAGAATTTATTACATTAGTTGGAAATGATTTACTATATGTAATGAAATTAAAACAATTTAATAATTCTACAAATAATAACTCCGATAAGCTTTCAAATCGCACATCGATTTGCGTAACTATAGTGTCAATAATTTCATTACATAGATTTGCTTATAATATAATTGGAAATCGCCAATATTCCGCTTCTTTTTTGGCGGTCCGCATTCAGATACAACCTCCGAATAAATTTCCTCAAATTTGCTTCTTAGTTCACAAAATATTTTCTTTCGTTCTTTGTACCTCACGAATACAAACGCTTATATTGAAACTTTGGCTTTGCATTATGGAAAACAATACATCAGTAAAACTGCGAATACTTTTGCTATAGCATTTAAAAGAAAAGCAGTTTCGAAGGACTACAAGAATTGCAGAATTCCTCTTGCAAGTATTGTCGTGTCAACCTCCCATGCCTCTGGTGAATCTATGATGGATTGGAATAGTACCTGTAGATCATCCTTGTAAAGATTAACAGTATTTACAAGTCTAGATGTAAAATTCCATCTAGTGGATGATATCGTTGGAATGCGATGTTTTACAATTGCATCTAGAGCGTTAGTTCTCTTTGAAGAATGCGCGAAAAATGCTGAAATTCCGGATAACGATGTGAAAAATATTTTGACCTCTTTAATAAATTCTAGAGATCTTGATAGTACAAGGTTCAGAACATGTGCAGTGCAGTGTATAAATTTAACAGCTGGATATTGCCGTCTTACCAAAGCCTGAACTCCACCTCGATCTCCAGACATAACTGCTGCACCATCATAACCTTGGCCCATAAATTTTTTGGGAAATGTCGAGTTTATTTATCTAACGAATTACATGCTCCGCTAATACATTAGCCGATCTATCCACACTAATGTCAACGAATTCATAGAACCTTTCGACTATTTCACCATTTAAAACATAACGAAACACAACCGATAATTGGGCTCTTCGCGAGATATCCAATGTTTCATCTAGCATGATTGACACAAATTTGCATTCATTAATTTCTTTATGAATTGCATTCAGCATTACATTACCGATACTATGAATCAAATCGTTTTGAATCGCCGATGAAGTTCCTCGATGAAAATGGTTGCGTCTTTCAAATGGTTTTGCAAGGGTTCGTGAATCTGTGATATAAAATGTAACATCTCTACATATAATTTCCACGATTTACAGAGGAGCTTCACTTTCATCGTGTCCTCTAAAAGGTAGTTCCTGTGTCCCCAAAAATGTAGCAACATCTATCAAAATTTTTAAAATATGTCGGTTCTTTTAAACAATTTCATTGTGTCTGATCATCGAGATATGAGCGTGTTGATCCAACATTAAATCCAATCGTATAAAGCCAAATGTTTGAAAATGCCAAAGCATTTGCAATGTGATTTGATTTGACTTCTCGTGTTTGGATATACCTGCGAACTTAAATGATTAAGATCGCATCGAATCCTTCAAAGTTCCAAACGCAACGGTCTGCATGTTTAAAAAACAAAATACATGGCCAGCAAAATAGCTTATTTTCCACGGAACTGCCAGTAAGCCATTCAGTTGTTTTGTAATTGCTGGTATTAAAACTTCGAGTAAACGTTTGTCGTTTGGAAGAGCACAACGTCTTTAAATCAGGAAGTTCTGGCATTGGCCTTCCTTCACGCAAAATTGCATTCTTGTCCTCAATGCTGCGTGAACAAAAAGATTGCTTCTTCAAGGTACTTATCACGCAATTGTATAGAAGTGTTTCCTCCATATTTATGATATTCTTTTATTTATAAACAATGCCTTTGATTTTAGGGCAGAATTGAAAATAATGGAATAATAATAATAATAAACAAATGAAAATAAAATTGAAAATCAAATTGTTTTGAAAAAAAACACTTGGAATATTTGAATTTCAGTACAACAATTATTAATAATAAAATTGTTAATATAAAAAAAAGCGAATGAATGCAAAGAAAAAGATAAATGAATATTTGAGACGAATTTCAATCAAATGAACAATATGATCATTTAAATTAAAACAAAATCATCTCATATATACACAAGCATTCATACTTGATTTGATGAGTAGGTATGAAATTTGACTCAACTATGTGTTCTGTGATAAAACAGAACCTAGTTGAGTTAAAATTTCGTATAAATAAATAAAATAAATTTTTCGCTATACAACCAACAATCTGGTTTTAGCGTCCAACAACAGCCTTCTGTTGTTAGTTTCTTAATTTGTGGCTTTTACGGTGTCGGTAATTAGCCGTACGACCAACCGCAAGCGGAAAATACAACTCTGTGTTAAAATTCAGATTCGATAAATAACCGAAAACACAAAACATACTTTATGCATTCAGTAGGATACGAACCCACGACCCCAAAATTTCGTTAGAATTTTAGGTTGGCATTTTTAACATTTACACCACAGAGTTATACACATTTACACCACAGAGTTTCGTATATGGAAACAAAATTTCCCTTTAAATTTTATGGTGGTATATAATAGTTTATTGTTGTAATACTTTATACGCTTGCCGTATACATAAATAATTTATTTACCGAACCCAAAGCGAACAGTGTGAGTTAAGTTTGCTGCTGTTTTTTTATATGAATATATGAATACATGAATATACACACATATATGATTTATTTTTAAGTATACATGGATCGTATATATTTTGTTCCTATGTTCGTTTAACATACAGAACACAGTGAATGAGTGAGTTCATCCAAAAAATCAGAATGTTTGACTATCGTTTTTTAGATATGTAACAATTTCATTTGCATTTTATTTGCACCGAAAAGAATTTTATTTATAGTTAATTTAGAAATAAATTTCAAATAAAATACAAAATATAAGTGCTTAATTTGAAGTCGTTCGGCGAACACTAAGAACAGATGGAGCAGTCGCCACCGAGTACAGTATACGCCGCATAAAAAGATGTTAATAATTAATTCTGAATTCATTTTCATATCCATTTCAACACTTGCAAATGTGAAAACCAAATAGATGCAAATTTGTATATTCGATAAGATTCGCGGTTCGAGCCATAACTCAAAAACTAATGGCGGCAACGGCCTGAAACTAATTTATTCGGATTCAGCGCCCCTTATTAAAGCATACCCATGCAAGATCGTTTGCTCAAACTTAAAAGATTGAGTTGGTGTATGATAAATTTAAAAGGCCCCTAACTTCAGAGGCAACCCAGTAATTGATGTCAATTTAAATAAAAAATGATTTTTGTAAATGTTTGCTTTATTATTATTATTATTATGCGGCGATATTAAATTAATATTACATTTTGATATAAAATTTATTGGACATTCACACATTTTTTATAATTCACAATATACATTACAAAATTTTATACATAAAAAAATAATAGCTATTTAAAAGAAGAAAAAATATTGTCAATAAGATAAAATAAAGTTAGTCAATTTGATTGATGATCGCCATCATTCTAATGATTCAGTCAGTGATCCGTGGAGCGTTTGGTTAGCGCATTTGGAATGATCGAATGTTAATTGTAATGATTGTGATTCCGATCGGTCTGCCTCATATCTGACTTTAATCGATGGTGATGTCATCATATTGTCATTAAAAGTATTGGTTTGGTTTGGTTTGATTGCGGAAACGATACATCATTACTAATAATATTATTATTGCTTGATGCGATTTCAATGCATACCAATCGAAAGAATTAACAACTGATGATGATGGAATTTTGAAAATTATATTGTTTTGCAGATTCTCGGTTCTCGGACCAAAATATTCGTCGACGATGTATCGCTTAAAAGTTAATATTATTATAATTATTACATTTTATCTGCTGCTGCTGTTGTTGTGTAGAATTTTTTTAATATGCACTTTCATATGTGATGATAAATTAGATTTTATTGAACAGATTTTTCCACAAATATCACATTCATAAGGTTTAACACCTGAATGTATAATACGAATATGTGTGTTTAAACTATCCATTCGTGAAAAAGTTTTTCCACACACCTTACAACAATAAGGTTTTTCACCGGTATGAGTGCGAGTATGCTTTTTTAAATCCCCATTTATTACAAATTCTTTTCCACAATCATCACAACGATAATTTTTTTCACGGGTATGAATAGCACGAATATGTACGTTTAAACTATCCATTCGTGAAAAGGTTTTTCCACATTCCAGGCAATCGTAAGGTTTTTCACCGGTATGAGTGCGAGTATGCTTTTTTAATTCCCCATTGCTTACAAATTCTTTTCCACAATCATCACAACGATAAGGTTTTTCGCCTGTATGCGTTCGAATTTGATTGTTCAAATTGTATTGCGATTTGGAATATATTCCACAAGTTTCACATTGAAATTTAGTTTTCTCACAAACATTTGATTTCGTATTCATATTTATTTTGTTTTTTTTTTTTAAATTAATGAATGTTTTTTTAATCCCGCACTCTTAAATCAATGTATTTTTACTTTTGATTGTCAATTTTATAAAATCTTTAACTTAAAACTCACGTTTTTTCACTTCTTTCACTTTTTTTTTAATTTAATTTAACTTCAGTTTATAAAATTTTAATTTTATTTATTGAAAAAATTTTGAAGAGATTTAATTTTTTTTAAAATGTACCGTCGTTTTGAAACGCAACCGAATTATTAAATGATAATTAATTTTTATATATAAAATCTATTTCAAAACAAAAATCAAGAATATTCCAACACACAAACAATTAACAAAAATAAATATAATAAAAAAGCGCCATCAGATAAAAACACCTGTAACAGGAAGCACATACTGATGCGGTGACGTGATGGTACTGACGATGGTTCGGGTAAGGGGAATTGAATTTATCACCAATTAACTCCTCACCAGCAATCTTGTGCAACAATCTAGTCCGAACACGAAATGTATATTCAAATTCATTCCATCCATCCATGAACAGCCGAACAGCGGATTTGTGAACATGGGATCCGGGAAAAACTTTCCGCGGAATGTTATTTTGTATCATTTATTGTTACCACCAAACTCACTAAAATAGCTAAAATTATCAAATTAGCAAATATCTTCAATACTCTGATTGAAATTTACAACAATATAAAGAATATTCCGAAAATTCTGAAAAGCCATAGAAAATCTTGGTTTGGTTTCCGTTTCCGAGACAAAAAAATAAGAAAATCGAACGGAG
Source organism: Dilophus febrilis (assembly GCA_958336335.1). NCBI lineage: Eukaryota > Metazoa > Arthropoda > Insecta > Diptera > Bibionidae > Dilophus > Dilophus febrilis. The sequence continues at coordinate 4,750,784 of OY284473.1, forward strand.
AAAATTTGTACTGGGATTTTTTTTTAGGATCAAAAAAGTTAGTTCCCATTCCCAGGAGATCAAAATATGATAAAAAAAAAGTTAAACGATACAAAATAATATTGCGCACGCAAACTACAAAGTACACACGTACTTAAAAGGAATTTATTATGTTGTTGTAATTTTGTATTTGTTTATCTACACTGAAAAAAAAAAATTCGGCGATATTAACATATGCATTCTGATAAAAGTAAGTTTGCTTGTATGCATCCGAAAGAAATATCTGTTGTTACAGCATCAGAAACGGCAATGTTAATATCATAAAAGTTTTTGTATTTTGGGATAGGCGAATTGTTTTTTTTTTTAAACGAAGAAGGGGAAATCTTGCATAGACACGTCCGAAGACGCGGCGTGTCAGATTCTTACTTCCTCCTCCGGCTCCGGGTATATTCGACCATTCTTGGACCCCATTTTTGCCCAGACCTCCGATTGACACCTACTCCGTTTGTTGCCACTCAGTTCGTCTCCCCGATTTCTCATCATCGAATATATAGTTGTGTCCCTGAAATTATCTCAAATCGCATCTCCTTGAGCTGGGTATCCTTCCGGCAGCATCTCGCTCTCTGCGAGGAACCGGTGCCAGGTCGGTCAATCCAGAGCCGGCTCGCGACCATAATCTAAAGTGAGGCTCGAAAGACAGTATAACAGGAACTGATCAATAAATCAACACCATGCGACGTTAATCTCTTATTAGTAACATATACATTAATTGTTTGAAGATCCTCGTGATAAATACCAACATCACGATAAAACGTGAAACGTATTCCGCACTAATATTAAACACCTTAGGATAATATTTCTCGAAAGTTTCCCCGAAAGTTTTTGATTCTTTCGATTCATCGTCTCCTCGGAACGCTAACTCCTGTTTCGATAGTAATATTGTTGTATCGATTAATTGCACTAATATTAGACGATTCTTTCTAACATTGTCATTATATATTCATCTTTACTTTGCTGAGTTTGCCTATAATTAGTGCTTCGGATATAGTGGTTTTGCGTTGAATTAAACGAATAAGTCCTAGAGAATTTGCCATGTGTTCCTTAGAGCTTTCATGCATTTTAGCTGGACGGGATAAATTTTTTAAATCACTCTAAATCCATCTAAATTCCAAGTTGACTTGTTCGATTTTAAAATTATGCACGGCCAACAAAAAATCTTTACTTTGTAAAACGATCCACACATCCACGTGTGAACGTGTCATACCAGGACATTTGAAATGATCGTGTTCCTTTCTTATTTTTAATTAAAATATTTAAAGGTATTTTTGGGGCAACAATTTCTAATATTTCATGTATTTCATGCTCATTCCTTCTAGAAAATGGGGTTTCTTGCAGCGCTACAATTATATCGTGTACGGGATTCATCATGAAATGAAATCAATATCAATAATATAAAATAACAAGACAATTTTAAATCAGTAAAATACTAATCGAATGCTAAAACTAATAAATAATTAAATAAAATATATTTTTAAAAGGAAAATTCCTTTTTCCTCATAAAATTCACAAAAAACAAAAGTTATCTCAAATAAATTTCCCCTGCCAGATCATATACTACACCGGCACCGCTATATTTATATGTGTATACTATTCTCTTCGAGTGTATAGGTAATATGAAAAGAAAATACGCTATATAAGTAGAAGTGAAACATAATTTTCAAAGCGCCTCACTTGAACGTTGTTTGCCTGCTGCAAAGTCATCAAACCAAACATCAAACAAAAAAATTTATAAATTAACATATGAATTAAATACAAAAAATATTTCGATGTGAGGCCAAGTAATTGGAGCTTCAGTTCGTACGATGGTACGTTGGTTTGGTATATATTAATTATGATATATATAATATAATGCTGGGGTAAATTTGTTCATTTCAACGAAAGTAATATTATGATTCCCCTGATATTCGCTATGAGTTTATTTTATTATACATTTTTTATTTGCTGCATGTGTAGGCGATTAAAATAACTGTTAGATAAAACAAGGAGCCTCACTTAATGAAATTGCATATTGCAAGTATATGATGCGGGCGTGTATACATTTTTATATATAATTTGTATGAAAAATTATTTTAATATTAAGCATCAAATAATTGAGTACAGGTTCGGAGTTCCAAGCGTCTTGGATAAAAAATTTACTTTTGTATGATAAACGCCAAAATGTATACTATTATTAACATGAATTTATCCCATTTTTTAGGTTTTACGACAAAAATATTACATTATTTAATTTCTTTAATATCATTATTAAAAGGATAATACTTCCGTTCAATTATCCTGCTAGTGAAAACATTCCCCAGTCTTTTAAACAAATTTGTATTAAGCACGTAAAAAAACCAAAATAAAAAAACTGTTTAGCAAAGACGCGTGGAACTCCGAACCCGTGGAACTCCGAACCTGTTCCGAAATAATTCAGTTTCAGTTGATTTCTTTAGTATATACATTATATATATATATATAGTAAATTTATGTATACTCATAAATTTGAAAACAAATATTAAAAAAAATCAAATTTTATATATCGTTTATACTCTAATATATAAAACTGTTAAGACTTTTAAGTAAACAATCTATTACAATCATTCTGGATGGTCACTTGAAATCAAGTGAGGCTGAGCCTCATTTACTTCACCTAGCCATCCGGGCTTGGGTCAATCCCATCCACGTATGCTCTCCAAATCCGGACATTTGCATAGAATGTGTGCAGAAGTTTCCTAATCCTCTAGGTAGAGTGCTGCCTATGTATCATCTGTGAAAGAATTTTTTCTTAAATTGGATTTGGTGAAAACTTTCATTTTTTTCATAAGGGGTTAGTATAGCAAAATTTTGGGAAATATTTAGCGGGCTATAACTCAAAAACCGATGTCGGAATCGGTCTGAAACCAATTTATTCGGATTCAGCATCCCTTAAAACATAGATATGAAAGTTTTCAGCCCGATTTCGCAAACTTATAGGATTGAGATTGGTGTATGAAATACATTTAAGACCCCCCCCCCCCCTACCTTCAGATGCAACTCAGTAATTGATGTCAATTTCAACAAAAAATGTAAATGTTTGCTTTATTATTATTATAATTATGCGGCGATATTAAATTAATATTACATTTTGATAAAAAATTTATTGTGGACATTCACACATTTGTTATAATTCACAATAAACATTACAAAATTTTATACATAAAAAAATAATAGCTATTTAAAATAAGAAAAAATATTGTCAATAAGATAAAATAAAGTTAGTCAATTTGATTGATGATCGCCATCATTCTAATGATTCAGTCAGTGATCCGTGGATCGTTTGGTTAGCGCATTTGTAAATATCTAATCCAATGATAATAGTGATTCGGTTACCGATTCATCTGTCAGTTGTGAATTAATTGATGGTGATGGAGTCATCATCATATTGTCATTAAAAGTATTGGTTTGGTTTCGTTTGTAAATCAGATGATTGCTTGTCATCGTTGATTGGAAACGATACATCATTATTAATAATATTATTATTATAAAACATTTTTATGTTTATGTGGTTTTGATCTGGTATTGTTTGATGCGATGGATTTTATTCGTAATTAGAATTTGTAAATGCATTCGAATCGAAAGAATTATATTGTTTTGCAGATTCTCGCTTGACCAAAATATTCGTGGATGTATCGCTTAAAAGTTAATATCATCATTACATTTTATCTGCTGCTGCTGTTGTTGTGTAGAATTTTTTTAATATGCACTTTCATATGTGATGATAAATTACTTTTGTCAGAAAAGTTTTTTCCACACACATCACATTCAAAAGGTTTAACACCTAAATGAATAGTACGAATATGTTTGTTTAAATTACCAATTTGTACAAAGGCTTTTCCACATTCCTTGCAATCGTAAGGTTTTTCCCGGATATGAATATCTTGAATATGTTGGTTTAAATTACCTTTGACTGCAAAGATTTTTCCACATTCCTTGCAATCGTAAGGTTTTTCACGGGAATGAATAGCACGAATATGTGTGTTTAAATTACCAATTTGTGCAAAGGATTTTCCACATTCGTCGCAATCGTAAGGTTTTTCACCGGTATGAGTGCGAGTATGGGTCTTTAATTCCCAATTTGTTACAAATTCTTTTCCACATACATCACAGCGATGAGGTTTTTCACGGGTATGAATAGCACGAATATGTTTCCTAAAATTACTTTTGTCTGCAAAGGCCTTCCCACATTCCTTGCATTCGTAAGGTTTTTCGCCTGTATGCGTTCGAATGTGGACGATCAAATTTTGTTGCGTTTTGAAATAGTTCCCACAAGTTTTACATCGAAATTTAGTTTTCTCACAAACATTTGATTGAGTATTCATATTTATTTTGTTTTGTTTTTATTTTTAAATTAATGAATGTTTTAATCCCGCACTCTTAAATCAATGTATTTTTACTTTTGATTGTCAATTTTATAAAATCTTTAACTTAAAACTCACGTTTTTTTTTTAATTTAAATGGTATGAAGTTTAAAAACTTTAATTTTATTTTTAATTTTAATAACAATTCAGAAATGAAAATATTAAACAGATTTAATTATAAAATAAACAAATTTTTTAAAATGTACCGTCGTTCTGAAACGCAACGGTATTATTAAATGATAATTAATTTTTATATATAAAATCTATTTCAAAAACCAAAATCAAGAATATTCCAACACACAAACAATTAATAAAAAAATAATTATAATAAAAAAAGCACTATCAGAAAAACACCTGTAACATGAAGCACATACTGATACGGTGACCTGATGGTACTGACGGTGGTTCAAAAACCTGGTTCAAAAACCTGAAGGCTGAAGGTTCAAAAATCTTGTCCGAACACGAAATATATATTCAAATTCATTGAACAGAGCAACAGCGGATTTGTGTTGGGGGGCCATCCTGCTGCGATGGGATCGGAGAAAAACTTTCCGCGGAATGTTATTTTGTATCATTTATTGTTACCACCAAACTCACTAAAATAGCTAAAATTATCAAATTAGCAAATATCTTCAATACTCTCCATTGAAATATACAACAATAAAGAATATTCCGAAAATTCTGAAAAGCCATAGAAAATCTTGGTTTGGTTTCCGTTTCCGAGACAAAAAAATAAGAAAATCGAACGGAGAAAATTTGTACTGGGATTTTTTTTTTAGGATCAAAAAAGTTAGTTCCCATTCCCAGGAGAGCAAAATATGATAAAAAAAGTTAAACGATACAAAATAATATTGCGCACGCAAACTACAAAGTACGCGTACTTAAAAGGAATTTATTATGTTGTTGTAATTTTGTATTTGTTTATCTACACTGAAAAAAAAAAATTCGGCGATATTAACATATGCAGTCTGATAAAAGTAAGTTTGCTTGTATGCATCCAAAAGAAATATCTGTTGCTACAGCATCAGAAACGGCAATGTTAATATCATAAAAGTTTTTGTATTTTGGGATAGGCGAATTGTTTTTTTTTAAACGAAGAAGGGGAAATCTTGCATAGACACGTCCGAAGACGCGGCGTGTCAGATTCTTACTTCCTCCTCCGGCTCCGGGTATATTCGACCATTCTTGGACCCCATTTTTGCCCAGACCTCCGATTGACACCTACTCAGTTTGTTGCCACTCAGTTTGCTCCCTGATTGCTCATCATCGAATAGAGTTGTGTCCCTCGTTATCTCAAATCGCATCTCCTTGAGCTGGGTATCCTTCCCGCAGCTCGCTCTCTGCGAGGAACGGGTGCCAGGTCGGTCAATCCCATCCACGTATGCTCTCCCAATCCGGACATTTGCATAGAATGTGTGCAGAAGTTTCCTAATCCTCTAGGTAGAGTGCTGCCTATGTATCATCTGTAAGAATTTTTTCTTAAATTGGATTTGGTGAAAACTTTCATTTTTTTCATAAGGGGTTAGTATAGCAAAATTTTGGGAAACATTTGGCGGGCTATAACTCAAAAACCGATGTCGGAATCGGTCTGAAACCAATTTATTCGGATTCAGCATCCCTTAAAACATAGATATGAATGTTTTCAGCCCGATTTCGCAAACTTAAAGGATTGAGATTGGTGTATAAGATAAATTTAAGACCCCCACCCCCTACCTTCAGAGGCAACCCAGTAATTGATGTCAATTTCAACAAAAAAATGATTTTTGTAAATGTTTGCTTTATTATTATTATTATTATGCGGGCGATATTAAATTAATATTACATTTTATATAAAATTTATTGTGGACATTCACACATTTGTTATAATTCACAATAAACATTACAAAATTTTATACATAAAAAAATAATAGCTATTTAAAATAAGAAAAAATATTGTCAATAAAATATATAGAAAGATAAAATTAGTTAGTCAATTTGATTGATGATTCCAGAAGCTTCGCATTTGGAATGATCTAATGTTAATTGTAATGAATTCCGATCGGTCTGCCTCATATTTCGCTTTAGTCGATAGTGATGGAGTCATCATCATATTGTCATTAAAAGTAGTGGTTTGATTTCGTTTGTAAATCAGCTGATTGCTCGTCATCGTTGATTGGAAACGATACATCATTATTAATAATATTATTATTATAAAACATTTTTATGTTTATGCGGTTTTGATCTAGTATTGCTTGATGCGAATGTGAATGAGATGGATTTTATTCGTATTTAGGATTTGTAAATGCATTCGAATCGAAAGAATTATATTGTTTTGCAGATTCTCGCTTGACCAAAATATTCGTGGATGTATCGCTTAAAAGTTAATAGCATTATTACATTTTATCTGCTGCTGTTGTTGTTGTGTAGAATTTTTTTAATATGCACTTTCATATGTGATGATAAATTACCTTTTAGTGAACAGCTTTTTCCACAAATATCACATTCATAAGGTTTAACACCTGAATGAATAATACGAATATGTATGTTTAAACTATCCATTCGTGAAAATGCTTTTCCACATTCCAGGCAATCGTAAGGTTTTTCACGGACATGGATATCTTGAATATGTTTGTTTAAATTACTAATTTGTGCAAAGGCTTTTCCACATACCTTGCATTCGTAAGGTTTTTCGCCTGTATGAGTGCGAGTATGTTTTTTTAATTCGCCATTTGTTACAAATTCTTTTCCACAATCATCACAACGATAAGGTTTTTCGCCTGTATGCGTTCGAATGTGAAGTTTCAAACTGAATTTCCTTGTAAAATATTTCCCACAAGTTGTACATTGAAATTTAGTTTTCTCACCAACATTTGATTGAGTATTCATATTTATTTTGTTTTTTTTTTTAAATTAATGAATGTTTTAATCCCGCACTCTTAAATCAATGTATTTTCACTTTTGATTGTCAAATTTTAAAAATCTTTAACTTAAAACTCACGTTTTTTTTTTTAATTTAAATGGTATTAAGTTTAAAAACTTTAATTTTATTTATAGAAATGAAAATATTAAACAGATTTAATTATACAATAAACAAATTTTTTAAAATGTACCGACGTTTTGAAACGCAACCGAATTATTAAATGATAATTAATTTTTATATCTAAAATCTATTTCAAAAACAAAAATCAAGAATATTCCAACACACAAACAATTAATAAAAAAATAAATATAATAAAAAAAGCACTATCAGAAAAACACCTGTAACATGAAGCACATACTGATGCGGTGACCTGATGGTACTGACGATGGTTCGGGTAAGGGGAGACAAATTTATCACCAAATTTAACTCCTCACTCAAAAATCTTGTCCGAACACGAAATATATATTCAAATTCATTCCATCCATTGCGAACAGCGGAACAGCAGAACAGCGGATTTGTGATGGGATCCGGGAAAAACTTTCAGCGGAATGTTATTTTGTATCATTTATTGTTACCACCAAACTCGCTAAAATAGCTAAAATTATCAAATTAGCAAATATCTTCAATACTCTCAATTGAAATTTACAACAATAAAGAAACAAAAAAATATGTGAGAATATTCCGAAAATTCGGAAAAGCCATAGAAAATCTTGGTTTGGTTTCCGTTTCCTAGAGAAAGAAAAATAAGACAAGCGAACGGACAACATTTTGAATGAGATTTTTTTTTAGGATCAAAGTTAGTTCCCATTCCCAGGAGAGCAAAATATGATAAAAAAAAGTTAAACGATACAAAATAATATTGCGCACGCAAACTACAAAGTACGCACGTACTTAAAAGGAATTTACTATGTTGTATAATGCATGTAAATTTTGTATTTGTTTATCTACACTGAAAAAAAAAAAATTCGGCGATATTAACTTCTAACATTCTAATAAAATAAAATTTGTATACATCCGAAAGAAATATCTGTTGTTACAGCAGCCGAAACGGCAATGTTAATATCATAAAAGTTTTTGTATTTTGGGATAGGCGAATTGTTTTTTTTTTATTTTTAACGAAGGAGGTGAAATCTTGCATAGACACGCCCAACGACGCGGCGTGTCAGATTCTTACTCCATCCTCCGGCTCGGGTATCTTCGAATCAGACCGTTCTTGGGCCCCTTTTTTGCCCAGACCTCCGATTGACACCTACTCAGTTTGTCTCCCCGATTGCTCATCATCGAACATAGTTGTGTCCCTCAAATTATCTCAAATCGCATCTCCTTGAAGAGTATCCTTCCCGCAGCTCTCGCAGAAGTTTCCCAATTTTCTAAGCAGAGTCTGCCAATGTATCATCTGTGAAAGAATTTTTTCTTAAATTGGATTTGGTTAAAAATTCCATTTTTCATAAGGGGTTAGTATAGCAAAATTTTGGGAACGATCTTTGACGGGCCATAACTCAAAAACCGATGTCGGAATCGGTCTGAAACCAATTTCTTCGGATTCAGCGTCCCTTAAAATATAGATATGGAAGTTTTCAGCCCATTTGCTGAAACTTAAAGGATTGAGTTGGTGTATAAAATAAATTTAAGACCCCCCTACCTTCAGATGCAACCCAGTAATTGATGTCAATTTCAACAAAAAATGTAAATGTTTGCTTTATTTTTATTATTATTATGCGGCGATATTAAATTAATATTACATTTTGATAAAAAATTTATTGTGGACATTCACAAATTTGTTATAATTCACAATAAACATTACAAAATTTTATACATAAAAAAATAATAGCTATTTAAAATAAGAAAAAATATTGTCAATAAAATATATAGAAAGATAAAATTAGTTAGTCAATTTGATTGATGATCGCCATCATTCTAATGATTCAGTCAGTGATCCGTGGATCGTTTGGTTAGCGTGATTGGTAAATATCCAATGTTGATAGTAGTGATTCGGTTACCGATTCATCTGTCAGATGTGAATTAATTGATGGTGATGGAGTCATCATCATATTGTCATTAAAAGTATTGGTTTGGTTTGGTTTGTAAATCAGATGATTGCTCTTCGTCGTTGATTGGAAACGATACATCATTATTAATTAAAAGTAAATATCATTAAAAGATAATATCATTATTACATTTTATCTACTGCTGCTGTTGTTGTGTAGAATTTTTTTAATATGCCATTTCATATGTGATGATAAATTCCATTTTAGTGAACAGCTTTTTCCACAAATATCACATTCATAAGGTTTAACACCTGAATGAATAATACGAATATGTTTGTTTAACGTAGCCATTTGTGAAAAGGCTTTTCTACATTTGAGGCAATCATACGGTTTTTCACGGATATGAATATCTTGAATATGTTGGTTTAAATTAGACGGGTTTGCAAAGGTTTTTCCACATTCGTTGCAATCGTAAGGTTTTTCACCGGTATGAGTGCGAGTATGCTTTTTTAAATCCCCATTTATTACAAATTCTTTTCCACAAGTTTCACAACGATAAGGTTTTTCGCCTGTAGGCGTTCGAGTATGGATCTTTAATTCCCCATTTGTTACAAAATCTTTTCCACAATCATCACAACGATAAGGTTTTTCGCCTGTATGCGTTCGAATGTGGATGATCAAATTTCGTTGCGTTTTAAAATATTTCTCACAAGTTTCACATTGAAATTTAGTTTTCTCACAAACATTTGATTTAGTATTCATATTTATTTTGTTTTTTTTGCAAATTAATGAATGTTTTAGTCCCGCACTCTTTAATCAATGTATTTTTACTTTTGATTGTCAATTTTATAAAATCTTTAACTTAAAACTCACGTTTTTTTTTAATTTAAATGGTATGAAGTTTAAAAACTTTAATTTTATTTTTAATTTTAATAACAATTCAGAAATGAAAATATTAAACAGATTTAATTATACAATAAACAAATTTTTTTTAAAATGTACCGTCGTTTCAAAACGCAACCGAATTATTAAATGATAATTAATTTTTATATATAAAATCTATTTCAAAACAAAAATCAAGAATATTCCAACACACAAACAATTAACAAAAATAAATATAATAAAAAAAGCGCTATCAGATAAAAACACCTGTAACAGGAAGCACATACTGATACGATGACCTGATGGTACTGACGATGGTTGGCGTAAGGGGAGTTAAATTTATCACCAAATTAACTTCTCACTCAAAAATCTTGTCCGAACACGAAATATATATTCAAATTCATTCCATCCATTGCGAACAGCGGAACAGCGGATTTGTGGTGGGATCCTTGAAAAACTTTCCGCGGAATGTTATTTTGTATCATTTATTGTTACCACCAAACTCACTAAAATTATCAAAAGCAAAAGCAATCTTCAATACTTTGATTGAAATATACAACAATAAAAAACAAAAAAAATGTTAGAATATTCCGAAAATTTCTGAAAAGCAATATAGAAAATCTTGGTTTGGTAGTTTCCGAAAGAAAAAAAAAAATAAGACAAGCGAACGGACAAAATTTTTAATTGGGATATATATTTTTAGGATCAAAAAACAGTTCCCATTCCCAGGAGAGCAAAATATGATAAAAAAAAAAAAGTTAAACGATATAAAAAATAATATTGCGCACGCATACTACAAAGTACGCACGTACGTAATAAAAGGAATTAATAATTACTGGTGGTCCTCTCTAATCCGAATCGATATTTTTTACGCATAGGTGATCCGGATTAAAGTGGTATTCGGATTGTAGAAGGTGCATTAAAATAAACGTTATTTTTATTGTGATTTCGTTATTATATGCACATTACCACAAAAAACCACAATTGTATTTAATTTGATTAGGCAGATTCAAATATTGTCACAGATATAATAAAATACGTTCAAGTTGAAGGACTCTAATAACTTTAACAATGATTGGATTGGAATTGGCCTTTAATAGTTTGATGTTTGTTTTACATTTTTTATTCATAAAGTTGTAAGGACATATCTTTTTGGTTCTTTCACAATCATTATTTGTTTGTATAAACGACGCATTATTCTCTTCAGTCCACCGTAAACAAATGTTAAGTGTTTTACTCTTTCAACATTTCAACACTATTTGTTGGTGTTTGATTTAAATTTGATTTCTTTTTCTTCTTCAAGATTCTTGTTCATCAGAAGAAACGTTTTGTTCATAGTTTTCTTCATTCTACCTCCATTCATTTATGTCGTTATTATCTTTTATGTAAATTACCTTCCATCGAATTAATTTCTTACATTTAATTTACATTAAATCCGTAATCCGGATTATAGAAGTTATTCGGAGAAATTCGAACTGAACCGAAATATTTTACCAGATTCGGATTCGGAGTGGAAATCCGGACTATCGAAGGTTCGGATTAGAGAGGACCTACACTGTATGTTGTATAATGCATGTAAATTTTGTATTGTTTATCTACACTGAAAAAAAAATTCGGCGATACTAACTTCTAACGTAAAGCATCATATGTTATAGATCCCGGCCAACCACAATAAACTTCAGAATCAAAACGCGATATTCATTGCCAGAAGCTTATGCTGTGCATTGTGCTGATGGGATCGCAGAAGGGTGGCGTGTATTATGAGCTGCTGTTAAAAACCGAATGATACCGTTACAACATTTGATCTCTAGCGACCGACGACAACCGGGCGAATTGAACGAAAGAAATTGAACGAAAAACAACGACAATTAAAGCTCGAAAACACCACAAAGTTTTAATGCACGATGACAATCCGACAGACTCCGATATCGTGCAAACATCGTTAAGGAAAAACTATAAAGAGACTCGGTTGGGATCATCTAACGATCACCCCCCGTACTCTCCAGACTTTGCTGCTCCTTCTGATTACCATTTGTTCAGATCAGAAGTGCTGACTTCTAGGTTTCTATGAATAAATGGGTTTCAAACCGATTCAGCCCTTAGTTTTTGAGTTATGGCACGTCAAAGATTTCCCAAAGTTTTACAAGGGTACCCCCTTATGAAAAAATGGATTTTTCACCGCAACCTTTAAGTTTGAGCTATCGGGCTGAAAACTTGCATACTTATGTTTTAGGGGATGCTGGGTTGGGGGGGATAAATATCCCTTAGGGGATAAATGGGTTTCAGAACGTTGTATCCCTTAACGTTTTCGGGGACGTATTGCTGCGATCTGCTAATATTATCCGAAGATCCACTTCGGGGTTATTCGGCTTGGGAGAAAATTGTTTTTTTCTTTTCCACGTTTTTTTATTGTTTTTTGTAACGGTGCATGGGGAGGTTAAGTTTTTTTGAAAGCGCGGTAGTTAAAAGAATAGCCAATTATCCAAAAGTTGTGGCCATCGCGAAAAGCAAAAGGATCGAATAAATGGGCAAAGGGTAAATGGAAATATTTGGAGTGGAGGTGGAGAGAATGCAAAGGAAGAGGTAAATAAAAGTATTTTAAATTGTATTTAAAAATCAGTTTTATTTTTTTTTTTTATTGAATATTTTCCCATTTTTATTATACCTATGCGATGTCAATTGACTGTGGGACTGTGCCGTTCGGTGCGGCTCGGCTCCGCCGTCATTTACGGCAATTGTTGCAGGCTTTTCAATCAATCTCACGGTTGCTGTTGTTTTGGTTGTTGTTCGTATTGTTCAAAAGATGATGATGTTTTTTGTCGCCGTTGTTGCCATTGATTTTGATTTTGTTGAATATTTAATGTTGTTTGTGTCTGTTGTGGCATTCTCATCATCATCATCATGGTCGGTTCTTGTTGTTGTCGATGTTGTTGCGGTTGTTGTTGCATTTCAATGGCATTTGTAAAACAATTTTTAATAAAATGATTTCTATTATTCGGATGAAATGTATAAGAACTTGCAGGACCTAATCCAAAATCGAAAATTGAAATGAAATGGAAAAGAAAAAGAAAAAAATTCATTAATTATAAAATTTTCATCCATTCATTCAAAGGGTCAGAATAAAAATTTCTATCTGTCTGTGGGTTTGTCTGTTGTTTTTATCTGGTCGTCATCGGCGCAGTCCCGCGCGAAACTTCCTTCCAAAAGGATAAATTCTTACACGAATATTTTGGAAAAAAAAACTTTCATATTTTCAACTGAAAGACAATTAAAAATAAAAAACGTTCAGCTTTCAGTTCGAAAAAACATGAGGTTAAATTCAAAAAAATGAGGTTCGTGTCGAAAAAAATTACTTTAAGTACGAAAAAATTAGGTTAAGTTCGAAAAAATGAGATTTAGTTCGATAAAAATCAGCTGCAGTTCGAAAAATATTAGGTTAAGTTCGAAAAAAATGAAGTTAAGTTCGTAAAAATGAAGTTTAGTTCGAAAAATTGGGGTTAAGTACGAAAAAATTAGGTTAAGTTCGATTAAGTTGGAAAAACTGAGGTTAAGTTCGAAAAAAAATATAGTGAAATGGAAAAAATGAGGTTCAATTCGAAAAATTAAGTTAAGTTCAATAAAATCTGGATTTAGTTAACAAAAAAGTGAGGTTAAGTTCGAAATATATGAGATTAAGTTCGAAAAAAATTAGGATAAGTTCAAAAAACTGTAGTTAAGTTCGAAAAAATGAAATTTTGGTCGAAAATGTGAAATTTAGGTCGAAACAAATGAGGTTAACGTCGAAATAAATGAGGTTAAGTTCGAAAGAAATGAGTGTGTGGTCAAAAAATAAGGGTAAGTTCAAAGAAAACTAGATTGAGTTGACCAAAAAGATGAAGTTTAGATCGAAAATATATGGTTAAGTTCAAAAAATGATGTAAAGTGCAAAAAACACTGAAGTTAAGTTTGAAAAAATGAGGTCTAGTTTGAGTTTAAATATGAGTTTAAGGTCGAAGGTCGAAAAAAATTAGTTCTATTACGGAAAAAAGTGGCTAATGGTAAGTTCAAAAAAAAACTGAAGTTAAGTTCGAAAAAACTGTAGTTAAGTTCAAAAATCACCAGGTTAAGTTAAAAAAAAGGAGGTCCAGTTCGAGAAATGAAGTTAAGTGCGAATAAAATAAGTTAAAGTTCGAAATCAATGAAGTTAAGTTCAAAAAAAATGAGTTTAACTTCGAAAAAATGCCGTTAAGTTCAAATAAAACAGGATTGAGTTGACCGAAAAAGTTAGGCTTAGTTCGAAAAAATAAGGTTCAGTTCGAAAAAATTAGGTTAAGTTCGAAAAAAATTAGTTCCATTACGGAAAAAGAGGTTAAGTTCGAAAAAATTCATAAAATCAAGTCAAGTTCGAAGTTCGAAGAAGCTATGACCTAAATTATTCATTCATTATTTACGGCTCTTACGTAAATTTGGTGATGTTGTTTCTGTTGTTGCTGTACAATTTCGTTTTGGAATTTGGAATAATGATGTGGAATCATCGAATGTTATTGATTTGGACAGGATACGAGACCCGCCACGACGTAGACGTTCACAATCATCATAATACTTAAGATGATATGATGATGATGATGGTATTATTGAAATTGGTAATTTATTCCAATTGTCATGATGATTGATGAAATCGGGTCTGACAGCGGAATTTGAAGCCGCCGAAGCCGTCGCAGCCGTCGCTGCCTCCATTTCTGATAAATATGAATTTTGACAGGTATTATCAAAAGAAACGGTATATTTATTTGGATAATTAAATTTGGATATTCTTGGTATTGTCGTCGTTAATCCATTAAAATTTCTGTCTTTTTCAATAAATCCATCATTTTTCATTTGATTTGAAACAGCTGCTGCTTCTGCTGCTGCTGGAGCTGTTTCGGCTATTATTCTTTTACGATTTAACGAATGATGAAATTGATGATGATGATCATGAATAAAATTTGATGACGTTGAAAAATAATTATCAAAATCACTAAATTGACAAGATGTCGGTGACGGTGACGGTGACGCTGACGGTGATAACGATTGAGATGATAAATCATTTGCGGTGATGGCGGAACCGGAAGCCGTCGCCGCCCCCATCGTCGTCGTCGTTGTACAATCCGTAATTGTTGTCATTATCGATGTGGACATCATCATTTGATTGTAATCCTCGTCCGCATCAATTCCATTTTGTTGTTCATTGTTCAATTGTTGATTTGTCGCCGCCGTCGTCGTCACCGTCGTTGATTGTTTCATTATCAGAATTCGTCCGAATACAATCAAAATTAAACCGCATAAAATTGTTAAGGCAATACCCAAAAATAAATAATAATAAAAAAATTCGGAATTTTCTATGAAAGAAAAACAAAAAAAAAAAAAATTAATTTTAGAAAATTCACTTAAAAATTTTTTATTTTTTTTTTGTTTACTTTCAAACCAATTTCTGAATGATTCATGAAATGTTTCTGAATCTTCTTCGTCGTTCTTATTGCCGTCATCATCATCATCATCATTCCGATCAACGTCATCAATTTTCGGTGTTTGATTAATTTTTGGTAAATTTTCATTAATTTTTTTGCCAATTCGACGGTCGTCGCGACCATCAGAATTTAAATCCAAATCGTAATCAAATTGAAATTCATCAGATGTTTTTTTTCTTACTTTTTGATTATTTTTATTAATGCCGTCATCATCGCCATCCTCATCGATCATGAACAATTTTGGTTCATCATTTAGTAAATTGCCATTAATCCAATCGATTGGATCATTTTCATAATGTTCATTTAATACTTTCCAGTGGACTTTTCCATAGTCAGCATAAATTTCATAAAAATAAAAATAAAATTAGAAAAATTGAATTTACGTTTGAGTTCGAAACTATTTTTATTGTTCGAAAATCATCAAAATTCAAGTTCTTTAAGTTCCAAACTTTTCTATTATTCGAAAATCGATAAAAAAATCAATTTCTGATTGAATTTCTGACTGTTTTAGCGCTTAGTTTTTGAGTTATGGCCAGTCAAAGATTTCCCAAAATTTTGCTATACTAACCCCTTATGAAAAAATGGACTTTTCGCTGAAACCAATGTAAGAAAAAATCCTTACAGATGATACATAGGCAGACTCTGCCTAAAGGATGACGAAACGGCTGTGCACATTGTGTTCAAATGTCCGGATTTGGAGAGCATACGCAGATGGGGTTGCCCGACCGGGCACCGATTCCTCGCAGAGAGCGAGCTGCGGGAAGGATACTCTTCAAAGAGATGCTTCAGATAACGAGGGACACAACTCTATTCGATGATGAGCAATCAGGGAGCAAAGTGAGTGGCAACAAACTGAGTAGGTGTCAATCGGAGGTGGGGGCAAAAAAGGGGCCCAAGAATGGTCTGATTCGAATATACCCGGAGCCGGAGGAGGGGTTTTAGTCAGTAAGAATCTGACACGCGTTTTCGGACGTGTTTATGCAAGATTTCCCCTCCTTCGTTAAAAAAACAGTTCGACTATCCCAAAGTAAAAACTTTTGTGATATTAACATTGGCGTTTCTGCTGCTGTAACAGATACAGATATTTCTTTCGGATGTATACAAGCAAACTTACTTTTATTAGAATGTTAGAAGTTAATATCGCCGAATGTTTTTTTTTCAGTGTAGATAAACAATACAAAATTACAACATAATAAATTCCTTTTAAGTACGTGTACTTTGTAGTATGCGTGCGCAATATTATTTTGTATATCGTTTAACTTTTTTTTTTTATCATATTTTGCTCTCCTGGGAATGGGAACTGTTTTTTGATCCTAAAAATATATATCCCAATTAAAAATGTTGTCTGTTCGCTTGCTTCTTTTTTTTTCTCTCGGAAGCTACCAAACCAAGATTTTCTATGGCTTTTCAGAATTTTCGGAATATTCTTTATTGTTGTATATTTCAATCAAAGTATTGAAGATATTTTGATAATTTGATAATTTTAGCTATTTTAGTGAGTTTGGTGGTAACAATAAATGATACAAAATAACATTCCGCGGAAAGTTTTTCCCGGATCCCATCACAAATCCGCTGTTCTGCTGTTCGCAATGGATGGAATGAATTTGAATATATATTTCGTGTTCGGACAAGATTGTTGGTGATGAGTTAATTGGTGATAAATTTAACTCCCCTTACCCGAACCATCGTCAGTACCATCAGGTCACATTTTAAAAAAATTTGTTTATTGTATAATTAAATTTGTTTAATATTTTTTCAATAAATAAAATTAAAATTTTTTAAACTTAATACCATTTAAATTAAATTAAAAAAAAAACGTGAGTTTTAAGTTAAAGATTTTAAAATTGACAATCAAAAGTAAAAATACATTGATTTAAGAGTGCGGGATTAAAAACACATTCATTAATTAAAAAAAAAAATTGTTGTTTAGTTCTTAATTGGTTTTAAAGTTTACTAAAAAAATAAATATGAATACGAAATCAAATGTTGGTGAGAAAACTAAATTTCAATGTGAAACTTGTGAGAAATATTTTAAAACGCAACAAAATTTGATCATCCACATTCGAACGCATACAGGTGAAAAACCTTATCGTTGTAATGATTGTGAAAAAAAATTTGCACAAAGTGGTAGTTTAAACAAACATATTCGTGCTTTTCATACCCATGAAAAAAATTATCGTTGTGATGATTGCGGAAAAGAATTTGTAACGAATGCGGAATTAAAGATCCATACTCGTTCTCATACCGGTGAAAAACCTTTTTGTTGTAAGGTATGTGGAAAAACCTTTCCACGAATGAATACTTTAAACAGACATATTCAAGATATTCATATCCGTGAAAACCCGTATGATTGCCTCAAATGTAGAAAAGCCTTTGCACAAATGGTTACGTTAAACAAACATATTCGTGCTATTCATAACCGTGAAAAACCTTATTGTTGTAAGGTGTCTGGAAAAACCTTTTCACAAATGTCTAATTTAAGCACACATCGTATTATTCATTCAGGTGTTAAACCTTATGAATGTGATATTTGTGGAAAAAGCTGTTCAATAAAAGGTAATTTATCAAGACATATGAAAGTGCATATTAAAAAAATTATACACAACAGCAGCAGATAAAATGTAATAATAATGCTATTAACTTTTAAGCGATACATCGTCGAATATTTTGGTTAAGCGAGAATCTGCAAAACAATATAATTTTCAAAATTCCATCATCATCAGTTAATTCTTTCGATTGGAATGCATTGAAATCGCATCAATCAATAATAATATTATTAATAATGATGTATCGTTTCCGCAATCAACGACGAAGAGCAATCATCTGATTTACAAACCAAATCAAAAACCAATACTTTTAATGACAATATGATGACATCACCATCGATTAATTCACATCTGACAGATGAATCGGTATCCGAATCATTACTATCAACATGGGATGTTTACAAACGCGCTAACCAAACGATCGACGGATCACTGACTGAATCATTAGAATGATGGCGATCATCAATCAAATTGACTAACTTTATTTTATCTTATTGACAATATTTTTTCTTATTTTAAATAGCTGTTATTGTATTATGTATAAAATTTTGTAATGTTTATTGTGAATTATAAAAAATGTGTGAATGTCCAATAAATTTTATATCAAAATGTAATATTAATTTAATATCGCCGCATGATAATAATAATAAAGCAAACATTTACAAAAATCTTTTTTTGTTGAAATTGACATCAATTACTGAGTTGCTTCTGAAAGTAGGAGGGGGTCTTAAATTTATCTTATTCACCAACTCAATTCTTTAGGTTTGAGCTATCGGGTTGAAAACTTGAATACTTATGCTTTACGGGATACTAAATCCGAATAGATAGGTTTCAGAACGTGTTAGCCCTTAGTTTTTGAGTTATGGCCCATCAAAGATTTCCCAAAGTTTTACAAGGGTACCCCCTTATGAAAAAATGGATTTTTCACAGCAACCTTTAAGTTTAGGCTATCGGGTTGAAAACTTGCATACTTATGCTTTAAGGGATGCTAAATCCGAATAGATAGGTTTCAGAACGTGTTAGCCCTTAGTTTTTGAGTTATGGCCCATCAAAGATTTCCCAAAGTTTTACAAGGGTACCCCCTTATGAAAAAATCGATTTTTCACCGCAACCTTTAAGTTTAGGCTATCGGGCTGAAAACTTGCATACTTATGCTTTAAGGGATGCTAAATCCGAATAGATAGTTTTCAGAACGTGTTAGTCCTTGGTTTTTGAGTTATGGCCCATCAAAGATTTCCCAAAGTTTTACAAGGGTACCCCCTTATGAAAAAATGGATTTTTCACCGCAACCTTTAAGTTTGGGCTATCGGGCTGAAAACTTGCATACTTATGCTTTAAGGGATGCTAAATCCGAATAAATAGGTTTCAGAACGTGTTAGCATTTAGTTTTTGAGTTATGGCCCGTCAAAGATTTCCCAAAGTTTTACAATGGTACCCCCTTATGAAGAAATGGATTTTTCACCGCAACCTTTAAGTTTGGGCTATCGGGCTGAAAACTTGCATACTTATGCTTTAAGGGATGCTAAATCCGAATAAATAGGTTTTAGAACGTGTTAGCCTTTAGTTTTTGAGTTATGGCCCGTCAAAGATTTCCCAAAGTTTTACAAGGGTACCCCCTTATGAAAAAATGGATTTTTCACCTCAACCTTTAAGTTTAGGCTATCGGGCTGAAAACTTGCATACTTATGCTTTAAGGGATGCTAAATCCGAATAAATAGGTTTCAGAACGTGTTAGCCTTTAGTTTTTGAGTTATGGCCCGTCAAAGATTTCCCAAAGTTTTACAATGGTACCCCCTTATGAAAAAATGGATTTTTCACAGCAACCTTTAAGATTAGGATATCGGGCTGAAAACTTTCATACTTATGCTTTAAGGGATCCTAAATCCGAATAAATAGATTTCAGAACGTGTTAGCCCTCAGTTTTTGAGTTATGGCCCGTCAAAGATTTCCCAAAGTTTTACAAGGGTACCCCCTTATGAAGAAATGGATTTTTCACCGCAACCTTTAAGTTTGCGCTATCGGGCTGAAAACTTGCATACTTATGCTTTAAGGGATGCTAAATCCGAATAAATAGGTTTCAGAACGTGTTAGCCTTTAGTTTTTGAGTTATGGCGCATCAAAGATTTCCCAAAGTTTTACAAGGGTACCCCCTTATGAAGAAATGGATTTTTCACCGCAACCTTTAAGTTTGCGCTATCGGGCTGAAAACTTGCATACTTATGCTTTAAGGGATCCTAAATCCGAATAAATAGGTTTCAAAACGTTAGCCTTTAGTTTTTTAGCCTTTAGTTTTTGAGTTATGGCCCGTCAAAGATTTCCCAAAGTTTTACAAGGGTACCCCCTTATGAAAAAATGGATTTTTCACCGCAACCTTTAAGTTTGCGCTATCGGGCTGAAAACTTGCATACTTATGCTTTAAGGGATCCTAAATCCGAATAAATAGGTTTCAGAACGTATTAGCCTTTAGTTTTTGAGTTATGGCCCGTCAAAGATTTCCCAAAGTTTTACAAGGGTACCCCATTATGAAAAAATGGATTTTTCACCGCAACCTTTAAGTTTAGGCTATCGGGCTGAAAACTTGCATACTTATGCTTTAAGGGATCCTAAATCCGAATAAATAGGTTTCAGAACGTGTTAGCCTTTAGTTTTTGAGTTATGGCCCGTCAAAGATTTCCCAAAGTTTTACAAGGGTACCCCCTTATGAAAAAATGGATTTTTCACCGCAACCTTTAAGTTTAGGCTATCGGGCTGAAAACTTGCATACTTATGCTTTAAGGGATCCTAAATCCGAATAAATAGGTTTCAGAACGTGTTAGCCTTTAGTTTTTGAGTTATGGCCCATCAAAGATTTCCCAAAGTTTTACAAGGGTACCCCCTTATGAAAAAATGGATTTTTCACCGCAACCTTTAAGTTTAGGCTATCGGGCTGAAAACTTGCATACTTATGCTTTAAGGGATCCTAAATCCGAATAAATAGGTTTCAGAACGTGTTAGCCTTTAGTTTTTGAGTTATGGCCCGTCAAAGATTTCCCAAAGTTTTACAAGGGTACCCCCTTATGAAAAAATCGATTTTTCACCGCAACCTTTAAGTTTAGGCTATCGGGCTGAAAACTTGCATACTTATGCTTTAAGGGATCCTAAATCCGAATAAATAGGTTTCAGAACGTGTTAGCCTTTAGTTTTTGAGTTATGGCCCATCAAAGATTTCCTAAAGGTTTACAAGGGTACCCCATTATGAAAAAATGGATTTTTCACCGGAACCTTTAAGTTTGAGCTATCGGGCTGAAAACTTGCATACCTATGCTTTAAGGGATCCTAAATCCGAATAAATAGGTTTCAGAACGTGTTAGCCTTTAGTTTTGGAGTTATGGCCCGTCAAAGATTTCCCAAAGTTTTACAAGGGTACCCCATTATGAAAAAATGGATTTTTCACCGCAACCTTTAAGTTTAGGCTATCGGGCTGAAAACTTGCATACTTATGCTTTAAGGGATCCTAAATCCGAATAAATAGGTTTCAGAACGTGTTAGCCTTTAGTTTTTGAGTTATGGCCCGTCAAAGATTTCCCAAAGTTTTACAAGGGTATCCCTTTATGAAAAAATGGATTTTTCACCGCAACCTTTAAGTTTGGGCTATCGGGCTTGTTGAGGGACCCACCTCAAACTTCTCCAATTTAAACATTATTTTTTTATTTGTTTTATTAACTATAAATTTATTTTGTTAACCTTCTTATTACTTATACTTATTACTTATACTATAGAATGCTTATACTTAACAATAATGTGTTTTCTTTTATTATTTTATTTCTACTCTCCTTTAAATTAAAATAGGTGTACTATTTATACAAATAAAATATGCAAGTCATTGCAAGACAATTCTATTGCGAAAATAAATCTCACGGTAGAATTGTCCACTTGCACAAATTTATGAATTGGCTGTTAATTGATTTCCGTTCGCTAGTATGGGAAATCAATTAGCCAAAATTGCATATTGTATCTATATATTTTTTATACACATATATTTTTTCTTCAATTTTTTAATTGTTGACACCAATTAACAAAATTGCATTTTTTTTATTTATTATTTATTTTTTAAAAAAAAAATCAAATTAATTACTACGGAAATGCATATATGTAATAGGAGTATTTTGGTTAACATATGCATTTTATATGTTATATATATATTACTTATTATTAATTTATTATTAATAATTTTTTATACATAGATATATTTAAATTTGTTAATTGTTGTCACGGGACACCAATTAACCAAATTGCATTTATTATTTCCTATGCATAAAAAAAAACGTACAATATATAATAATAACAAAAAAAAAATAACTTAATATAAAAAAACGGCATTATAATTTGATAACCGTGTATCAAAATTATAATATGTGGGATTTTGCGGTACATAAATTATATGGTATGGGAATTATTAACGTTATATGGTGAGATGAAGAATCTGTCATATAACATGCCTCCCCCCTTTGAAGAAGAAAGGTTGCATTGAAGATGGAAACTTTCGGGAAAGGAAAAGAAAATTTAGAATCAGCTTACAAACTAAATAATTGTGTTTAATCAATTAACTTATGAATAACACATGGTAAGTTCGATGTTGACATGTTGAAATGTGGAAATGTTGATTTGGTGGCTTCTTCTTGTAAAGTTCAACGCTTGATTTAATGTAACGATAAAATTTTAAAGATGTATGATGACTTTTGTATCATGTGTATGTGATGACATTTTGGACGGCTGATTCTGATTTTATTAAACGTTGTAAAGGCATTGGTTGATGGTGTATGGTAAACAAATCGTATTGAGATTAACTGATGTTACATTTATATTGCTTAAAATTGGTGATGACATATTTTACATCCTTAATCACTAGATGAATTGATAAAATGTTGTGATTTTGTTTCTGATGATCGAACGATAAAAATTATAACATGTTGCACTGATAACTTTGAACACACAAATATGGTGGGTGTGACAAACATAATCATCACAATGATGAAAATGGTGAAATCAATCTCGAGGATGATTCGCAAACAGGAAACATCGTAAATGGAATAAACTTAATATGATAATCGTTCACACCGTGAATATTACACAAACGATCTGGATGATGATTCTCAAACAGGAAACATCGTAAATCTTGAATACACATATCATTTTAAAAACGTTCATTAAGCCGTTGATAATACTCAGCATGCCATATATATTGCAATACCATTACACATTACACTTTAAAGGTGGATGATTGTCCATGTCTATTTGTTGTAGGTTCATTGTTGTTCTTATATTTGCTGGTTCTATTCTATTTGCCTTAAAACTATTAGATTTTCAAAAATTTGTTTTTTATAATTAACTTACTTCTACTATAAAGGTTATGGAAAAGGAAATCAAAAAATAAAAATAAATGGTAATTAACAAAATTCAAAAATTAAAATATCAAAATATTCATTAATTTATATTATATGTATATTTAAACAATAAAATATCATTATCCTACTACTAGTACTTTATTCCTATTGTATAGGTTTTTAGGGTTATAGGTTTTTTTTTCTATTTTGATTTTTATATATTAATTCGTTATATTCTATGGTTATATTCTATTTAAATCTACCCAAAAAAAAAAATAATTAACACGAGATTAAAAATGTTACTTAAAAGTTAAAATTAATGGTAATTAAAGATAAAAAAAAAATACAATGTTAAATTAAACTAGACTTAAAATTAGAAATTAGAATTAAATCAAATTGTTTTCTTTTTAAATTATTATTATTATTAGCCGTTAACATTCTTAATTTGTCTGAGCGTTAATATTGTTGCCATTATATCTTTATTGAAACGTGTATACCGGGTTTGGAGTTGGCGAATGTACCACCTCCTGGGTCGAAAACCAACCGCCATTTTTTTTCGCCGTCGGGTCCAGCTCTTTTAGGCACTACTAATAAGGGCGTGTTCCACGGACTTTTGCTCGTAACGATAATTTCATCCTTCAACATTTTTTCTACTTCCTCGTTGATGAAGTATTTATGAACCTCCGGGAGGCGATAATTTTTTTGGTTAATCGCCGGTTGGCCGGGCGTGATCGGTATGGAATGCGTTAAAACCTCCGTATGTGTTAACGTATCCCCCTCTAAATAAAATATATCTTCAAAATCGCGACATAACGATCTTATTGAATTGTATTCCTCTTGATTTAAATCGCCCTCCACGTTTAAATTTTCTAATATACTATTTATTCTGTCGTTGTGATTTTTTGCATGTGCGTAAAACACTCCCTTGCTCTCTCCTTTAAGGGTCGTATTTGCATGGATCCTGTTCGACCCCATTATTGGTCCCCCGTTTTCGTCTAATATATCAAATTCCGTTAAATGTTTATATTTTAATTCAATTTCCGTAAATTCTACATCTCGCATTCGTGCATTTATTATGGCTACCCTTCCAATATAATTTTTAACTTCAACTATAGTATTTCCCACAAATGTTCCGGGTAATAGTTCCCTAGATTCTATTACCAGTGTTCCCGAACACATAGGAAAATTGACTTCTCTGACTACCTGTGTACGAGCAGGTATCAACCAACTTCCCTTCGATCTACAAATGTTAGACCCGTCATGATTTATAATTGCGTCCACTTCAATATCTCCATCATTCTTTATTTTTTCTTTATTTATTGCTTCAATAGTATTTCTTTGCGTTAATTCTTTTGTATTCGTTACTACCCCTGAGTTTACTTCTTTGTCATTATTTAACTCTTCTTCACGTATCACTTCTATATATTTCTTGTCATTGGTTACTTCCATATTATTTATTTCATTTACTCCTACGTCGTCAAATTGAACTTCATGTATTACTTCTATATTCTCAAAATCATTAATTTGGGCCCTCATATTTGGTTCTTCTAATTTAACTTCATTTAATTTCTTGGTTACATTTTTTCCTGAGTTTATTATTTTGAACTCTTTAAGCACCTCATAATCCCTTCCACGAAATAACTGTGTTGGTTTATCTTTCGATAAATTTCCCATTGAATGTAATGGTAATTCCAAATATTGTCCCTCTAGGCACAATGTCAGTTTCTGATTAAAGAAATCGATACTGGAACACCCGTCCAATAGGTCTCGCCCAAGTAATCCGTCAATTGGTAATGATTCGGAATCCCCGATTACATTAAACGTGAATGGAACCTTATGCGGCATTATCAAATTTCCTTGGACGGTGCCAAGAGTAACACCATTACCCCCGAAAATACCACCCAATTCAATTTGCCCAGCACTATTCCAATTTACATTCGTATTTAATGAACTCATTTTTATTAATGTTACTTCCGCGCCAGTATCTACTAGCAATCGTACATAATTATTCCTACAAATATCCAAAGGTAAATTCACGTAACTTCCCCGACTAAATAAATTTGCGAATTTACCGTCTGGAGAACATCTTTCTTTGGAAGTTTCTTTCCGTTTGTTATACAAAAAATGTTTACTAATAACATCCGAATTATTAATAAAGAGTTTGCGATCCCCTTCATTAATGGGACCGGGGTTGTGGTGTGCCAACCCGGCCGATATTAGTTTTTTTGCTTATCGTTCGTACGAAAATCCGCGCGTCTATCTCCACCTCTTGCAGTTTCTCTATGAACATTATTACCCGAACTGGTATTCCAATTCCTATTAGCATATTCCGGGCAACCATTATTATTAAAACCCCGATAATTGTTATTACTTGTATGTCCGATATTATTCCGGTATTGATAATTAGAATTCATATTATTATTATAATTATTATTATTATTATTATTAGACGTTACGCTACGGTTATTAATATTATTATTGTTATTGTTATAATTCCGTGGGCGTTGGTTACCATTAGAACTTTCATAATTATTACGACGTAGTCTGCAAGCGTTTTCAAGATGTCCGAAATCCTTGCATATATTGCAATATGGGGTGTTTTTCCTCAATCTGCATTCCCGAAACGAATGGTTTAATTTATTGCAGAAACCACATGTTATAGGCGTTTTTTCGAATCCCGAAGATTGTGTTTGCATAGCAACAGGCAAAGTATTTGAAATTCGGTCGGCGGTGGAGTCCGTCCGATTACCCAACATAACTTGGCGAGCACCACCCAATGGGTTTGAATGCTTCAATAGGTTATCGTATGCCATAACCTCTTCCTTTAACGCCTCCCAAGTTTGAGCCCTGCTGATTATTGCACATTGACGCAATGATGGATTTAATAACCCCGTCTTGAATACTCGTCTTAAAATAAAATCGATTTCTTCCAATAACGTGTCAATGTTTTTATTACCATACTGCACTTTCGCCAACCGACCAGCAGTAGTTCCTAGTTTTTTCAACCGCATTGCAAAGGAGATTACATCCTCATTCGGTAGTTGAAATGTGTCCCTTAACGCAGACATAACATCATCCAATGATCCAACGGGTGAATACCGTCCTCGGATGATCTTTAAAAAATCCTCTAAACTGTGAAATTCCGTGTCCGCCACCAAATCAAAAGCCTCTCCCGATACTCGAGTTGTCAATAAATTGGTGAAAACCCGTTCCTCTTCGTCGTCAATACTGTCGCGAGCCAACTTACATGCATTAATGAATTCACTCACATTCGAATTACTTCCCCCGCATAACCTAGGCACCAACAAATTAATAATTCTACCGATTTTTTCGTAATCCATTGTGTCAACTTGACTTCCTGTCACAGAATTTGCCTTGCTATTCACTCCTGAACTGTTTCCCTCTTCGTCGAAATACGATAGTTCCAACGTGGTATCCAATTGATGTTTTTGTTCCACCTCCAACTGACTTCTTAAACCCCGGATGATATCCTTGTATTCCGTTATGCTATTCTCCAATTTAGCAATGCACTCCTGTTTCGGAGCACTTGGTGTATCCGCTTCAACCGCTCTTAAACGATCCGCCAATTGGTTCAATTGAATCTCGTTCTCCCGCACTTCACCTATCAATTTCGATTCTTTTTCCTTACTGACACGAATCCGCTTATGTAAATCCTCAATAAAAACTTCTCTCTCCCTTGATAAATTTTCCGCCTCCAACTGTCCCTTTTTATATTCACCAATTGCCCCGGCGTAATTCGTAGCCCTTGCTCGTTGCTCTTTTAATAACGCTTGATTTTGCTCTAAACGACAATTATGAGCCGAATTAATCTTAACAAGTAATTCATCCGTTAACTCGGTACTATGTAACGGAAATTTTCCAGTCAGACTATTCTTGAATTCCAGGAATTCCCTTCTACTCAAAATTTCCCGGAGATCTGACCATAAATTTTCGTTTAAAGCCCGTAAATTCGCCTCAGCCCTTAAAGTATCCTGTCTCAATTGACTGACCCGGTCTTTTAACTCAGCAATGGATGGTTCAGAAACGTGTGACATAAAAATTTTGCTAAAATGTGCGTAAAATTGATTTATTTTTTTTTTCTTCCAAAGGATTTTTATTGTACAATTCTTATCTTAAATTGCTCATTTGTTTGGGGCCTTTGTTTTGGTTGTTGTTGTATCTTAACGTTTGAATGTGATGCGGTGATCGGTTGCTTGGTAGCAGTCACCTGTATATCCCGTATTCTTTTCCTATCCTCCTCCTTTTACTGGTTGACCATCTGCTTTAATTTCACCTGTAATCGCCAACGTTGGTGTGGATCTAAACATAAGGCGATTACTTGTTGTAATTGACCAATTTCCCGGCGGCGACGAACTCTAATACCACCACGATGTTTATATACCCTTGTGTTGACTTCTACTGACAAAGGCGGTCGAGGCTTGATACGGTTACGGTATTGCTCGATGGTGAGGGGTTTCGGACCGGCATTAGGGTTTTCTTTAATGATATTTGCGAGTAGTTCTTGTAGATGTGAGGTACCTATACGTAATAAAAGATGAAAAGGGTTAACACTTGATGATGCATAACCACAATCTCACATCCAAGAGATAAAAAAAATGATTGAAAGATTGTATTCCCAAGGCTTATTGGAGCCTACATGAAATACGGAGTTTGTTTGCGTGATTTAATTGGTTAGGCTATTCTTGCCGATTTGCCAATTTAAATCACGATTAAAAATGCATTAGGTTAAAAATACTAAAAAACTTTATTATTAAAATTAAAATTATTAAAATTAGAGTTGAACTAAAAAAAAATTTATTTATTATTGCATTGTTTAAATGAAAAAAAAATGTATTAAAATTAATGTTCTAGGGAAAAAAAAAAAATTTTATTTATTATATCTGAAAAAGAAAAAAAAAATTATTATTATTACTTATTTTACTTACCTATCTTTGATCCCCCAGGGATCCTACCGGCTGCGCCAAATGTTGAGGGTCCCACCTCAACCTTCTCCAATTGAAACATTATTTTTTTTATTTGTGTTGTTATCTATAAATTTATTTTATTAAACTTCTTATTACTTATACTTATTACTTATACTTAGAATACTTATACTTAACAATAATGTTTTTTCTTCTATTATTTTATTTTTACTCTCCTTTAAATTAAAATAGGTGTACTATTTATACAAATAAAATATGCAAGTCATTGCAAGACAATTGTATTGCGAAAATAATCACGGTAGAATTGTCCACTTGCACAAATTTATGAATTGGCTGTTAATTGATTTCCGTTCGCTAGTATGGGAAATCAATTAGCCAAAATTGCATATTGTATCTATATGTGTATATATTTTTTATACACATATATTTTTTCTTCAATTTTTTAATTGTTGACACCAATTAACAAAATTGCATTTTTTTTATTTATTATTTATTTTTTAAAAAAAAAATCAAATTAATTACTACGGAAATGCATATATGTAATAGGAGTATTTTGGTTAACATATGCATTTTATATGTTATATATATATTACTTATTATTAATTTATTATTAATAATTTTTTATACATAGATATATTTAAATTTGTTAATTGTTGTCACGGGACACCAATTAACAAAATTGCATTTATTATTTCCTATGCATAAAAAAAACGTACAATATATAATAATAACAAAAAAAAAATAACTTAATATAAAAAAACGGCATTATAATTTGATAACCGTGTATCAAAATTATAATATGTGGGATTTTGCGGTACATAAATTATATGGTATGGGAATTATTAACGTTATATGGTGAGATGAAGAATCTGTCATATAACAGTACCCCCTTATGAAAAAAATGGATTTTTCACCGCAACCTTTAAGTTTGAGCTATCGGGCTGAAAACTTGCATACTTATGTTTTAAGGGATGCTAAATCCGAATAAATAGGTTTCAGGACGTTTTAGCCTTAGTTTTTGAGTTATGGCCCGTCAAAGATTTCCCAAAGTTTTACAAGGGTACCCCCTTATGAAAAAATGGATTTTTCACCGCAACCTTTAAGATTGAGCTATCGGGCTGAAAACTTGCATACTTATGTTTTAGGGGATGCTGAATCCGAATAAATAGGTTTCAGAACGTTTTAGCCATTAGTTTTTGAGTTATGGCCCATCAAAGATTTCCCAAAGTTTTACAAGGGTACCCCCTTATGAAAAAAATGGATTTTTCACGCTTTAAGGGATGGTGAATCTGAATCCGAATTGAGTTGGGTTGGTGTATAAGATAAATTTAAGACCCCCCCTACCTTCATAGGCAACCCAGTAATTGATGTCAATTTCAACAAAAAATGATTTTTGTAAATGTTTGCTTTATTATTATTATTATTATCATGGGGCGATATTAAATTAATGTTACATTTTATATAAAATTTATTGTGGACATTCACACATTTTTTATAATTCACAAAAAAACATTACAAAATTTTATACATAAAAAAATAATAGCTATTTAAAATTAAAAAAAATATTGTCAATAAGATAAAATAAAGTTAGTCAATTTGATTGATGATCGCCATCATTCTAATGATTCAGTCAGTGATCCGTGGAGCGTTTGGTTAGCGCGATTGGTAAATATCCAATGTTGATAGTAGTGATTCGCATACCGATTCATCGGTCAGATGTGAATTAATTGATGGAGATGTAGTCATCATCTTATTGTCAATAAAAGTATTGGTTTTTGGTTTCGTTTGTAAATCAGATGATTGCTCTTCGTCGTTGATTGGAAACGATACATCATTATTAATTAAAAGTAAATATCATTAAAAGATAATATCATTATTACATTTTATCTACTGCTGCTGTTGTTGTGTAGAATTTTTTTAATATGCCATTTCATATGTGATGATAAATTCCATTTTAGTGAACAGCTTTTTCCACAAATATCACATTCATAAGGTTTAACACCTGAATGAATAATACGAATATGTGTGTTTAAACTAGCAATTTGTGAAAAGGTTTTTCCACAATCCTTACAACAATAAGGTTTTTCACCGGTATGAGTGCGAGTATGGATCTTTAATTCCGTATTTGTTACAAATTCTTTTCCACAATCATCACAACGATAATTTTTTTCATGGGTATGAAAAGCACGAATATGTTTGTTTAAATTACATTTGACTGTAAAGGTTTTTCCACATTCGTTGCAATCGTAAGGTTTTTCACCGGTATGAGTGCGAGTATGCTTTTTTAAATCCCCATTTATTACAAATTCTTTTCCACAAGTTTCACAACGATAAGGTTTTTCGCCTGTATGAGTGCGAATATGGAGCTTTAATTCCGTATTTGTTACAAATTCTTTTCCACAATCATCACACCGATAATTTTTTTCATGGGTATGAAAAGCACGAATATGTTTGTTTAAATTACCAATTTGTGCAAAGGCTTTTCCACAATCATAACAACGATAAGGTTTTTCCCCTGTATGCGTTCGAATGTGGATGATCAAATTTTGTTGCGATTTGGAATATATTCCACAAGTTTCACATTGAAATTTAGTTTTCTCACAAACATTTGATTTAGTATTCATATTTATTTTGATTTTTTTTTTTAAATTAATCTTTAATCGTTTTTTTTAATCCCGAACTCTTAAATCAATGTATTTTTACTTTTGATTGTCAATTTTAAAATCTTTAACTTAAAACTCACGTTTTTTTTTTTGTTAATTTAAATGGTATTAAGTTTATAAAATTTTAATTTTATTTATTGACAAAATTTTGAACAAATTTAATTATACAATAAACAAATTTTTTAAAATGTACCGTCGTTTCAAAACGCAACCGAATTATTAAATGATAATTAATTTTTATATATAAAATCTATTTCAAAACAAAAATCAAGAATATTCCAACACACAAACAATTAACAAAAATAAATATAATAATAAAAGCACTGTCAGAAAAACACCTGTAACAGGAAGCACATACTGATGCGGTGACCTGATGGTACTGACGAATGGTTCTGGTAAGGGGAGTTAAATTTATCACCAATTAACTCATCACCAACAATCTTGTCCGAACACGAAATATATATTCAAATTCATTCCATCCATTGCGAACAGCAGAACAGCGGATTTGTGATGGGATCCGAGAAAAACTTTCCGCGGAATGTTATTTTGTATCATTTATTTTTACCACCAAACTCACTAAAATAGCTAAAATTATCAAATAATCAAAATATCTTCAATACTTTGATTGAAATATACAACAATAAAGAATATTCCGAAAATTCTGAAAAGCCATAGAAAATCTTCGTTTGGTAGTTTCCGAGAGAAAAAAAAAAATAAGACAAGCGAACGGACAAAATTTTTAATTGGGATATATATTTTTAAGATCAAAAACAGTTCCCATTCCCAGGAGAGCAAAATATGATAAAAAAAAAGAAGTTAAACGATATAAAAAATAATATTGCGCACGCATACTACAAAGTACGCACGTACGTAATAAAGGGAATTTATAATTACAGGTGGTCCTCTCTAATCCGAATCGATATTTTTTACGCATAGGTGATCCGGATTAAAGAGGTTTTCGGATTGTAGAAGGTGCATTAAAATAAACGTTATTTTTATTGTGATTTCGTTATTATATGCACATTACCACAAAAAAAAATTGTATTTAATATGATTAGGCAGATTCAAATATTGTCACAGATATAATAAAATACGTTCAAGTTGAAGGACTCTAATAAGTTTAACAATGATTGGATTGGAATTGGCCTTTAATAGTTTGATGTTTGTTTTACATTTTTTATTCATAAGTTGTAAGGACATATCTTTTTTTGGTTCTTTCACAATCATTATTTGTTTGTATAAACGACGCATTATTCTCTTCAGTCCACCGTAAACAAATGTTAAGTGTTTTACCCTTTCAACATTTCAACACTATTTGTTGGTGTTTGATTTAAATTTGATTTCTTCTTCTTCTTCAAGATTCTTGTTCATCAGAAGAAACGTTTTGTTCATAGTTTTCTTCATTCTACATCCATTCATTTATGTCGTTATTATCTTTTATGTAAATTACCTTCCATCGAATTAATTTCATATAGCATATCTCGAACATGAGTCTCATCTATATAATCACACTTTTTAAAACGAAATTGATTTATTGGGGTAACTAACCCCCAATCACTTTCTGTGTTTTATTGCTTTGAAATTAATATCAATTAATTAAAACCAAAAACATTAAATCCGTAATCCGGATTATAGAAATATTTTACCAAATATTTTACCGAAATATTTTACCAGATTCGGATTCGGAGTGGAAATCCGGACTATCGAAGGTTCGGATTAGAGAGGACCTACACTGTATGTTGTATAATGGATGTAAATTGCATGTATTGTTTATCTACACTGAAAAAAAAAATTATATCGGCGATACTAACTTCTAACGTAAAGCATCATATGTTATAGATCCCGGCCAACCACAATAAACTTCACCGACATTCCGACAGACAATCCGACAGACTCCGATATCGTGCAAACATCGTTAAGGAAAAACTATTACCCCCCGTACTCTCCAGACCTCGCTTTGCTCCTTCGGATTACCATTTGTTCAGATCAGAAGTGCTGGCTTCTAGGTTTCTATGAATAAATAGGTTTCAAACCGATTCAGCTTTTACTTTTTGAGTTATGGCACGTCAAACATTTCCCAAAGTTTTACAAGGGTACCCCCTTATGAAAAAAATGGATTGTTCACCGCAATCTTTAAGTTTGCGCCATCGGGCTGAAAACTTGCATACTTATGTTTTAGGGGATGCTAAACCGAATAAATAGGTTTCAGAACGTTTTAGCCATTAGTTTTTGAGTTATGGCCCGTCAAAAATTTCCCAAAGTTTTTCCCAAAATGGATTTTTCACCGCAATCTTTAAGTTTGAGCTATCGGGCTGAAAACTTGCATACTTATGTTTTAGGGGTTGCTGAATTCGAATAAATAGGTTTCAGAACGTTTTATCCATTAGTTTTTGAGTTATGACCCGTCAAAGATTTCCCAAAGTTTTACAAGGGTACCCCCTTGTTACGACGCTGGCAAAATAAATGAATTAATAATGAGCAAATAATGAATTAGGTAAGAAAAATTAAAAATTTGTTAATCAGAGAAATAAACTAAATTTGTAGTTACGAAGTAACAATTAAAAATAAATAAATCGAATATTTCAACTATCAAATTTTACAGTCTACTTTATTACAAATTACCTTGCCACCGTAACAAAGCTACAAATTTATTAGAAGTGTATCTGTAAGTTGGTTACAAATTTACTACAATAGCTACAGGCGAAAAACGGAACGTATCTGCAGTATTTATATTATATTCAATAAATCAAAATTAGTTGCCTGTGCACACTATGGCAATGTTCAGGTCACCACCAATGGGGGCATCACTCAAAAATAATGCGAATAAAACTGAGAGCAGTTGCGAATTGTGTGATAAGGCCGACAACGAGGAGATGGTTCAATGCGATGAATGTGATAAATGGTATCACTTCGTATGTGTAAATGTTGGTGAATCTATCAACGAAAAGCAATTTAGTTGCATTAAATGCATAGCGAAGCCACAATATATGGAAGGCGCGAAGCACGGCTCAAACGCACCTTTAGTGGATGGTTCGGTCACGTCATCGAGAGGTCGGCGACTCGCTTTAGAACGATTGGAGGAGGAAAGGAGGCTGAAGGAACAAAGGGATAAGGAATATCTCGATAGGAAGTATCAGTTGTTATCAATTGAGGAGGAGGCGGATGAAGCGCATTCGGAGGTAGATGAACGTGAAAAGATGAATGCAGTTCAAAATTGGGTAAATATTAAAAAAACAAATACTAATTTAAATATTCAGTTTGAACAATCACAACCTGCGACGTCTGCAAGTCATCCGTACTACCCACCAGGTCGGGTTGTAAACACAAATCAACCTCAACCAAGACAGCATTTTCAACCACAAAGCAATGTGGCGGGTTCATCAACAATGCTGGGCAACAAATTTTTGGCTCCCGGATTTCCATCGCTGTCAAAAATAAATCAAGGACAGCATCCGGTGGTCGTCGATCCAATGTCATCCCAGCCAACGTATTATAATACAGCATCGTATACGCGGCCAATACCACCAGTACCAACAATTAATCACAATATTCCGGTTACATTATCGAATGGCGATAACGTGTCGAGCGCGTTTGGACAAAATCCAATGCCACCACCGATAAGACCACCTGTCGTATGTGAACAGGGATTAAGTACAGCGCAGTTGGCCGCTAGAAATGCCATAACAAAGGATTTGCCCATTTTCACTGGTAGACCAGAGGAGTGGCCAATGTTTATTAGTGCATATGAAAATTCAACTCGTATGTGCGGGTTTTCAAACGAGGAAAATCTTAGCCGATTACAACGCTCATTAAAAGGGGCGGCTTTGGAGGCAGTTAAATATCGGTTAATGCTACCAAATACCGTACCAATGGTATTAGAAACACTACGCATACTATTTGGTCGCCCAGAGTTAATAATACACACCCTGATTCAAACAGTAAGGGAACAACCACCGATAAGGGCGGAGAAACTCACCACATTAATCAACTTTTCATTAACTGTTCAGAACCTATGTGCGACGCTCGAGGCGTCAGGGTTGTATATGCACCAGAACAATCCAGTGCTGCTACAGGAGTTGACTGATAAGTTACCGCCACAAATAAAATTAAATTGGGCTATGTTCAAAAGAACATGCAAGGCTGTTACGCTTTCTACATTTGGTGATTGGCTTTTTGAATTGGCCCGGGCCGCAACCGAGGTAACATTATCATCAACAAGTTCTCATACTCATGAACATAAAGACAACAAATGGGGTAAAGATCACGGTTACCTACACACGCATGCTGAACATAATAAAAATTTGGGATTTAATCCACATACAAGAACCACCAAGGAACAGAATTCCGTTAAATGTATTATCTGCAACTTAACTCATAACGTACGCGATTGCTATAAATTTCAACGGTTGTCGCATGTCGACAAATGGAATGCTGTAAAAACCAAAGGGCTTTGCCGAAAATGTCTGGGTCGACATAATCAGTTCAGATGTAAAACCGACGCAATATGCGGGAAGGATGGGTGCCGTTTCAGACACCATCCGTTGTTACATGGGGATAACATAGGGTGATGCATGAAGCAGGACAAACAAATGACGAACAACATGCATCCACTTGTAACACCCATCGGCAGCTGAATCAAACCACGCTATTCCGTATACCAGTAACGCTACACAATGGTAATATTAAAGTCGACACATTTGCCTTTCTGGACGAAGGGTCGTCATTGTCGCTCATAGAGCGGGATCTGGCCAAGGAGCTACGGGTGCAAGGAACACCCGAAAAGTTATGTTTGAAATGGACGGCCAACACGCTACGAAACGAACCGAACTCAGAACGGGTGACATTACAAGTAAATGGTGTTAAAATTAATTCCCGGCTGCATAAATTGCAGGATGTTAGAACGGTGGATAATCTAGGTCTGCCAATGCAGAGTGTATCGATCAGCGAAATTCAACAAATATGCCCTCATTTGCGCAACATTCCACTTCAATCATATCACAATGCGGTTCCAAAATTACTAATCGGCATTGACAATTGGAGGGTGGGTATTCCATTGCAAATACGCGAAGGAATGGAAAATCAACCGGTGGCTACAAGGACAAGGTTGGGGTGGATCGTTCATGGATCTTGTACGCCACAAAATATACAAAACCGTCAACATTACAGCTTTCACCATTGTGAATGTAAATCCGATAATGAACTGCATCAAATGATGAAAGAATTTTTTTCGATCGAAAACATGGGTGTGGCTATTCCGAGTGGCAGGCTAGAATCGAATGGTGACAGGCGTGCACTTGAAATTATGAAGTCCACCACAGTAAGGGTGGGTAATAGATACGAAACCGGATTAATTTGGAAATATGACCATATCAAATTGCCGGACAGCTATAACATGGCATATCAACGTATGGTTTGTTTCGAAAAACAAATGGCATCGAATCCAGAATTAGGAATCACCATCTATCAGACCATTCGTGATCATATAACTAAAGGGTATATCCGAAAATTAAACAACGATGAACGGAAAGTTAAATATGACCATACCTGGTACCTGCCAATATTTGCAGTTTTCAATCCAAATAAGCCAAAGAAACGGCGTATCGTGTGGGATGCTGCAGCTAAGGTAAGTGGCATATCACTAAATTGTGTCTTACTTTCGGGCCCAGATCAAATGGTATTGTTGTCCGAAGTATTACATCGTTTTAGAGAACGAAAAATAGCAGTAACTGGTGATATTCGAGAAATGTTTCATCAGGTATTGATAAGAAAGCAAGATCAACATTCCCAACAATTCTTGTGGCGGGAAACGACCGATATTAAACCGGAACGCATTCCGAGCGATGAATTACTAAGATGCATCTTGATGGAAATTGAAAATATTGTAAATTCCAGGCCACTAACCTACATTCCCATAGAAACCAGAAATGATGAGGCTTTGACGCCAAATCACTTTCTATTGGGCACATCGGGCGGAACCGTATGTCCCGGTAAGTTCACTGATGATGTATATGTTCTTCGGGGGAACTGGAAGGTCGCTCAACGGATGGCAAATCGCTTTTGGAGACGATGGATTCTGGAATATCTTCCGGATCTGACACGCCGTACCAAATGGTTCCGGAAAACCGAGCCGATAACTAAATGTGATGTGGTGCTAATCGTTAACGAAAACGAGGACCGCAACTGCTAGCGAAAGGGAGTCGTAATCGACACAACGGCTGGAAGAAGTGGTCAAGTTCGTCAGGCGGTGATACAAACAGCAACTGGAGTTCTGACGCGACCTGCGGTTAAACTCGCAGTTCTTGACGTCGGGATTTCTACTGTGGACTAGGTTGGTAAATAGATCGACGCCGATCAATGTACCGGAGGCCGGAATGTTACGACGCTGGCAAAATAAATGAATTAATAATGAGCAAATAATGAATTAGGTAAAAATGTTACGACGCTGGCAAAATAAATAAATTATAATGAATCAAATAATAATGAATTAAATAAAAATGATGAACTACAACGGTACTAATTTTATTGTTGAAATAATGAAATGAATATTATAGATAGAGGTACACATATTGTTCAGGGCGATTCCGGATGATATATATAACGAGAGTGCGATTAAATGATTGTAAGAATCAAGTTATCTCATTATATGTATGTGGGGACGGCGCTAATGCAAAATGCATAAAGCTTAAAGCTTATATGAAATAAATATATTTGGAGAACTGTTATGATGTGGGTTATGAGTGTGATATTGATTGAAATGAATGTGTGATAAAGAATGAGGGGAGTGTGATATGTTAAGCGATCGAGTGAAGTTGAAAAAATTAAATTGAATTAATAAAAAAGAAATTGAATAAAATAAAGTAATAGTTAAAATATAAAATAGAAAAGTTTTTTTTGGTATCGATCCCACATGTATTACACGTGTTTAAATTAAAGTAAATAAGTAAAAAAAGAAAAATTAAAAATTTGTTAATCAGAGGAATAAACTAAATTTGTAGTTACGAAGTAACAATTAAAAATAAATAAATTGAATATTTCAACTATCAAATTTTACAGTCTACTTTATTACAAATTACCTTGCCACCGTAACACCCCTTATGAAAAAATGGATTTTTCACCGCAACCTTTAAGTTTGAGCTATCGGGCTGAAAACTTGCATACTTATGTTTTAGGGGATGCTAAATCCGAATAAAAAGGTTTCAGAACGTGTTAGCCCTTAGTTTTTGAGTTATGGCCCGACAAAGATTTCCCATAGTTTTACAAGGGTACCCCCTTATGAAAAAAATGGATTTTTCACCGCAACCTTT
Source organism: Dilophus febrilis (assembly GCA_958336335.1). Taxonomy (NCBI): domain Eukaryota; kingdom Metazoa; phylum Arthropoda; class Insecta; order Diptera; family Bibionidae; genus Dilophus; species Dilophus febrilis. The sequence goes on from OY284473.1 coordinate 4,789,273, forward strand.
AAGATTGAGCTATCGGTCTGAAAACTTGCATACTTATGTTTTAGGGGATGCTGAATCCGAATAAATAGGTTTCAGAACGTTTTAGCCATTAGTTTTTGAGTTATGGCCCGTCAAAGATTTCCCAAAGTTTTACAAGGGTACCCCCTTATGAAAAAAATGGATTTTTCACCTCAACCTTTAAGTTTGGGCTATCGGGCTGAAAACTTGCATACTTATGCTTTAAGGGATGCTGAATCCGAATCCGAATTGAGTTGAGTTGGTGTATAAGATAAATTTAAGCCCCCCCCCTACCTTCAGAGGCAACCCAGTAATTGATGTCAATTTCAACAAAAAATGATTTTTGTAAATGTTTGCTTTATTATTATTATTATTATGCGAGCGATATTAAATTAATATTACATTTTGATATAAAATTTATTGTGGACATTCACACATTTTTTATAATTCACAAAAAAACATTACAAAATTTTATACATAAAAAAATAATAGCTATTTAAAAGAAGAAAAAATATTGTCAATAAGATAAAATAAAGTTAGTCAATTTGATTGATGATCGCCATCATTCTAATGATTCAGTCAGTGATCCTTCGATCGTTTGGTTTACTCGAATGTAAACATCCCATGTTGATAGTAGTGATTCGGTTACCGATTCATCTGTTAGATGTGAATTAATTGATAGTGATGTCATCATATTGTCATTAAAAGTATTGGTTTGGTTTGGTTTGTAAATCAGATGATTACTCGTCATCGTTGATTGCGGAAACGATACATCATTATTAATAATATTATTATTGCTTGATGCGATTTCAATGCATTCCAATCGAAAGAATTAACAACTGATGATGGAATTTTGAAAATTATATTGTTTTGCAGATTCTCGCTTGACCAAAATATTCGTCGACGATGTATCGCTTAAAAGTTAATATCATTATTACATTTTATCTGCTGCTGCTGTTGTTGTGTATAATTTTTTTAATATGCACTTTCATATGTGATGATAAATTACCCTTTACTGAACAGCTTTTTCCACAAATATCACATTCATAAGGTTTAACACCTGAATGAATAATACGAATATGTTTGTTTAACGTAGCCATTTGTGAAAAGGCTTTTCTACATTTGAGGCAATCATACGGTTTTTCACGGATATGAATATCTTGAATATGTTGGTTTAAATTAGACGGGTTTGCAAAGGTTTTTCCACATTCCTTGCAATCGTAAGGTTTTTCACCGGTATGAGTGCGAGTATGCTTTTTTAATTCCCCATTTGTTACAAATTCTTTTCCACAATCATCACAACGATAATTTTTTTCACGGGTATGAATAGCACGAATATGTTTGTTTAAATTACCAATTTGTGCAAATTTTTTTCCACAATCATTACAACGATAAGGTTTTTCACCTGTATGCGTTCGAATGTGGATGATCAAATTTTGTTGCGTTTTAAAATATTTCTCACAAGTTTCACATTGAAATTTAGTTTTCTCACCAACATTTGATTTCGTATTCATATTTATTTTTTTAGTAAACTTTAAAACCAATTAAGAACTAAACAACAATTTTGTTTTTTTAATTAATGAATGTTTTTTTAATCCCGCACTCTTAAATCAATGTATTTTTACTTTTGATTGTCAATTTAATAAAATCTTTAACTTAAAACTCACGTTTTTTTTTTAATTTAATTTACATGGTATTAAGTTTAAAAAATTTTAATTTTATTTATTGAAAAAATATTAAACAGATTTAATTATACAATAAACAAATTTTTTTTAAAATGTACCGTCGTTTTGAAACGCAACCGAATTATTAAATGATAATTAATTTTTATATATAAAATCTATTTCAAAACAAAAATCAAGAATATTCCAACACACAAACAATTAACAAAAATAAATATAATAATAAAAGCACTGTCAGAAAAACACCTGTAACAGGAAGCACATACTGATGCGGTGACCTGATGGTACTGACGAGTGGTTCTGGTAAGGGGAGTTAAATTTATCACCAATTAACTCATCACCAACAATCTTGTCCGAACACGAAATATATATTCAAATTCATTCCATCCATTGCGAACAGCAGAACAGCGGATTTGTGATGGGATCCGAGAAAAACTTTCCGGGGAATGTTATTTTGTATCATTTATTTTTACCACCAAACTCAGTAAAATAGCTAAAATTATCAAATTATCAAAATATCTTCAATACTTTTATTGAAATATACAACAATAAAGAATATTCCGAGAATTCTGAAAAGCCATAGAAAATCTTCGTTTGGTAGTTTCCGAGAGAAAAAAAAAAAATAAGACAAGCGAACAGACAAAATTTTTAATTGGGATATATATTTTTAGGATCAAAAAACAGTTTCCATTCCCAGGAGAGCAAAATATGATAAAAAAAAAAAGTTAACGATATAAAAAATAATATTGCGCACGCATACTACAAAGTACACACGTACGTAATAAAAGGAATTTATTATTACAGGTGGTCCTCTCTAATCCGAATCGATATTTTTTACGCATAGGTGATCCGGATTAAAGAGGTATTCGGATTGTAGAAGGTGCATTAAAATAAACGTTATTTTTATTGTGATTTCGTTATTATATGCACATAACCACAAAAAAAAAATAGTATTTAATATGATTAGGCAGATTCAAATATTGTCACAGATATAATAAAATACGTTCAAGTTGAAGGACTCTAATAAGTTTAACAACGATTGGATTGCAATTGGCCTTTAATAGTTTGATGTTTGTTTTACATTTTTTATTCATAAAGTTGTAAGGACATATCTTTTTTTGGTTCTTTCACAATCATTATTTGTTTGTATAAACGACGCATTATTCTCTTCAGTCCACCGTAAACAAATGTTAAGTGATTTCAGAGCATCGTCATCATGTTTTACCCTTTCAACATTCCAACACCATTTGTTGGTGTTTGATTTAAATTTGATTTCTTCTTCTTCTTCAAGATTCTTGTTCATCAGAAGAAACGTTTTGTTCATAGTTTTCTTCATTCTACATCCATTCATTTATGTCGTTATTATCTTTTATGTAAATTACCTTCCATCGAATTAATTTCATTTAGCATATCTCGAACATGAGTCTCATCTATATAATCGCGCTTTTTAAAACGAAATTGATTTATTGGGGTAACTAACCCCCAATCACTTTCTGTGTTTTATTGCTTTGAGATTAATATCAATTAATTAAAACCAAAAACATTAAATCCGTAATCCGGATTATAGAAGTTATTCGGAGAAATTCGAACTGAACCGAAATATTTTACCAGATTCGGATTCGGAGTGGAAATCCGGACTATCGAAGGTTCGGATTAGAGAGGACCTACACTGTATGTTGTATAATGCATGTAAATTTTGTATTGTTTATCTACACTGAAAAAAAAATTCGGCGATACTAACTTCTAACGTAAAGCATCATATGTTATAGATCCCAGCCAACCACCATAAACTTCACAATCAAAACGCGATATTCATTTGCCAGAAGCTTATGCTGTGCATTGTGCTGATGAGATCGCAGAAGGGTGTCGTGTATTATGAGCTGCTGTCAAAAACCGAATGAAACGGTTACATCATCTGATCTCTAGCGACCGACGACAACCGGGCGAATTGAACGAAAGAAATTGAACGAAAAACAACGACAATTAAAGCTCGAAAACACCACAAAGTATTAATGCACGATGACAATCCGACAGTCCATATCGTGCAAACATCGTTACGGAAAAGCTATAAACAGGCTCGGTTGGAATCATCTTACGATCACCCCCCGTACTCTCCAGACTTTGCTGCTCCTTCTGATTACCATTTGTTCAGATCAGAAGTGCTGGCTTCTAGGTTTCTATGAATAAAAAGGTTTCAAACCGATTCAGCTTTTACTTTTTGAGTTATGGCCCGTCAAAGATTACCCAAAGTTTTACAAGTTTTACAACCCCCTTATGAAAAAATGGATTATTCACCGCAACCTTTAAGTTTGAGCTACCGGGCTGAAAACTTGCATACTTATGTTTTAGGGGATGCTGGGTTGGGGTGGATATATATCCCCTAGGGGATAAATGGGTTTCAGAACGTTGTATCCCTTAACGTTTTCGGGGACGTATTGCTGCGATCTGCTAATATTATCCGAAGATCCACTTCGGGGTTATTCGGCTTGTGAGAAAATTGTTTTTTTCTTTTCCACGTTTTTTTATTGTTTTTTGTAACGGTGCACGGGAAGGTTAAGTTTTTTTTGAAAGCGCGGTAGTTAAAAGAATAGCCAATTATCCAAAAGTTGTGGCCATCGCGAAAAGCAAAAGGATCGAATAAATGGGCAAAGGGTAAATGGAAATATTTGGAGTGGAGGTGGAGAGAATGCAAAGGAAGAGGTAAATAAAAGTATTTTAAATTGTATTTAAAAATCAGTTTTATTTTTTCTTTTTATTGAATATTTTCCCATTTTTATTATACCTATGCGATGTCAATTGACTGTGGGACTGTGCCGTTCGGTGCCGCTCGGCTCGGCTCGGCTCCGCCGTCATTCACGGCAATTGTTGCAGGCTTTTCAATCAATCCCACGGTTGCTGTTGTTTTGGTTGTTGTTCGTATTGTTCAAAAGATGATGATGTTTTTTGTCGCCGTTGTTGCCATTGATTTTGATTTTGTTGAATATTTAATGTTGTTTGTGTCTGTTGTGGCATTCTCATCATCATCATCATGGTCGGTTGTTGTTGTTGTCGATGTTGTTGCGGTTGTTGTTGTTGTTGTTGCATTTCAATGGCATTTGTCAAACAATTTTTAATAAAATGATTTCTATTATTCGGATGAAATGTATAAGCACTTGCAGGACCTAATCGAAAATCGAAAATTGAAATGAAATGAAAAAGAAAAAGAAAAAAATTCATTAATTATAAAATTTTCATCCATTCATTCAAAGGGTCAGAATAAAAATTTCTATCTGTCTGTGGGTTTGTCTGTGTGTCTTTCGGTATGTCTGTCTGTGGATTTGTCTGTTGTTTTTGTCTGGTCGTCATCGACGCAGTCCCGCGCGAAACTTCCTTCCATATTTTCAACTGACCGACAATTAAAAATAAAAAAATGTTAAGCTTTAAGTTCGAAAAAAATGAGGTTAAATTCGAAAAAATGAGATTTAGTTCGATAAAAATCAGCTGCAGTTCGAAAAATATTAGGTTAAGTTCGAAAAAAATGAAGTTAAGTTCGAAAAATTGGGGTTAAGTTCGAAAAAATGAGGTCTAGTTCGAAAAAAATGAAGTTAAGTCCGAGAAAATAAGGTTTAGTTTGAAAAAATGTGGTTAAGTACGAAAAAATGAGGTTACATTCGAAAAATTAGGTTAAGTTCATACATAACTCTGTGGTGTAAATGTTAAAAATGCCAACCTAAAATTCTAACGAAATTTTGGGGTCGTGGGTTCGAATCGAAAAAATGAAGTTAAGTTCGAAAATGAGTTTAAGTTCAAAGAAAAATGGGTTAAGTTTACAAAAAAGTGAGGTTCAGTTCGAAAAATTGAGGTTCAGTTCGAAAAAAATGAACTTAAGTTCGAAAAAATAGGTTAAGTTTCATAAAAACTGGTTTGAGTTGACAAAGGGGTGAGGTTAAGTTCGAATAAGTAAAATTTAGGTTGAAGCAAATGAGGTTTAACTCGAAATAAATAAAGTTACGTTTGAAAAAATTAGGTTAAGTTCGAAAAAATTTGGTTCAGTTCGAATAAATGAAGTTTAGGTCGAAATAAATGAGGTAAAGTTTAATAAAAGTGAGGTTTAGTTTGAAAAAATTAGGTTAAGTTAGAAAAAAAATGAACTCTCGTTTGAAAAAAGTGAGGTTAAGTTCCAAAACAATGCGGTTAAGTTCAATAAAAATGGGGTTAAATTTTGAAAAACTGAAGTTAAGTTCGAAAAAAATAAGGTAAAGATCGAAAAAATGAAGTTTAGTTCGTAAAAATGAAATTTAGGTCGAATCAAATTAGGTTATTCGAAAGAAAAGGCCGAATCAAATTAGGTTCATTTCGAAAAAAATGAGGTTAGCTCAAAAAAAAAAAATTAGGTTAAGTTCGGAAAAACCCGAAGTTAAGTTCAAAAAAAATTAGTTCCATTACGGAAAAAGAGGTTAAGTTCGAAAAGATTCATAAAATCAAGTCAAGTTCGAAGTTCGAAGAAGCTATGACCTAAATTGTTCATTCATTATTTACGGCTCTTACGTAAATTTGGTGATGTTGTTTCTGTTGTTGCTGTACAATTTCGTTTTGGAATTTGGAATAATGATGTGGAATCATCGAATGTTATTGATTTGGACAGGATACGAGACCCGCCACGACGTTGACGTTCACAATCATCATAATACTTAAGATGATATGATGATGATGATGGTATTATTGAAATTGGTAATTTATTCCAATTGTCATGATGATTGATGAAATCGGGTCTGAGAGTGGAAGTCGAAGCCGTCGTCGCCTCCATTTCTGGTAAATATGAATTTTGACAGGTATTATCAAATGAAACGGTATATTTATTTGGATAATTAAATTTGGATATTCTTGGTATTGTCGTCGTTAATCCATTAAAATTTCTGTCCTTTTCAATAAATCCATCATTGATTTGATTTGAAACTGCTGCTGCTGCTGCTGCTGCTGGGGCTGTTTCGGCTATTAATCTTTTACGATTTAACGAATGATGAAATTGATGAATAAAATTTGATGACGTTGAATAATTATTATCAAAATCACTAAATTGACAAGATGTCGGTGACGGTGACGGTGACGGTGATGACGATTGAGATGATAAATCATTTGCGGTGATGGCGGAACCGGAAGCCGTCGCCGCCCCCATCGTCGTCGTCGTTGTACAATCCGTAATTGTTGTCATTATCGATGTGGACATCATCATTTGATTGTAATCCTCGTCCGCATCAATTCCATTTTGTTGTTCATTGTTCAATTGTTGATTTGTCGCCGCCGCCGCCGTGGTCGCCGTCGTTGATTGTTTCATTATCAGAATTCGTCCGAATACAATCAAAATTAAACCGCATAAAATTGTTAAGGCAATACCCAAAAATAAATAATAATAAAAAAATTCGGAATTTTCTATGAAAGAAAAACAAAAAAAAAAAATTAATTTTAGAAAATTCCCTTAAAAATTTTTTATTTTTTTTTTGTTTACTTTCAAACCAATTTCTGAATGATTCATGAAATGTTTCTGAATTTCCTTCGTCGTTCTTAATGCCGTCATCATCATCATCATTCCGATCAACGTCATCAATTTTCGGTGTTTGATTAATTTTTGGTAAATTTTCATTAATTTTTTTGCCAATTCGACGGTCGTCGCGACCATCAGAATTCAAATCCAAATCGTAATCAAATTGAAATTCATCAGATGTTTTTTTTCTTACTTTTTGATTATTTTTATTAATGCCGTCATCATCGCCATCATCTCCATCGCCATCACCGCCATCCTCATCGATCATGAACAATTTAGGTTCATCATTTAGTAAATTGCCATTAATCGGATCGATTGGATCATTTTCATAATGTTCATTTAATACTTTCCAGTGGAATTTTCCATAGTCAGCATAAATTACATATAAAATAAAAATAAAATTAGAAAAATTGAATTTACGTTTAAGTTGGAAACTTTTTTATTGTTCGAAAATCATCAAAATTCAAGTTCTTTAAGTTCCAAACTTTTCTATTGTTCGAAAATCGATAAAAAAACCAATTTCTAATTGAATTTCTTACTGTTTTAGCCCTTAGTTTTTGAGTTATGGCCCATCAAAGATTTCCCAAAGTTTTACAAGGGTACCCCATTATGACAAAAATGGATTTTTCAGCGCAACCTTTAAGTTTGAGCTATCGGGCTGAAAACTTGCATACTAATGCTTTAAGGGATGCTAAATCCGAATAAACGGGTTACAGAGCGTGTTAGCCCTTAGTTTTTGAGTTATGGCCCGTCAAAGATTTCCCAAAGTTTTACCCCCGTTATGAAAAAATGGATTTTTCACCGCAACCTTTAAGTTTGAGCTATCGGGCTGAAAACTTGCATACTAATGCTTTAAGGGATGCTAAATCCGAATAAACGGGTTACAGGGCATGTTAGCCCTTAGTTTTTGAGTTATGGCCCGTCAAAGATTTCCCAAAGTTTTACCCCCGTTATGAAAAAATGGATTTTTCACCGCAACCTTTAAGTTTGAGCTATCGGGCTGAAAACTTGCATACTTATGCTTTAATGCTTTAAGGGATGCTAAATCCGAATAAACAGGTTACAGAACGTGTTAGCCCTTAGTTTTTGAGTTATGGCCCATCAAAGATTTCCTAAAGTTTTACAAGGGTACCCCCTTATGAAAAAATGGATTTTTCACCGCAACCTTTAAGTTTGAGCTATCGGGCTGAAAACTTGCATTCTTATGCTTTAAGGGATGCTAAATCCGAATAAACAGGTTACAGAACGTGTTAGCCCTTAGTTTTTGAGTTATGGGCCATCAAAGATTTCCTAAAGTTTTACAAGGGTACCCCCTTATGAAAAAATGGATTTTTCACCGCAGCCTTTATGTTTGAGCTATCGGGCTGAAAACTTGCATACTTATGCTTTAAGGGTTGCTAAATCCGAATAAACGGGTTACAGAGCGTGTTAGCCCTTAGTTTTTGAGTTATGGCCCGTCAAAGATTTCCCAAAGTTTTACCCCCGTTATGAAAAAATGGATTTTTCAGCGCAACCTTTAAGTTTGAGCTATCGGGCTGAAAACTTGCATACTTATGCTTTAAGGGATGCTAAATCCGAATAAACAGGTTACAGAACGTGTTAGCCCTTAGTTTTTGAGTTATGGGCCATCAAAGATTTCCTAAAGTTTTACAAGGGTACCCCCTTATGAAAAAATGGATTTTTCACCGCAGCCTTTAAGTTTGAGCTATCGGGCTGAAAACTTGCATACTAATGCTTTAAGGGATGCTAAATCCGAATAAACGGGTCACAGAGCGTGTAAGCCCTTAGTTTTTGAGTTATGGCCCGTCAAAGATTTCCCAAAGTTTTACCCCCGTTATGAAAAAATGGATTTTTCACCGCAACCTTTAAGTTTGAGCTATCGGGCTGAAAACTTGCATACTTATGCTTTAAGGGATGCTAAATCCGAATAAACGGGTTACAGAGCATGTTAGCCCTTAGTTTTTGAGTTATGGCCCGTCAAAGATTTCCCAAAGTTTTACCCCCGTTATGAAAAAATGGATTTTTCACCGCAACCTTTAAGTTTGAGATATCGGGCTAAAAACTTGCATACTTATGCTTTAAGGGATGCTAAATCCGAATAAACAGGTTACAGAACGTGTTAGCCCTTAATTTTTGAGTTATGGCCCATCAAAGATTTCCTAAAGTTTTACAAGGGTACCCCCTTATGAAAAAATGGATTTTTCACCGCAGCCTTTAAGTTTGAGCTATCGGGCTGAAAACTTGCATACTAATGCTTTAAGGGTTGCTAAATCCGAATAAACGGGTTACAGAGCGTGTTAGCCCTTAGTTTTTGAGTTATGGCCCGTCAAAGATTTTCCAAAGTTTTACCCCGTTATGAAAAAATGGATTTTTCAGCGCAACCTTTAAGTTTGAGCTATCGGGCTGAAAACTTGCATACTTATGCTTTAAGGGATGCTAAATCCGAATAAACAGGTTACAGAACGTGTTAGCCCTTAGTTTTTGAGTTATGGGCCATCAAAGATTTCCTAAAGTTTTACAAGGGTACCCCCTTATGAAAAAATGGATTTTTCACCACAACCTTTAAGTTTGAGCTATCGGGCTGAAAACTTGCATACTAATGCTTTAAGGGATGCTAAATCCGAATAAACAGGTTACAGAACGTGTTAGCCCTTAGTTTTTGAGTTATGGCCCGTCAAATATTTCTCAAAGTTTTATCCCCGTTATGAAAAAATGGATTTTTCAGCGCAACCTTTAAGTTTGAGCTATCGGGCTGAAAACTTGCATACTTATGTTTTATGGGATGCTGAATCCGAATCCGAATTGAGTTGAGTTGGTGTATAAGATAAATTTAAGCCCCCCCCCCCCCCCTACCTTCAGAGGCAACCCAGTAATTGATGTCAATTTCAACAAAAAATGATTTTTGTAAATGTTTGCTTTATTATTATTATTATTATTTTGCGGCGATATTAAATTAATATTACATTTTGATAAAAAGTTTTTTGTGGACATTCACACATTTTTTATAATTCACAAAAAAACATTACAAAATTTTATACATAAAAAAATAATTGCTATTTAAATTAAAAAAATATTGTCAATAAGATAAAATAAAGTTAGTCAATTTGATTGATGATCGCCATCATTCTAATGATTTAGTCAGTGATCCGTGGTGCAGTTGAGCAGCGCATTTGGAATGATCCAATGTTAATTGTAATGATTGTGATTCCGATCGGTCTGCCTCATATCTGGCTTTAATCGATGGTGATATTTCATCATATTGTCATTAAAAGTATTGGTTTGGTTTGGTTTGGTTTGTAAATCAGATGATTGCTCGTCATCATTGATTGCGGAAACGATACATCATTATTGTTATTAATATTATTATTGCTTGATGCGATTTCAATGCATTCCAATCGAAAGAATTAACAACTGATGATGGAATTTTGAAAATTTATATTGTTTTGCAGATTCTCGCATGACCAAAATATTCGTGGATGTATCGCTTAAAAGTTAATAGCATTATTATTACATTTTATCTGCTGCTGTTGTGTAGAATTTTTTTAATATGCACTTTCATATGTGTTGATAAATTACCTTTTATTGAACAGCTTTTTCCACAAATATCACATTCATAAGGTTTAACACCTGAATGAATAACACGAACATGTGTGTTTAAACTAGACATTTGTGAAAAGGATTTTCCACATTCCAGGCAATCGTAAGGTTTTTCGCCTGTATGACTGCGAATATGGAGCTTTAATGCCGTATTTGTTACAAATTCTTTTCCGCAATCATCACAACGATAATTTTTTTCATGGGTATGAAAAGCACGAATATGTACTTTTAAACTATCCATTCGTGAAAAGGTTTTTCCACATTCCAGGCAATCGTAAGGTTTTTCACGTATATGAATATCTTGAATATGTTGGTATAAATTAGACGTGTTTGCAAAGGTTTTTCCACATTCGTCGCAATCGTAAGGTTTTTCGCCTGTATGCGTTCGAATGTGTTTGTTCAAATTGTATTGCGATTTGGAATATATTCCACAAGTTTCACATTGAAATTTAGTTTTCTCACAAACATTTGATTTAGTATTCATATTTATTTTGTTTTTTTTTTTTAAATTAATTAATGTTTTTTTAATCCCGCACTCTTGAATTCAATGTATTTTTACTTTGATTGTCAATTTAATAAAATCTTTAACTTAAAACTCACGTTTTTTTTTTAATTTAATTTAAATGGTAAGTTAAGTTTATAAAATTTTAATTTTATTTATTGACAAAATTTTGAACAGATTTAATTTAACAATAAACAAATTTTTTTTAAAATGTACCGTCGTTTTGAAACGCAACCGAATTATTAAATGATAATTAATTTTTATATATAAAATCTATTTCAAAACAAAAATCAAGAATATTCCAACACACAAACAATTAACAAAAATTAATATAATAAAAAACCGCTATCAGATAAAAACACCTGTAACAGGAAGCACATACTGATGCGGTGACCTGATGGTACACCTGATGGTGTAAGGGGAATTGAATTTATCACCAAATAAACTCATCACCAACAATCTTGTCCGAACACGAAATATATATTCAAATTCATTCCATCCATTGCGAACAGCAGAACAGCGGATTTGTGACGGGATCCTGGAAAAACTTTCCGAAGAATGTTATTTTGTATCATTTATTGTTACCACCAAACTCACTAAAATAGCTAAAATTATCACAAGCAAAAGCAAATATCTTCAATACTTTGATTGAAATATACAACAATAAAGAATATTCCGAAAATTTCTGAAAAGCCATAGAAAATCTTGGTTTGGTAGTTTCCGAGAGAAAAAAAAATAAGACAAGCGAACGGACAAAATTTTTAATTGGGATATATATTTTTAGGATCAAAAAACAGTTTCCATTCCCAGGAGAGCAAAATATGATAAAAGAAAGTTAAACGATACAAAATAATATTGCGCACGCATACTACAAAGTACACGTACTTAAAAGCAATTGTAATTATGTTGTAATTTTGTATTGTTTATCTACACTGAAAAAAAAAACATTCGGCGATATTAACTACTAACATTCTAATAAAAGTAAGTTTGCTTGTATACATCCGAAAGAAATATCTGTATCTGTTACAGCAGCAGAAACGCCAATGTTAATATCATAAAAGTTTTTACTTTGGGATAGGCGAATTGTTTTTTTTTATTAACGAAGGAGGGGAAATCTTGAATACACACGTCCTAAGAAGCGTGTCAGATTCTTACAGACTAAAACCCCTCCTCCGGCTCCGGGTATATTCGAATCAGACCATTCTTGGGCCCCTTTTTCGCCCCCACCTCCGATTGACACCTATTCAGTTTGTTGCCACTCAGTTTGCTCCCTGATTGCTCATCATCGAATATAGTTGTGTCCCTCGTTATCTCAAGCATCTCCTTGAAGAGTATACTTCCCGAAGCTCGCTCTCTGCGAGGAATCGGTGCCCGGTCGGGCAACCCCATCCGCGTATGCTCTCCAAATCCGGACATTTGAACACAATGTGCACACCCGTTTCATCATCCTCTAGGCAGAGTCTGCCTATGTATCATCTGTAAGAATATTTTCTTACATTGGATTCAGCGGAAAGTCCATTTTTTCATAAGGGGGTACCCATGTAAAACTTTTGGTAATCATTGACGGGCCAAAACTCAAAACTAAGTGCTAAAATAGTCAGAAATTCAATCAGAAATTGATTTTTTTATCGATTTTCGAATAATAGAAAAGTTTGGAACTTAAAGAACTTGAATTTTGATGATTTTCGATTCGAACTCAAACGTAAATTCATTTTTTCTAATTTTATTTTTATTTTATATGTAATTTATGCTGACTATGGAAAAGTCCACTGGAAAGTATTAAATGAACATTATGAAAATGATCCAATCGATCCGATTAATGGCAATTTACTAAATGATGAACCAAAATTGTTCATGATCGATGAGGATGGCGATGGAGATGATGGCGATGATGACGGCATTAATAAAAATAATCAAAAAGTAAGAAAAAAAACATCTGATGAATTTCAATTTGATTACGATTTGGATTTGAATTCTGATGGTCGCGACGACCGTCGAATTGGCAAAAAAATTAATGAAAATTTACCAAAAATTAATCAAACACCGAAAATTGATGACGTTGATCGGAATGATGATGATGATGATGACGGCAATAAGAACGACGAAGAAGATTCAGAAACATTTCATGAATCATTCAGAAATTGGTTTGAAAGTAAACAAAAAAAAAATAAAAAATTTTTAAGGGAATTTTCTAAAATTAATTTTTTTTTTTTGTTTTTCTTTCACAGAAAATTCCGAATTTTTTTATTATTATTTATTTTTGGGTATTGCCTTAACAATTTTATGCGGTTTAATTTTGATTGTATTCGGACGAATTCTGATAATGAAACAATCAACGACGGCGACGACGGCGGCGTCGACAAATCAACAATTGAACAATGAACAACAAAATGGAATTGATGCGGACGAGGATTACAATCAAATGATGATGTCCACATCGATAATGACAACAATTACGAATTGTACAACGACGACGACGATGGGGGCGGCGACGGCTTCCGGTTCCGCCATCACCGCAAATGATTTATCATCTCAATCGTCATCACCGTCACCGTCACCGACATCTTGTCAATTTAGTGATTTTGATAATAATTATTCAACGTCATCAAATTTTATTCATCAATTTCATCATTCGTTAAATCGTAAAAGATTAATAGTCGAAACAGCCCCAGCAGCAGCAGCAGAAGCAGCAGCAGTTTCAAATCAAATCAATGATGGATTTATTGAAAAGGACAGAAATTTTAATGGATTAACGACGACAATACCAAGAATATCCAAATTAAATTATCCAAATAAATATACCGTTTCATTTGATAATACCTGTCAAAATTCTTATTTATCAGAAATGGGGGCGGCGACGGCTTCGACTTCCACTCTCAGACCCGATTTCATCAATCATCATGACAATTGGAATAAATTACCAATTTCAATAATACCATCATCATCATCATCATATCATCTTAAGTATGATGATGATTGTGAACGTCAACGTCGTGGCGGGTCTCGTATCCTGTCCAAATCAATAACATTCGATGATTCCACATCATTATTTCAAATTCCAAAACGAAATTGTACAGCAACAACAGAAACAACATCACCAACATCACCAAATTTACGTAAGAGCCGTAAATAATGAATGAATAATTTTGGAACTTAACCTCACTTTTTTCAAACGAGAGTTCATTTTTTTCGAACTGAACCTCAATTTTACGAACTAAACCTAATTTATTCAAACTTAACCTAATTTTTCTTCGAACTAGACCTCATTTTGTTGAACTCTATCTAATTTTTTACGAACTAAACTTCATTTTTTCGATCTTTACCTTATTTGTTTCGAACTTAACTTCAGTTTTTCAAAATTTAACCCCATTTTTATTGAACTTAACCGCATTGTTTTGGAACTTAACCTCACTTTTTTCAAACGAGAGTTCATTTTTTTCGAACTTAACCTAATTTTTTCGAACTTAACCTTATTTTTATTGAACTTAACCTCATTTTTTTCATCCTGAATTTCATTTTTTCAGCGTTAACTTAATTTTTTTCGAAATTTACCTCATTTGATTCGACCTAAACTTCGTTTTTCGAATTTAACCCCATTATTTTCGAACTTAATTTCATTTTTTCGGACTTACCCTACTTTTTATCGACTTTAGCCAAATTTTTTTGTTGAACTAAACCTCATTTTTGTTTTGGTCAACTAAATCCAGTTTTCTTTGAACTTATCCTCATTTTTTCGAACTGAACTTAACTTCATTTTTTCATACTTAACTTTATTTATTTCAAACTTAACCTCGATTTTCGAACTTAACCACATTTTTTCGATATGAACTTCATTTGTTCGAAATTAAGCTAATTTTTATGGAACTTATCCTCATTCTTTTCGAATTAGACCTCATTTTTTCGAAATTAACCTCATTTTTTCAAACTAAACCTCACTTTTATTAAACTTAACCTCATTTATTTCGACCTAAACTTCATTTTTTCGAACTGAACCAAATTTTTTCGAACTTAACCTAATTTTTTCAAACTTAACGTTATTTATTTCGAGTTAAACCTCATTTGCTTCGACCTGAATTTTACTTATTCGAACTTAACCTCACCCTTTTGTCAACTCAAACCAGTTTTTATGAAACTTAACCTATTTTTTCGAACTTAAGTTCATTTTTTTCGAACTGAACCTCAATTTTTCGAACTTAACCTCATTTTTATCGAACTTAACCCAATTTTTTCGAACTGAACCTCACTTTTTTGTAAACTTAAGCCATTTTTCTTTGAACTTAAACTCATTTTCGAACTTAACTTCATTTTTTCGATTCGAACCCACGACCCCAAAATTTCTTTAGAATTTTAGGTTGGCATTTTTAACATTTACACCACAGAGTTATGTATGAACTTAACCTAATTTTTCGAATGTAACCTCATTTTTTCGTACTTAACCACATTTTTTCAAACTAAACCTCGCTTTTTCGAATCTAACCTCATATATTTAGACATTCACTTCTTTTTTTCGACCTAAACTTCAATTTTACGAACTAAACTTCACTTTTTTGGTCAACTCAATCCAGTTTTCTTTGAACTTAACCTCATTTAAGGATTTTATCTTTTTTTTGTTTTGACCTGAACCAAATTTTTTCGAACTTCAGCTGATTTTTATCGAACTAGATATCATTTTATCGAACTTGACCCAATGTTTTCGTACTTAAATTCATTTTTACCAACTAAACCTCATTTTTTTCGATCTAAAATACATTTTTACGAACTAAACCTCATTTTTATTGAACTTAACGGCATTTTTTCGAAGTTAAACTCATTTTTTTCGAACTTAACTTCATTTATTTCGAACTGGACCTCCTTTTTTTTTTAACTTGACCCATGATTTTTGAACTTAACTTCAGTTTTTTTTGAACTTAACCATATATTTTCGAACTAAACCTCACCTTTTTGGTCAATTCAATCTAGTTTTCTTTGAACTTACCCTTATTTTTTGACTTCACCCTAATTTTTTTCGCACTTAACCTCATTTTTTCGAACTTAACCCCAATTTTTCGAACTTAACTTCATTTTTTTCGAACTTAACCTAATTTTTTCGTACTTAAAGTCATTTTTTTCGACACGAACCTCATTTTTTTGAATTTAACCTCATGTTTTTTCGAACTGAAAGCTGAACATTTTTTATTTTAAATTGTCTTTCAATTGAAAATATGAAAGTTCTTTCTTTCCAAAATATTCGTTTAAGAATTTATCCTTTTGGAAGGAAGTTTCGCGCGGGACTGCGTCGATGACGACCCAACAAAAGCAGACAAACAAATCCACAGACAGACAAACAGACAAATACAAATTTTTATTCTGACCCTTTGAATGAATGGATGAAAATTTTATAATTAATGAATTTTTTTCTTTTTCTTTTTCATTTCATTTCAATTTTCGATTTTCGATTAGGTCCTGCAAGTTCTTATACATTTCATCCGAATAATAGAAATCATTTTATTAAAAATTGTTTTACAAATGCCATTGAAATGCAACAACAACCGCAACAACAACAACAACAACAACAACAACAACAACATCGACAACAACAAGAACCGACCACGATGATGATGATGATGAGAATGCCACAACAGACACAAACAACATTAAATATTCAACAAAATCAAAATCAATGGCAACAACGGCGACAAAAAACATCATCATCTTTTGAACAATACGAACAACAACCAAAACAACAGCAACCGTGGGATTGATTGAAAAGCCTGCAACAATTGCCGTGAATGACGGCGGAGCCGAGCCGAGCCGAGCCGAGCGGCACCGAACGGCACAGTCCCACAGTCAATTGACATCGCATAGGTATAATAAAAATGGGAAAATATTCAATAAAAAGAAAAAATAAAACTGATTTTTAAATACAATTTAAAATACTTTTATTTACCTCTTCCTTTGCATTCTCTCCACCCCCACTCCAAATATTTCCATTTAACCTTTACCCATTTATCCGATCCTTTTGCTTTTCGCGATGGCCACAACTTTTGGATAATTGGCTATTCTTTTAACTACCGCGCTTTCAAAAAAAACTTAACCTCCCCGTGCACCGTAACAAAAAACAATAAAAAAACGTGGAAAAGAAAAAAACAATTTTCTCACAAGCCGAGTAACCCCGAAGTGGATCTTCGGATAATATTAGCAGATCGCAGCAATACGTCCCCGAAAACGTTAAGGGATACAACGTTCTGAAACCCATTTATCCCCTAAGGGATATTTATCCCCCCCAACCCAGCATCCCCTAAAACATAAGTATGCAAGTTTTCAGCCCGATAGCTCAAACTTAAAGGTTGCGGTGAAAAATCCATTTTTTCATAAGGGGGTACCCTTGTAAAACTTTGGGAAATCTTTGACGTGCCATAACTCAAAAACTAAGGGCTGAATCGGTTTGAAACCTATTTATTCATAGAAACCTAGAAGCCAGCACTTCTGATCTGAACAAATGGTAATCAGAAGGAGCAGCAAAGTGTGGAGAGTACGGGGGGGTGATCGTTAGATGATTCCAACCGAGCCTGTTTATAGTTTTTCCGTAACGATGTTTGCACGATATGGTCTGTCGGATTGTCATCGTGCATTAATACTTTGTGATGTTTTCGAGCTTTAATTGTCGATGTTTTTCGTTCAATTTCTTTCGTTCAATTCGCCCGGTTGTCGTCGGTCGCTAGAGATCAGATGTTGTAACGGTATCATTCGGTTTTTGACAGCAGCTCATAATACACGACACCCTTCTGCGATCCCATCAGCACAATGCACAGCAAAAGCTTCTGGCAAATGAATATCGCGTTTTGATTGTGAAGTTTATGGTGGTTGGCTGGGATCTATAACATATGATGCTTTACGTTAGAAGTTAGTATCGCCGAATTTTTTTTTCAGTGTAGATAAACAATACAAAATTTACATGCATTATACAACATACAGTGTAGGTCCTCTCTAATCCGAACCTTCGATAGTCCGGATTTCCACTCCGAATCCGAATCTGGTAAAATATTTCGGTTCAGTTCGAATTTCTCCGAATAACTTCTATAATCCGGATTACGGATTTAATGTTTTTGGTTTTAATTAATTGATATTAATCTCAAAGCAATAAAACACAGAAAGTGATTGGGGGCCCCAATAAATCAATTTCGTTTTAAAAAGTGTGATTATATAGATGAGACTCATGTTCGAGATATGCTAAATGAAAATGAAATTAATTCGATGGAAGGTAATTTAGATAAAGGTAGGTACAAAATTGTATCCAATAGTTACGGAACAGTCCACTAACAATAATAATACAAAATATATGTTATACATTAAGTATAATCATTTCATAATTCATAACAACAATGTTAAAAAATTTAAAAAATGAAAAAATAAAAACAATCAAAATTCGGTTGCAATCACCGATTATTACAATAAAAATGTAATTTAAATTGGGGACTTTTTACATTATTATCAATTAACACATGACTATATATGAGTTATATGACATCAGTAAAACGTTCCATAAGGATTGAAATGACCATAATTATGGTATGATGGGTTTTAACATTAAAACATTAATTCAATTGACCGTAGACCGCGAATATTTAGTTTAAAATTCAATTTTCCCAATAAGGAAGTACAATCAAATTTACCATTAATTAATCCGCACATAAACGACAATTCAATATATTCCCTATGTTTTTCTGGGGTCGGCATATTTAATAGCGCAAGTCTATGAGTATATCGTGGTAATATAGTTGAATCAGACCAAGAAAGAGATCTTAATAGTAAATTTTAAAAATCTTCTTTGGATTGATTGACTAATCTTTGTCAGAAGCATTTAAATAATGCGGCGACCAAACCGGACATGCATATTCAAGAATCGACCGTACAAGCGAATAAAATAAAGCCCGGAGACAAAAATCGGATCCGAAAATTCCTTACCAACTCGCATAATAAAACCAAGCACAGAGTTTGCTCTATTAACCACATAATCAATGTGGGTCTTCAAAGTTGGTTTTGGTATCTAAAAAAAAAATTCCCAAGTCAAGAGTTTTGTCAGAAGTATTTAAAATCTTACCATTTAAATGATACGATTAAATTAAGGGAGAACGTTCACGAGTAAATTGCATAACCTTACACTTGTCAAAATATTTAAAAACATACATTCTGTCAAATGTTGGTTTGGATTGGGATCAATAGGGTAGGCACTGACTGGTCGCTGACCCAGTGTTGCAACTGTTGAGTTCCTGATCAAGTGCTTACTTTACCTCCACGTGGTAACCAACGGTAACTGAATGATACAATCCGTATCATTCAGGCTAAAATTGTAAGTGCGAATCCCATGCGGTTGGTCGTACGGCTAATTACCGACACCGTAAAAACAACAAATTATGAAACTAGCAACAGTGCCTCGGACGGGACAGGAAAAACGGCAACGACTCAGGCAATGGAACAAGGACAATGATTTAAAACTGGCGTCATGGAACGTGAGAACAATACTGCGCGCGGGCGGTTTAAAAACTTTGACTGATTGCTTAAAGAAAGCTAAACTGGACATAACAGCGGTCCAGGAAACACGGTGGCCTGGAAAGAACATCTTATCCAGTAATGAATACAAATTCTATTACAGCGATAGAAATAAAACAGGGTTATTCCCCACCGGCTTTATTGTAATGGGTAAAGCGAAAGAATCGGTCATTGGTTTCAACCCCATTGACGAAAAATTTTGTACATTACGAATAAAGGGAAAATTTTTTAATGTAACCTTTATTAACGTACACGCCCCAACAGAAAACAAAGATTCGCAGACACACGAAGGATATGTTTTACGAAAAGCTCAATCGTATTTACAATCAAGCTCCTAGTCGTGACATTAAAACTTGGTGATTGGCGATTTTAATGCACTGGTGGGTGGTAGGGAAATTGTATATCGACCGGCAATTGGTCTACATAGCCTTCATACACACTGCAATAATAACGGCGAGCGTTTAGTCGATTTCACAATATCAAACAATATGATAGTAGTCAGCACACACATAAGAACATACACAAAGGAACATGGTTGGTGTTCGCCCGATACAAAAACAACAAACCAAATAGACCACGTACTCATTGACAGTCGTCATGCGTCCGACATACTGGATGTAAGGAGCTGTAGGGGACCTAACATTGATTCTGATCATTATCTCGTAAGAGCTTTGTTCAGATATCGTGTTAGTGCAAACCGCCAAAAAGTCATTGCGAGAGGATTCAATTTGGAAAATCTCAAAAATGACCAAGTAAAACAACAGTACGAAGATAAATTGGTGGAGTTAATTGTTCGAACAGATGTGGATCAACAGCAAAACACGTGTAATGATATGTGGAATCGATTACGTAATTGTATGACGGTAACGGCGGCAGAGGAGACGGTAAAGTTGAAACCTGGCGTGGTCAGAAATGGTTGGTTCGATGACGAATGTAAAACGGCTCGTGAAGAAAAGAACCAAACGTGCGTTTAAAATATCTTCAGCGCCACATGCCACACGAACTGCCATGGATGACTACAGAACCAAAAGATCCATTGAACGCAAATTATTCCGAAACAAGAAAATGCGTCATGAGCAGGATATTTTGCGGGATATAGACACGCTGTCCAGCATGAATGACAGTAAAAATTTGTACAGGAGAATAAGATCTGTAACTAGCGGATTTATACAACAACCCCTTCTTTGTAAGGATACCAGCGGTGAAATTTTGGCGGATGAAGAAAGAGCCATGGCGCAAGATGGGCTGAGTATTTTTAAAAAGATTTACTTACAGCAAGCAACCCAATTGGTAGAAATGCAGAAAACGACGACTTACGTACCAAACTGCAGCACAACCAGTAATTTCCAAACCAACATCGACGGCGTACCTGGTGAACTCTTAAAATGTGGTGGGGATGTATTGTGGAATAGTATACACGAGCTAATTGTGCATGTTTGGAACTATGAGGTTATACCACAGGAGTGGAGGCTTGCTGTAATTGTAATACAATACAAAAGAAGGGAGACAGGCGATGGAGTGTTCCAACTATCGGGGAATATCTTTGCTGAATGCAACATATAAGGTACTCGCTTATGTGTTGCATAAGCGCCTATTACCATATGCGGAGGAAGTCATTGGTGAATACCAATGTGGATTCCGTAATGATCGCTCAACAACTGATCAACTGTTCGTCATACGACAGATAATGGAAAAGTGTTGGTGGGAGTTCAACGACGTAGTAACACACCATCTATTTGTTGATTTTAAGGCCGCATACGACAGTGTTATTAGGGAAAAATTATGGCGCACGATGGAGGAATTTGGATTCCCACAAAAATTGATAGCCATGTCAAAACTAACACTGACGCAAGTTACATCTCAGGTACAAATAAGGGGGATCAAATCGGATGCATTTGAAACCATTGACGGAGTACGGCAAGGGGACCCTTTGGTTACATTGTTTTTTTCAATGTTATATTGGAAAAATGTATAAGGAGGACGACCGCCATTAACACCAGCAGCACTATTTTTACGTCATCTGTTCAATTACTCGGCTATGACGATGACATTGACGTGGTGGGTAGAAGTATGGGTGCCGTTAAAGAAGCGTTCTTACTGTTGGAACGTGAAGCTTCGGAAATGGGATTACGAGAGGTAAACGAGGAGAAAACCAAGTATTTGATGATCGCACCAACGAACAGTAGGTTTATGGCACAACAAAGCTATATCAAACACTGATTCGACCAATTGTGACCTACGGTTCTGAAACGTGGTGCATGACACAGGCCACCGAACGGCGACTTGGAGGGTTCGAAAAGAAAATACTAGGAAAGGGAATGGTGGCGTAGGCGGTTCGATTTCGAGCTATATAAATTATATACCGAACCCGACATCGTTCGGTTCATTAAGATCGGTCGCCTGAGGTGGTTTGGTCATGTGGTACGAATGGATGGCGATCGTATACCGTCAAAAATGCTGGACAGTGAGCCGGGCGGATCTAGGAGTGTAGGAAGACCGCGGGGTAGGTGGAAAGACGAAGTAGAAGTGGACCTTCGGGCCCTCGGCGTTTCCGGCTGGCGGACGTTGGCGGTAAATAGGTCCGGTTGGAGAAGGCTGTTAATGGACGCCAAAACCAATTGTAGGTTGTAGGCGCGCAGAAGAAGAAGAAGAACATTCTGTCAAATAAGTACCCGGAAATTCTCATTTTAAATTTTCCCGCTAAGAATATTTCAAACATTTTTTTTCCCCAGGTTGGGACAACTGTCAGCAACTATTCTGTCAATTGTTATTGCTGTGTGTCATTTAATTTGTTTATGTTTACGGCGACGCGTTAGGAACAAGTCAACCTTTTGTGTGCGTTGCGATTTTCACTTTTTATGATAAAAATATCGAACAATGAGTTTGTGTGAAATTTTGTGTTTCAAACGAAATTTCTTGTGGCAAAACGTTGGAAATGTTGAAAAAAAAACATTTAGTGATTCAACCATGTCCATGAAAACTCAAGTTTACGATTGGTATATAAATCGTTCAAAGAAGTGAACGAGAAGAAGTGAACGTTTTGCCACGTTCAGGACGGCCTTCGACCTCTTCAACTGAAGAAAACGTCGACAAAATAAATGGTGAAATGGTGCTCGAAAATCGTCATTATAGTTTGCGAGAGATAGCCCAAGAAATGAACATCGATCTCATGAGACCGCTCGTCATATTTTGGTTGATGTTTTGGGTTTGGGCGGAAAGTCGCAGCGCGATTGGTGATCTGAAAAGATCTGAATTTTTGTTCAAAAAGTGAATCGCAGTAATCGCAGTGGCTGACATGACATGCTTGAACGCGTAAATTTCGATCCAACGTTCATCGAACACATCATAACACTAGTGACGGTGACGAGACATGGGTTTTTTGGAGTACGACATGCGCAAACAATCGTCAAAAATCGTCGGAATGGCGCCGCCAAAAATAAACCGAAACCGAAAAAACCGCGCCAAAGCAATTCGAAAATCAAGGTGATGATGACCTTCCATCTTTGATATTCGTATGGTGTTGTTCATTCGGAATTCTTACCGGATGGGCCAAACCGTCAATAAAGAATATTATCTCTTGGCGTTATGAGAGGCGTTTGAGAGAGAATGATGTTCGTCGTCGCAAAAGACCAGATTTGTGTCGGAACAACAGTTGGATTTTGCACCACGATAATGCACCAGCGCACAAAGCGATCATATTGTGAACGAGTTTTTGAACAAAAATTCAACAAATATCATCGAACAACCACCGTACTCTCCAGATATATGACCCCGTGTGACTTTTTTCCTTTGTTTCCGAAACTCAAATTACCACTTCGTGGAACCCGTTTTGAGGAGAGCATTGAAGACATCAAAACTAATTCGCAACGAGAACTGAAGGCCATCCCGCATTAAATAGCTTTAAAAAGTGTTTCGATGATTGGATTGTTCGTTGGAAGAAGTGTATTGCCTCAGAATAGGGGGCCTATTTTGAAAGGGGATATAATAAATTTAGATGATTGATAAGATGTTTGTGTTTAATTTCTGGGTACTTAATTTCCGGGTACTTATTTGACATAATGTATAATTATCGGAACACCACCAATCATAAAATGCACCAAGATCTGATTGGAGTGCATGCGGACATCGTCATGATTAAAAACAGATTTATAAATTTTCACGTCATCTGCGCATATACATATTTCACATTTGGAATGTTTAAACACATGTCGGCAATCCATTAATGAAAAGCACAAATAAAATGGGTCCCAAATGACTACCCTGTGGAACACACCAGAACAAGCATTAATTGGTCTGGATAGAATATTATTAAAAAGCACTTCGCGATTAAAGAGCGATTATTCAGAACGAATACGAACGAACCCAATTAATGAAAGCATCACCAAATCCAATTTTCTTCAATTTGAAAAGAAGTAAATTGTGTCAAAAGCCCTATCAAAAGCCTTACTGAAATCAGTAAAGACGCAATCAGTTTGAGCCCCACAATTAAAATTTTTAAAACAATATAAGAGGTAAATTCCAACAAATTCGTATAGTCATGGTCATGGATCTACCAGAGATAAATCCATGCTGTTCGGGACAAATAACTGATTTAACATTAAAAGACAGCACATTAGCAATGATGGATTCAAAAATTTTACAAAAATCACAGATAATTTTGCAATTGGCCGATAGTTTTTTTACATCACCCCTGCCACCGTTCTTATATAGAGTGGAATTATATAATTGCCTTTTTCCACAATAATTGGAAAGCATCCTTCTACTAACGATTTATTAAAAAGATAATTGGCAATTGGCAAAGACAAACATTCAGCGGCACCAATTAAAATTGCACATGGAACACCATCTGCGGGCCATCATATGAATACTTATTTTTATTATTATAACCCACTAAAGAGTCTAAAACTTCATCACAATTATAAAAGAGAAATTGATTGTGGACAAATGATCAAATGAAGGAATACCATGGGCATCAACATTAACAGAAGAGGTAGGAGAGTTAATATAAATAGTTTCAAAGAAGTCCGCAAATAAATTGGAAATGGTCACAGAATCGGAACCAACCACACCACCGTATCGAATAGGCGATGACGAACCACCGGTGAAACGTTTAACACTAATAAATTTCCAAAAATCGCAGAGGATTTCGGGTTAAACCGGATTCTATACGAAAAATATGTGATCGATATATTTCAAAGAAGAAAGACTGTTAAATTGATCACAAATAAGTTGATAGTTATAGAAATCATCAGCACCCCTTGAGGCGCAATATGATTTCCATAACCTATTTCTTTTATTAAACGAATCAAACGAAGTTCGCCATCATACCAAGGATGAATGGATGACACAGCAAAGGAAGGTTTGAGGAGGCACAAATTTTTCAAAAACATTTGAATAAAATATTATAAAATAAAATAACGGCAACATACTATATGGGTACATCCATGCAGACAATTCCAATCATTTGCAGCTAGACCATTATTTAGGTCAATAAAATCCATGTGTTTGATATCAAATTCGGATAAAATGTATCCGCAGGCATACCAGCATGTCTGTCATTGGTAAAATTTATATTTAAAATTAAAGTTGGCTGATGAATATCCTCCGTCACAATAACATTTGGGGATCTAACAATTAAAAAATCCAATGTGTCAGAGGAACAAAAATTAAAATCAAGTAGTCTATTATTATGGTTCTTAATGCCATTAACCTGCAATAAACCAAACGATGAAATATCATCCAGGAAAGAAACCTCCATATCACCATTAACATTAAGCGGAATCATCGAATCATTATCAATTGAACGAATCCACTCAATTCTCGGTACATTTAAACGGTCACCAAAAACCATCACCTCATCGTTTGCATTACAAAAATCTGCCTGAACATATTCAATGAAAGAATATCAAAGATTGATATAGAATACCATCAGCAGTTGGAGGGATATACGCACAAATTAAAAACACACATTTAGTACCCAAGTTGATGGATACACAAATACATTCCAGGATAGATTAAGAGAGATGGGAACATTCAATGATATTGGAAGGGAACGAAGATGCAACCGCAATCACAACACCACCACCACCACCACGCGTAGATAACGAAGTATTATGATGTCGATCACGTCTGTATAAACATATTATACGATGTTTATCGAAAAGTTCCGCATTCGCAATTCCGTAACGACATAAATGAATGAATGGACTAATGAAGAAAACTATGAACAAAACGTTTCTTCTGATGAACAAGAATCTTGAAGAAGAAGAAATCGAATTTAAATCAAACACCAACAAATAGTGTTGGAATGTTGAAAGGGTAAAACACTTAACTTGTTAACTTGTTTACGGTGGACTGAAGAGAATAATGCGTCGTTTATACAAACAAATAATGATTGTGAAAGAACCAAAAAAAGATATGTCCTTACAACTTATGAATAAAAAATGTAAAACAAACATCAAACTATTAAAGGCCAATTCCAATTCAATCATTGTTAAACTTATTAGAGTCCTTCAACTTTATTAGAGTCCTTGAACGTATTTTATTATATCTGTGACAATATTTGAATCTGCCTAATCATATTAAATACTATTTTTTTTTTGTGGTAATGTGCATATAATAACGAAATCACAATAAAAATAACGTTTATTTTAATGCACCTTCTACAATCCGAATACCTCTTTAATCCGGATCACCTATGCGTAAAAAATATCGATTCGGATTGGAGAGGACCTACTGTAATAATAAATAAAGACAATGTTTTCAAAGTATACGTTCAAAGTGTTAAGTTATTAATTAATTAGGTTTAAAGTAAAGATTCAAAAGAATCACTTTAAAATATAAAAATTATAATAACTTTAATAAAAGTAATTGAACTTAGCTATCAGGAAGGAATCTACAGATAGTTTGGTAAATAGTTTGGTTTGGTAGTTTAGTAAATTATTCATTGGTCCTTCGAGCAAAAGTGTGTATTTAAAATATATCGAATTGGTCAATACCATCAATAATATGGCGAATACAAACATAGACGACCTACATGGTGAAAGTAGTTTCGAAAGGGCGGTTAAATAACAAAAAGAATTAGGCGACGGGATAAGCAGTTTGTTGATCAATTTCAAAAAAGACGGTAAGGATCGGAAAACGAGAGATTATGTGTTGAAACGGAAAACGTATTTGGAGCAGGTATGGCAACAATTTTCTACAGGGCACGAGGCATTGCAGAAATACGACGAACATATCATTCATCCTTCAGAACGGGAGTATTTTACAACGATTTATAACAATTGTTTGGAGATAAAGAGGTTATTGGATGAGACGAGCGGGGGTTTAGAAAAACCGAAAATATCAAGCGAAATTGGCGAGAACACGAGTAATAACGCGGATCAACAAAGACGGTATAAAAAGCAGAATCAAACAATAAACGATGTGAACAGAGTGATGGAAACTATACAGCAAAGTATTCAAATGCCACAATCAAAATCATTTTACGAAGAAAAAATCAGAGTATTAAACGGATATTGGAGTAGAATTACGAGTACACATGATGAGTTGGTATCATATTCAGAGGTAAGTGAGAATAATGTACCATATTTCAGGGATGAGATGTATGCGCAGGTGGAGGATAAAGTGCAGCAGACGTTAATTTCATTACAAGAACGAATAGTGGATATGAGGCCAGGGACAACAGGACAGCAGGAGATTCATTTGCCAAATATAAAGATACCAAATTTTGATGGCAATTATCGAAATTGGCCATCATTTTATGAGCTGTTCAACAAGTTAATTCATCAAAACATGAAAGTGGCTGATGCATTGAAGATGCAATATTTAATGGCGAATATCAGTGGAGAGGCGGCAAAGATTGGCAAACATCTTTGCATTAGTGACGAAAATTACATCGTAGCATGGGAGATGTTATCAAGCAGATACAATAATACACGATTATTGTTAACAACGTATTTGGATAATATATTAAATCAATCGGTGCTAAAATACGGGAATTCAAAGTCGATAAAACAATTGCATGATACCACGAAGGAATGCGTTCAGGCAATTTGTAATTTAAACATAAATACGGATGGTTGGGGACCTATATTACATCATTTGGTCAGTAAGAAACTTGATAAAGAAACACATATGTTGTATGAAACGAATTTGAATAATCCGAGGGAAATACCAACGTTTGAAAGATTATTATTATTTTTAGAAAACAGGTTTATAACATCGGAGGCGATTGAAAACAAATCAAGACATGGCGAGGGAAGATTAGAAAAGGTTAGTTGGAATGCTAGTATATCAACGGATGTTAGGTGTCCTATTTGTAACGATGGGCACGGCATATTTGGGTGTGCTGAATTTAACAAAAGGGATGCAGCACAACGGATAAAGATGGTATATGACAAAAAATTATGCATGAATTGTTTAAAACCACGGCATAATGCGTACAACTGTAATGCAACCGGTAGGTGTAAAATTTGTAACAAAAAGCATCATACATCATTACACTAGGGTAACCTGACTAAAAATAATCAGGTGGTACATCATAAACAAGAGAATCAATTGCGCATACATAATATGGCAGGCAAAGATACAACTGGTAAAACGGAACTATTGCTTGCAACCGCAATTGTGCAGGTCACCGCAGGGGATGGATCGACACATCAGTTGCGGGTTTTAATGGATCAGGGATCACAGGTATCCATAATAACTCAAAAGGCGGTAGAGAAGCTAAAATTGAAAACAAGTAGGACTACGGCAATACTTGTAGGGGTTGGAGGTAACCAGCTAGAAGCAAACAAGAGGGTTAACATCCAACTTCAACCTACATTCAAATCCAAGTTTGTGTTGGAAGTACAACCAATTATTTTAAAAACATTAACCAAGGTTCTACCAGCTAAAAATATAAACAACGACAAGTTCAAGCACATAAGGGGGCTGGTGTTGGCAGATCCGACATTTGGAATAAGCAGTCCTGTGGATATGATATTGGGGGCGGATGGAATAAGTCAAATATTATTGGGCGGCTTAAAAAAAAAGGTGAAATAAAAGGTGGTCCAACATTGCAAATAGCACAGGAAACGGAGTTTTGGTGGATTATTTCAGGGTGTACAAGTGATGCATCATAATGATGTGATGCATTTGAATCAAAGTATTGAAGATATTTGCTTTTGCTTTTGATAATTTTAGCTATTTTAGCGAGTTTGGTAGTAACAATAACATTCCGCGGAAAGTTTTTCCCGGATCCCATCACAAATCCGCTGTTCTGCTGTTCAGGGATGGATGGAATGAATTTGAATATATATTTCGTGTTCGGACAAGATTGTTGAGGAGTTAATTTGGTGATAAATTCAATTCCCCTTACCCGAACCATTCGTCAGTACCATCAGGTCACCGCATCAGTATGTGCTTCCTGTTACAGGTGTTTTTATCTGATGGCGCTTTTTTATTATATTTATTTTTGTTAATTGTTTGTGTGTTGGAATATTCTTGATTTTTGTTTTGAAATAGATTTTATATATAAAAATTAATTATCATTTAATAATTCGGTTGCGTTTCAAAACGACGGAACATTTTAAAAAAAATTTGTTTATTGTATAATTAAATCTGTTCAAAATTTTGTCAATAAATAAAATTAAAATTTTATAAACTTAACTTACCATTTAAATTAAAAAAAAACGTGAGTTTTAAGTTAAAGATTTTATTAAATTGACAATCAAAAGTAAAAATACATTGATTTAAGAGTGCGGGATTAAAAACACATTCATTAATTAAAAAAAAAAACAAAATAAATATGAATACGAAATCAAATGTTTGTGAGAAAACTAAATTTCAATGTGAAACTTGTGGGAAATATTCCAAAACGCAATACAATTTGAACAAACACATTCGAACGCACACAGGCGAAAAACGTTATCGTTGTGATGATTGTGGAAAAGCCTTTGCACAAATTGGTAGTTTAAACAAACATATTCGTGCTTTTCATACCCATGAAAAAAATTATCGTTGTGATGATTGTGGAAAAGAATTTGTAACAAATTGGGATTTAAAAAAGCATACTCGCACTCATACCGGTGAAAAACCTTATTGTTGTAAGGTGTGTGAAAAACCTTTTCACGAATGGATAGTTTAAACACACATATTCGTATTATTCATTCAGGTGTTAAACCTTATGAATGTGATATTTGTGGAAAAAGCTGTTCACTAAAATGGAATTTATCATCACATATGAAAGTGCATGTTAAAAAAATTCTACACAACAGCAGCCCTTATGAAAAAAATGGACTTTTCACCGCTATCTTTATGTTTGCGCCATCGGGCTGAAAACTTGCATACTAATGATTTAAGGGGTGCTGAATCCGAATAAATGGGTTTCAGAACGTTCTAGCCCTTAGTTTTTGAGTTATGGCCCGTCAAAGATTTCCCAAAGTTTCACAAGGGTACCCCCTTATGAAAAAATGGATTTTTCACCGCTATCTTTAAGTTTGCGCTATCGGGCTGAAAACTTGCATACTAATGATTTAAGGGATGCTGAATCCGAATAAATAGGTTTTAGAATGTTCTAGCCCTTAGTGTTTGAGTTATGGCCCGTTAAAGATTTCCCAAAGTTTTACAAGGGTACCCCCTTATGAAAAAAATGGATTTTTCACCGCTATCTTTAAGTTTGCGCTATCGGGCTGAAAACTTGCATACTAATGATTTAAGGGATGCTGAATCCGAATAAATAGGTTTTAGAATGTTCTAGCCCTTAGTGTTTGAGTTATGGCCCGTCAAAGATTTCCCAAAGTTTTACAAGGGTACCCCCTTATGAAAAAAATGGATTTTTCACCGCTATCTTTAAGTTTGCGCTATCGGGCTGAAAACTTGCATACTAATGATTTAAGGGATGCTGAATCCGAATAAATAGGTTTTAGAATGTTCTAGCCCTTAGTGTTTGAGTTATGGCCCGTTAAAGATTTCCCAAAGTTTTACAAGGGTACCCCCTTATGAATAAATGGATTTTTCACCCCTATCTTTAAGTTTGCGCTATCGGGCTGAAAACTTGCATACTTATGATTTAAGGGATGCTGAATCCGAATAAATAGGTTTCAGAACGTGTTAGCCCTTAGTTTTTGAGTTATGGCCCGTCAAAGATTTCCCAAAGTTTTACAAGGGTACCCCCTTATGAAAAAAATGGATTTTTCACCGCAACCTTTAAGTTTGGGCTACGGGCTGAAAACTTGCATACTAATGATTTAAGGGATGCTGAATCCGAATAAATAGGTTTTAGAATGTTCTAGCCCTTAGTGTTTGAGTTATGGCCCGTTAAAGATTTCCCAAAGTTTTACAAGGGTACCCCCTTATGAATAAATGGATTTTTCACCCCTATCTTTAAGTTTGCGCTATCGGGCTGAAAACTTGCATACTTATGATTTAAGGGATGCTTCATCCGAATAAATAGGTTTCAGAACGTTCTAGCCCTTAGTTTTTGAGTTATGGCCCGTCAAAGATTTCCCAAAGTTTTACAAGGGTACCCCCTTATGAAAAAATGGATTTTTCACCGCTATCTTTAAGTTTGCGCTATCGGGCTGAAAACTTGCATACTAATGATTTAAGGGATGCTGAATCCGAATAAATAGGTTTCAGAACGTGTTAGCCCTTAGTGTTTGAGTTATGGCCCGTCAAAGATTTCCCAAAGTTTTACAAGGGTACCCCCTTATGAAAAAATGGATTTTTCACCGCTATCTTTAAGTTTGCGCTATCGGGCTGAAAACTTGCATACTAATGATTTAAGGGATGCTGAATCCGAATAAATAGGTTTCAGAATGTTCTAGCCCTTAGTTTTTGAGTTATGGCCCGTCAAAGATTTCCCAAAGTTTTACAAGGGTACCCCATTATGAAAAAATGGATTTTTCACCGCAACCTTTAAGTTTAGGCTATCGGGCTGAAAACTTGCATACTAATGATTTAAGGGATGCTGCATCCGAATAAATAGGTTTCAGAACGCTCTAGCCCTTAGTTTTTGAGTTATGGCCCGTCAAAGATTTCCCAAAGTTTTACAAGGGTACCCCCTTGTGAAAAAATGGATTTTTCACCGCTATCTTTAAGTTTGCGCTATCGGGCTGAAAACTTGCATACTTATGATTTAAGGGATGCTGAATCCGAATAAATAGGTTTCAGAACGTTCTAGCCCTTAGTTTTTGAGTTATGGCCCGTCAAAGATTTCCCAAAGTTTTACAAGGGTACCCCCTTATGAAAAAATGGATTTTTCACCGCTATCTTTAAGTTTGCGCTATCGGGCTGAAAACTTGCATACTAATGATTTAAGGGATGCTGAATCCGAATAAATAGGTTTCAGAATGTTCTAGCCCTTAGTGTTTGAGTTATGGCCCGTCAAAGATTTCCCAAAGTTTTACAAGGGTACCCCCTTATGAAAAAATGTATTTTTCACCGCTATCTTTAAGTTTGCGCTATCGGGCTGAAAACTTGCATACTAATGATTTAAGGGATGCTGAATCCGAATAAATAGGTTTCAGAATGTTCTAGCCCTTAGTTTTTGAGTTATGGCCCGTCAAAGATTTCCCAAAGTTTTACAAGGGTACCCCATTATGAAAAAATGGATTTTTCACCGCAACCTTTAAGTTTACGCTATCGGGCTGAAAACTTGCATACTTATGATTTAAGGGATGCTGCATCCGAATAAATAGGTTTCAGAACGTTCTAGCCCTTAGTTTTTGAGTTATGGCCCGTCAAAGATTTCCCAAAGTTTTACAAGGGTACCCCCTTGTGAAAAAATGGATTTTTCACCGCTATCTTTAAGTTTGCGCTATCGGGCTGAAAACTTGCATACTTATGATTTAAGGGATGCTGAATCCGAATAAATAGGTTTCAGAACGTTCTAGCCCTTAGTTTTTGAGTTATGGCCCGTCAAAGATTTCCCAAAGTTTTACAAGGGTACCCCCTTATGAAAAAAATAGATTTTTCACCGCTATCTTTAAGTTTGCGCTATCGGGCTGAAAACTTGCATACTTATGCTTTAAGGGATGCTGAATCCGAATAAATACGTTTTAGAACGTTGTAGGCCTTAGTTTTTGAGTTATGGCCCGTTAAAGATTTCCCAAAGTTTTACAAGGGTACCCCCTTATGAAAAAATGGATTTTTCACCGCTATCTTTAAGTTTGCGCTATCGGGCTGAAAACTTGCATACTTATGATTTAAGGGATGCTGAATCCGAATAAATGGGTTTCAGAACGTTCTAGCCCTTAGTTTTTGAGTTATGGCCCGTCAAAGATTTCCCAAAGTTTTACAAGGGTACCCCCTTATGAAAAAATGGATTTTTCACCGCAACCTTTAAGTTTGCGCTATCGGGCTGAAAACTTGCATACTTATGCTTTAAGGGATCCTAAATCCGAATAAATAGGTTTCAGAACGTATTAGCCTTTAGTTTTTGAGTTATGGCCCGTCAAAGATTTCCCAAAGTTTTACAAGGGTACCCCATTATGAAAAAATGGATTTTTCACCGCAACCTTTAAGTTTAGGCTATCGGGCTGAAAACTTGCATACTTATGCTTTAAGGGATCCTAAATCCGAATAAATAGGTTTCAGAACGTGTTAGCCTTTAGTTTTTGAGTTATGGCCCGTCAAAGATTTCCCAAAGTTTTACAAGGGTACCCCCTTATGAAAAAATGGATTTGTCACCGCAACCTTTAAGTTTAGGCTATCGGGCTGAAAACTTGCATACTTATGCTTTAAGGGATCCTAAATCCGAATAAATAGGTTTCAGAACGTGTTAGCCTTTAGTTTTTGAGTTATGGCCCATCAAAGATTTCCCAAAGTTTTACAAGGGTACCCCCTTATGAAAAAATGGATTTTTCACCGCAACCTTTAAGTTTAGGCTATCGGGCTGAAAACTTGCATACTTATGCTTTAAGGGATCCTAAATCCGAATAAATAGGTTTCAGAACGTGTTAGCCTTTAGTTTTTGAGTTATGGCCCGTCAAAGATTTCCCAAAGTTTTACAAGGGTACCCCCTTATGAAAAAATCGATTTTTCACCGCAACCTTTAAGTTTAGGCTATCGGGCTGAAAACTTGCATACTTATGCTTTAAGGGATCCTAAATCCGAATAAATAGGTTTCAGAACGTGTTAGCCTTTAGTTTTTGAGTTATGGCCCATCAAAGATTTCCTAAAGGTTTACAAGGGTACCCCATTATGAAAAAATGGATTTTTCACCGGAACCTTTAAGTTTGAGCTATCGGGCTGAAAACTTGCATACCTATGCTTTAAGGGATCCTAAATCCGAATAAATAGGTTTCAGAACGTGTTAGCCTTTAGTTTTGGAGTTATGGCCCGTCAAAGATTTCCCAAAGTTTTACAAGGGTACCCCATTATGAAAAAATGGATTTTTCACCGCAACCTTTAAGTTTAGGCTATCGGGCTGAAAACTTGCATACTTATGCTTTAAGGGATCCTAAATCCGAATAAATAGGTTTCAGAACGTGTTAGCCTTTAGTTTTTGAGTTATGGCCCGTCAAAGATTTCCCAAAGTTTTACAAGGGTATCCCTTTATGAAAAAATGGATTTTTCACCGCAACCTTTAAGTTTGGGCTATCGGGCTTGTTGAGGGACCCACCTCAAACTTCTCCAATTTAAACATTATTTTTTTATTTGTTTTATTAACTATAAATTTATTTTGTTAACCTTCTTATTACTTATACTTATTACTTATACTATAGAATGCTTATACTTAACAATAATGTGTTTTCTTTTATTATTTTATTTCTACTCTCCTTTAAATTAAAATAGGTGTACTATTTATACAAATAAAATATGCAAGTCATTGCAAGACAATTCTATTGCGAAAATAAATCTCACGGTAGAATTGTCCACTTGCACAAATTTATGAATTGGCTGTTAATTGATTTCCGTTCGCTAGTATGGGAAATCAATTAGCCAAAATTGCATATTGTATCTATATATTTTTTATACACATATATTTTTTCTTCAATTTTTTAATTGTTGACACCAATTAACAAAATTGCATTTTTTTTATTTATTATTTATTTTTTAAAAAAAAAATCAAATTAATTACTACGGAAATGCATATATGTAATAGGAGTATTTTGGTTAACATATGCATTTTATATGTTATATATATATTACTTATTATTAATTTATTATTAATAATTTTTTATACATAGATATATTTAAATTTGTTAATTGTTGTCACGGGACACCAATTAACCAAATTGCATTTATTATTTCCTATGCATAAAAAAAAACGTACAATATATAATAATAACAAAAAAAAAATAACTTAATATAAAAAAACGGCATTATAATTTGATAACCGTGTATCAAAATTATAATATGTGGGATTTTGCGGTACATAAATTATATGGTATGGGAATTATTAACGTTATATGGTGAGATGAAGAATCTGTCATATAACATGCCTCCCCCCTTTGAAGAAGAAAGGTTGCATTGAAGATGGAAACTTTCGGGAAAGGAAAAGAAAATTTAGAATCAGCTTACAAACTAAATAATTGTGTTTAATCAATTAACTTATGAATAACACATGGTAAGTTCGATGTTGACATGTTGAAATGTGGAAATGTTGATTTGGTGGCTTCTTCTTGTAAAGTTCAACGCTTGATTTAATGTAACGATAAAATTTTAAAGATGTATGATGACTTTTGTATCATGTGTATGTGATGACATTTTGGACGGCTGATTCTGATTTTATTAAACGTTGTAAAGGCATTGGTTGATGGTGTATGGTAAACAAATCGTATTGAGATTAACTGATGTTACATTTATATTGCTTAAAATTGGTGATGACATATTTTACATCCTTAATCACTAGATGAATTGATAAAATGTTGTGATTTTGTTTCTGATGATCGAACGATAAAAATTATAACATGTTGCACTGATAACTTTGAACACACAAATATGGTGGGTGTGACAAACATAATCATCACAATGATGAAAATGGTGAAATCAATCTCGAGGATGATTCGCAAACAGGAAACATCGTAAATGGAATAAACTTAATATGATAATCGTTCACACCGTGAATATTACACAAACGATCTGGATGATGATTCTCAAACAGGAAACATCGTAAATCTTGAATACACATATCATTTTAAAAAC
Organism: Dilophus febrilis; assembly: GCA_958336335.1. Classification (NCBI taxonomy): domain Eukaryota; kingdom Metazoa; phylum Arthropoda; class Insecta; order Diptera; family Bibionidae; genus Dilophus; species Dilophus febrilis. The sequence goes on from OY284473.1 coordinate 4,825,235, forward strand.
GTTCATTAAGCCGTTGATAATACTCAGCATGCCATATATATTGCAATACCATTACACATTACACTTTAAAGGTGGATGATTGTCCATGTCTATTTGTTGTAGGTTCATTGTTGTTCTTATATTTGCTGGTTCTATTCTATTTGCCTTAAAACTATTAGATTTTCAAAAATTTGTTTTTTATAATTAACTTACTTCTACTATAAAGGTTATGGAAAAGGAAATCAAAAAATAAAAATAAATGGTAATTAACAAAATTCAAAAATTAAAATATCAAAATATTCATTAATTTATATTATATGTATATTTAAACAATAAAATATCATTATCCTACTACTAGTACTTTATTCCTATTGTATAGGTTTTTAGGGTTATAGGTTTTTTTTTCTATTTTGATTTTTATATATTAATTCGTTATATTCTATGGTTATATTCTATTTAAATCTACCCAAAAAAAAAAATAATTAACACGAGATTAAAAATGTTACTTAAAAGTTAAAATTAATGGTAATTAAAGATAAAAAAAAAATACAATGTTAAATTAAACTAGACTTAAAATTAGAAATTAGAATTAAATCAAATTGTTTTCTTTTTAAATTATTATTATTATTAGCCGTTAACATTCTTAATTTGTCTGAGCGTTAATATTGTTGCCATTATATCTTTATTGAAACGTGTATACCGGGTTTGGAGTTGGCGAATGTACCACCTCCTGGGTCGAAAACCAACCGCCATTTTTTTTCGCCGTCGGGTCCAGCTCTTTTAGGCACTACTAATAAGGGCGTGTTCCACGGACTTTTGCTCGTAACGATAATTTCATCCTTCAACATTTTTTCTACTTCCTCGTTGATGAAGTATTTATGAACCTCCGGGAGGCGATAATTTTTTTGGTTAATCGCCGGTTGGCCGGGCGTGATCGGTATGGAATGCGTTAAAACCTCCGTATGTGTTAACGTATCCCCCTCTAAATAAAATATATCTTCAAAATCGCGACATAACGATCTTATTGAATTGTATTCCTCTTGATTTAAATCGCCCTCCACGTTTAAATTTTCTAATATACTATTTATTCTGTCGTTGTGATTTTTTGCATGTGCGTAAAACACTCCCTTGCTCTCTCCTTTAAGGGTCGTATTTGCATGGATCCTGTTCGACCCCATTATTGGTCCCCCGTTTTCGTCTAATATATCAAATTCCGTTAAATGTTTATATTTTAATTCAATTTCCGTAAATTCTACATCTCGCATTCGTGCATTTATTATGGCTACCCTTCCAATATAATTTTTAACTTCAACTATAGTATTTCCCACAAATGTTCCGGGTAATAGTTCCCTAGATTCTATTACCAGTGTTCCCGAACACATAGGAAAATTGACTTCTCTGACTACCTGTGTACGAGCAGGTATCAACCAACTTCCCTTCGATCTACAAATGTTAGACCCGTCATGATTTATAATTGCGTCCACTTCAATATCTCCATCATTCTTTATTTTTTCTTTATTTATTGCTTCAATAGTATTTCTTTGCGTTAATTCTTTTGTATTCGTTACTACCCCTGAGTTTACTTCTTTGTCATTATTTAACTCTTCTTCACGTATCACTTCTATATATTTCTTGTCATTGGTTACTTCCATATTATTTATTTCATTTACTCCTACGTCGTCAAATTGAACTTCATGTATTACTTCTATATTCTCAAAATCATTAATTTGGGCCCTCATATTTGGTTCTTCTAATTTAACTTCATTTAATTTCTTGGTTACATTTTTTCCTGAGTTTATTATTTTGAACTCTTTAAGCACCTCATAATCCCTTCCACGAAATAACTGTGTTGGTTTATCTTTCGATAAATTTCCCATTGAATGTAATGGTAATTCCAAATATTGTCCCTCTAGGCACAATGTCAGTTTCTGATTAAAGAAATCGATACTGGAACACCCGTCAAATAGGTCTCGCCCAAGTAATCCGTCAATTGGTAATGATTCGGAATCCCCGATTACATTAAACGTGAATGGAACCTTATGCGGCATTATCAAATTTCCTTGGACGGTGCCAAGAGTAACACCATTACCCCCGAAAATACCACCCAATTCAATTTGCCCAGCACTATTCCAATTTACATTCGTATTTAATGAACTCATTTTTATTAATGTTACTTCCGCGCCAGTATCTACTAGCAATCGTACATAATTATTCCTACAAATATCCAAAGGTAAATTCACGTAACTTCCCCGACTAAATAAATTTGCGAATTTACCGTCTGGAGAACATCTTTCTTTGGAAGTTTCTTTCCGTTTGTTATACAAAAAATGTTTACTAATAACATCCGAATTATTAATAAAGAGTTTGCGATCCCCTTCATTAATGGGACCGGGGTTGTGGTGTGCCAACCCGGCCGATATTAGTTTTTTTGCTTATCGTTCGTACGAAAATCCGCGCGTCTATCTCCACCTCTTGCAGTTTCTCTATGAACATTATTACCCGAACTGGTATTCCAATTCCTATTAGCATATTCCGGGCAACCATTATTATTAAAACCCCGATAATTGTTATTACTTGTATGTCCGATATTATTCCGGTATTGATCCTCATTCGGTAGTTGAAATGTGTCCCTTAACGCAGACATAACATCATCCAATGATCCAACGGGTGAATACCGTCCTCGGATGATCTTTAAAAAATCCTCTAAACTGTGAAATTCCGTGTCCGCCACCAAATCAAAAGCCTCTCCCGATACTCGAGTTGTCAATAAATTGGTGAAAACCCGTTCCTCTTCGTCGTCAATACTGTCGCGAGCCAACTTACATGCATTAATGAATTCACTCACATTCGAATTACTTCCCCCGCATAACCTAGGCACCAACAAATTAATAATTCTACCGATTTTTTCGTAATCCATTGTGTCAACTTGACTTCCTGTCACAGAATTTGCCTTGCTATTCACTCCTGAACTGTTTCCCTCTTCGTCGAAATACGATAGTTCCAACGTGGTATCCAATTGATGTTTTTGTTCCACCTCCAACTGACTTCTTAAACCCCGGATGATATCCTTGTATTCCGTTATGCTATTCTCCAATTTAGCAATGCACTCCTGTTTCGGAGCACTTGGTGTATCCGCTTCAACCGCTCTTAAACGATCCGCCAATTGGTTCAATTGAATCTCGTTCTCCCGCACTTCACCTATCAATTTCGATTCTTTTTCCTTACTGACACGAATCCGCTTATGTAAATCCTCAATAAAAACTTCTCTCTCCCTTGATAAATTTTCCGCCTCCAACTGTCCCTTTTTATATTCACCAATTGCCCCGGCGTAATTCGCAGCCCTTGCTCGTTGCTCTTTTAATAACGCTTGATTTTGCTCTAAACGACAATTATGAGCCGAATTAATCTTAACAAGTAATTCATCCGTTAACTCGGTACTATGTAACGGAAATTTTCCAGTCAGACTATTCTTGAATTCCAGGAATTCCCTTCTACTCAAAATTTCCCGGAGATCTGACCATAAATTTTCGTTTAAAGCCCGTAAATTCGCCTCAGCCCTTAAAGTATCCTGTCTCAATTGACTGACCCGGTCTTTTAACTCAGCAATGGATGGTTCAGAAACGTGTGACATAAAAATTTTGCTAAAATGTGCGTAAAATTGATTTATTTTTTTTTTCTTCCAAAGGATTTTTATTGTACAATTCTTATCTTAAATTGCTCATTTGTTTGGGGCCTTTGTTTTGGTTGTTGTTGTATCTTAACGTTTGAATGTGATGCGGTGATCGGTTGCTTGGTAGCAGTCACCTGTATATCCCGTATTCTTTTCCTATCCTCCTCCTTATACTGGTTGACCATCTGCTTTAATTTCACCTGTAATCGCCAACGTTGGTGTGGATCTAAACATAAGGCGATTACTTGTTGTAATTGACCAATTTCCCGGCGGCGACGAACTCTAATACCACCACGATGTTTATATACCCTTGTGTTGACTTCTACTGACAAAGGCGGTCGAGGCTTGATACGGTTACGGTATTGCTCGATGGTGAGGGGTTTCGGACCGGCATTAGGGTTTTCTTTAATGATATTTGCGAGTAGTTCTTGTAGATGTGAGGTACCTATACGTAATAAAAGATGAAAAGGGTTAACACTTGATGATGCATAACCACAATCTCACATCCAAGAGATAAAAAAAATGATTGAAAGATTGTATTCCCAAGGCTTATTGGAGCCTAAATGAAATACGGAGTTTGTTTGCGTGATTTAATTGGTTAGGCTATTCTTGCCGATTTGCCAATTTAAATCACGATTAAAAATGCATTAGGTTAAAAATACTAAAAAACTTTATTATTAAAATTAAAATTATTAAAATTAGAGTTGAACTAAAAAAAAATTTATTTATTATTGCATTGTTTAAATGAAAAAAAAATGTATTAAAATTAATGTTCTAGGGAAAAAAAAAAAATTTTATTTATTATATCTGAAAAAGAAAAAAAAAATTATTATTATTACTTATTTTACTTACCTATCTTTGATCCCCCAGGGATCCTACCGGCTGCGCCAAATGTTGAGGGTCCCACCTCAACCTTCTCCAATTGAAACATTATTTTTTTTATTTGTGTTGTTATCTATAAATTTATTTTATTAAACTTCTTATTACTTATACTTATTACTTATACTTAGAATACTTATACTTAACAATAATGTTTTTTCTTCTATTATTTTATTTTTACTCTCCTTTAAATTAAAATAGGTGTACTATTTATACAAATAAAATATGCAAGTCATTGCAAGACAATTGTATTGCGAAAATAATCACGGTAGAATTGTCCACTTGCACAAATTTATGAATTGGCTGTTAATTGATTTCCGTTCGCTAGTATGGGAAATCAATTAGCCAAAATTGCATATTGTATCTATATGTGTATATATTTTTTATACACATATATTTTTTCTTCAATTTTTTAATTGTTGACACCAATTAACAAAATTGCATTTTTTTTATTTATTATTTATTTTTTAAAAAAAAAATCAAATTAATTACTACGGAAATGCATATATGTAATAGGAGTATTTTGGTTAACATATGCATTTTATATGTTATATATATATTACTTATTATTAATTTATTATTAATAATTTTTTATACATAGATATATTTAAACTTGTTAATTGTTGTCACGGGACACCAATTAACAAAATTGCATTTATTATTTCCTATGCATAAAAAAAAACGTACAATATATAATAATAACAAAAAAAAAATAACTTAATATAAAAAAACGGCATTATAATTTGATAACCGTGTATCAAAATTATAATATGTGGGATTTTGCGGTACATAAATTATATGGTATGGGAATTATTAACGTTATATGGTGAGATGAAGAATCTGTCATATAACAGTACCCCCTTATGAAAAAAATGGATTTTTCACCGCAACCTTTAAGTTTGAGCTATCGGGCTGAAAACTTGCATACTTATGTTTTAAGGGATGCTAAATCCGAATAAATAGGTTTCAGGACGTTTTAGCCTTAGTTTTTGAGTTATGGCCCGTCAAAGATTTCCCAAAGTTTTACAAGGGTACCCCCTTATGAAAAAATGGATTTTTCACCGCAACCTTTAAGATTGAGCTATCGGGCTGAAAACTTGCATACTTATGTTTTAGGGGATGCTGAATCCGAATAAATAGGTTTCAGAACGTTTTAGCCATTAGTTTTTGAGTTATGGCCCATCAAAGATTTCCCAAAGTTTTACAAGGGTACCCCCTTATGAAAAAAATGGATTTTTCACGCTTTAAGGGATGGTGAATCTGAATCCGAATTGAGTTGGGTTGGTGTATAAGATAAATTTAAGACCCCCCCTACCTTCATAGGCAACCCAGTAATTGATGTCAATTTCAACAAAAAATGATTTTTGTAAATGTTTGCTTTATTATTATTATTATTATCATGGGGCGATATTAAATTAATGTTACATTTTATATAAAATTTATTGTGGACATTCACACATTTTTTATAATTCACAAAAAAACATTACAAAATTTTATACATAAAAAAATAATAGCTATTTAAAATTAAAAAAAATATTGTCAATAAGATAAAATAAAGTTAGTCAATTTGATTGATGATCGCCATCATTCTAATGATTCAGTCAGTGATCCGTGGAGCGTTTGGTTAGCGCGATTGGTAAATATCCAATGTTGATAGTAGTGATTCGCATACCGATTCATCGGTCAGATGTGAATTAATTGATGGAGATGTAGTCATCATCTTATTGTCAATAAAAGTATTGGTTTTTGGTTTCGTTTGTAAATCAGATGATTGCTCTTCGTCGTTGATTGGAAACGATACATCATTATTAATTAAAAGTAAATATCATTAAAAGATAATATCATTATTACATTTTATCTACTGCTGCTGTTGTTGTGTAGAATTTTTTTAATATGCCATTTCATATGTGATGATAAATTCCATTTTAGTGAACAGCTTTTTCCACAAATATCACATTCATAAGGTTTAAAACCTGAATGAATAATACGAATATGTGTGTTTAAACTAGCAATTTGTGAAAAGGTTTTTCCACAATCCTTACAACAATAAGGTTTTTCACCGGTATGAGTGCGAGTATGGATCTTTAATTCCGTATTTGTTACAAATTCTTTTCCACAATCATCACAACGATAATTTTTTTCATGGGTATGAAAAGCACGAATATGTTTGTTTAAATTACATTTGACTGTAAAGGTTTTTCCACATTCGTTGCAATCGTAAGGTTTTTCACCGGTATGAGTGCGAGTATGCTTTTTTAAATCCCCATTTATTACAAATTCTTTTCCACAAGTTTCACAACGATAAGGTTTTTCGCCTGTATGAGTGCGAATATGGAGCTTTAATTCCGTATTTGTTACAAATTCTTTTCCACAATCATCACACCGATAATTTTTTTCATGGGTATGAAAAGCACGAATATGTTTGTTTAAATTACCAATTTGTGCAAAGGCTTTTCCACAATCATAACAACGATAAGGTTTTTCCCCTGTATGCGTTCGAATGTGGATGATCAAATTTTGTTGCGATTTGGAATATATTCCACAAGTTTCACATTGAAATTTAGTTTTCTCACAAACATTTGATTTCGTATTCATATTTATTTTGATTTTTTTTTTTAAATTAATCTTTAATCGTTTTTTTTAATCCCGAACTCTTAAATCAATGTACTTTTACTTTTGATTGTCAATTTTAAAATCTTTAACTTAAAACTCACGTTTTTTTTTTTGTTAATTTAAATGGTATTAAGTTTATAAAATTTTAATTTTATTTATTGACAAAATTTTGAACAAATTTAATTATACAATAAACAAATTTTTTAAAATGTACCGTCGTTTCAAAACGCAACCGAATTATTAAATGATAATTAATTTTTATATATAAAATCTATTTCAAAACAAAAATCAAGAATATTCCAACACACAAACAATTAACAAAAATAAATATAATAATAAAAGCACTGTCAGAAAAACACCTGTAACAGGAAGCACATACTGATGCGGTGACCTGATGGTACTGACGAATGGTTCTGGTAAGGGGAGTTAAATTTATCACCAATTAACTCATCACCAACAATCTTGTCCGAACACGAAATATATATTCAAATTCATTCCATCCATTGCGAACAGCAGAACAGCGGATTTGTGATGGGATCCGAGAAAAACTTTCCGCGGAATGTTATTTTGTATCATTTATTTTTACCACCAAACTCACTAAAATAGCTAAAATTATCAAATAATCAAAATATCTTCAATACTTTGATTGAAATATACAACAATAAAGAATATTCCGAAAATTCTGAAAAGCCATAGAAAATCTTCGTTTGGTAGTTTCCGAGAGAAAAAAAAAAATAAGACAAGCGAACGGACAAAATTTTTAATTGGGATATATATTTTTAAGATCAAAAACAGTTCCCATTCCCAGGAGAGCAAAATATGATAAAAAAAAAGAAGTTAAACGATATAAAAAATAATATTGCGCACGCATACTACAAAGTACGCACGTACGTAATAAAGGGAATTTATAATTACAGGTGGTCCTCTCTAATCCGAATCGATATTTTTTACGCATAGGTGATCCGGATTAAAGAGGTTTTCGGATTGTAGAAGGTGCATTAAAATAAACGTTATTTTTATTGTGATTTCGTTATTATATGCACATTACCACAAAAAAAAATTGTATTTAATATGATTAGGCAGATTCAAATATTGTCACAGATATAATAAAATACGTTCAAGTTGAAGGACTCTAATAAGTTTAACAATGATTGGATTGGAATTGGCCTTTAATAGTTTGATGTTTGTTTTACATTTTTTATTCATAAGTTGTAAGGACATATCTTTTTTTGGTTCTTTCACAATCATTATTTGTTTGTATAAACGACGCATTATTCTCTTCAGTCCACCGTAAACAAATGTTAAGTGTTTTACCCTTTCAACATTTCAACACTATTTGTTGGTGTTTGATTTAAATTTGATTTCTTCTTCTTCTTCAAGATTCTTGTTCATCAGAAGAAACGTTTTGTTCATAGTTTTCTTCATTCTACATCCATTCATTTATGTCGTTATTATCTTTTATGTAAATTACCTTCCATCGAATTAATTTCATATAGCATATCTCGAACATGAGTCTCATCTATATAATCACACTTTTTAAAACGAAATTGATTTATTGGGGTAACTAACCCCCAATCACTTTCTGTGTTTTATTGCTTTGAAATTAATATCAATTAATTAAAACCAAAAACATTAAATCCGTAATCCGGATTATAGAAATATTTTACCAAATATTTTACCGAAATATTTTACCAGATTCGGATTCGGAGTGGAAATCCGGACTATCGAAGGTTCGGATTAGAGAGGACCTACACTGTATGTTGTATAATGGATGTAAATTGCATGTATTGTTTATCTACACTGAAAAAAAAAATTATATCGGCGATACTAACTTCTAACGTAAAGCATCATATGTTATAGATCCCGGCCAACCACAATAAACTTCACCGACATTCCGACAGACAATCCGACAGACTCCGATATCGTGCAAACATCGTTAAGGAAAAACTATTACCCCCCGTACTCTCCAGACCTCGCTTTGCTCCTTCGGATTACCATTTGTTCAGATCAGAAGTGCTGGCTTCTAGGTTTCTATGAATAAATAGGTTTCAAACCGATTCAGCTTTTACTTTTTGAGTTATGGCACGTCAAACATTTCCCAAAGTTTTACAAGGGTACCCCCTTATGAAAAAAATGGATTGTTCACCGCAATCTTTAAGTTTGCGCCATCGGGCTGAAAACTTGCATACTTATGTTTTAGGGGATGCTAAACCGAATAAATAGGTTTCAGAACGTTTTAGCCATTAGTTTTTGAGTTATGGCCCGTCAAATATTTCCCAAAGTTTTTCCCAAAATGGATTTTTCACCGCAATCTTTAAGTTTGAGCTATCGGGCTGAAAACTTGCATACTTATGTTTTAGGGGTTGCTGAATTCGAATAAATAGGTTTCAGAACGTTTTATCCATTAGTTTTTGAGTTATGGCCCGTCAAAGATTTCCCAAAGTTTTACAAGGGTACCCCCTTGTTACGACGCTGGCAAAATAAATGAATTAATAATGAGCAAATAATGAATTAGGTAAGAAAAATTAAAAATTTGTTAATCAGAGAAATAAACTAAATTTGTAGTTACGAAGTAACAATTAAAAATAAATAAATCGAATATTTCAACTATCAAATTTTACAGTCTACTTTATTACAAATTACCTTGCCACCGTAACAAAGCTACAAATTTATTAGAAGTGTATCTGTAAGTTGGTTACAAATTTACTACAATAGCTACAGGCGAAAAACGGAACGTATCTGCAGTATTTATATTATATTCAATAAATCAAAATTAGTTGCCTGTGCACACTATGGCAATGTTCAGGTCACCACCAATGGGGGCATCACTCAAAAATAATGCGAATAAAACTGAGAGCAGTTGCGAATTGTGTGATAAGGCCGACAACGAGGAGATGGTTCAATGCGATGAATGTGATAAATGGTATCACTTCGTATGTGTAAATGTTGGTGAATCTATCAACGAAAAGCAATTTAGTTGCATTAAATGCATAGCGAAGCCACAATATATGGAAGGCGCGAAGCACGGCTCAAACGCACCTTTAGTGGATGGTTCGGTCACGTCATCGAGAGGTCGGCGACTCGCTTTAGAACGATTGGAGGAGGAAAGGAGGCTGAAGGAACAAAGGGATAAGGAATATCTCGATAGGAAGTATCAGTTGTTATCAATTGAGGAGGAGGCGGATGAAGCGCATTCGGAGGTAGATGAACGTGAAAAGATGAATGCAGTTCAAAATTGGGTAAATATTAAAAAAACAAATACTAATTTAAATATTCAGTTTGAACAATCACAACCTGCGACGTCTGCAAGTCATCCGTACTACCCACCAGGTCGGGTTGTAAACACAAATCAACCTCAACCAAGACAGCATTTTCAACCACAAAGCAATGTGGCGGGTTCATCAACAATGCTGGGCAACAAATTTTTGGCTCCCGGATTTCCATCGCTGTCAAAAATAAATCAAGGACAGCATCCGGTGGTCGTCGATCCAATGTCATCCCAGCCAACGTATTATAATACAGCATCGTATACGCGGCCAATACCACCAGTACCAACAATTAATCACAATATTCCGGTTACATTATCGAATGGCGATAACGTGTCGAGCGCGTTTGGACAAAATCCAATGCCACCACCGATAAGACCACCTGTCGTATGTGAACAGGGATTAAGTACAGCGCAGTTGGCCGCTAGAAATGCCATAACAAAGGATTTGCCCATTTTCACTGGTAGACCAGAGGAGTGGCCAATGTTTATTAGTGCATATGAAAATTCAACTCGTATGTGCGGGTTTTCAAACGAGGAAAATCTTAGCCGATTACAACGCTCATTAAAAGGGGCGGCTTTGGAGGCAGTTAAATATCGGTTAATGCTACCAAATACCGTACCAATGGTATTAGAAACACTACGCATACTATTTGGTCGCCCAGAGTTAATAATACACACCCTGATTCAAACAGTAAGGGAACAACCACCGATAAGGGCGGAGAAACTCACCACATTAATCAACTTTTCATTAACTGTTCAGAACCTATGTGCGACGCTCGAGGCGTCAGGGTTGTATATGCACCAGAACAATCCAATGCTGCTACAGGAGTTGACTGATAAGTTACCGCCACAAATAAAATTAAATTGGGCTATGTTCAAAAGAACATGCAAGGCTGTTACGCTTTCTACATTTGGTGATTGGCTTTTTGAATTGGCCCGGGCCGCAACCGAGGTAACATTATCATCAACAAGTTCTCATACTCATGAACATAAAGACAACAAATGGGGTAAAGATCACGGTTACCTACACACGCATGCTGAACATAATAAAAATTTGGGATTTAATCCACATACAAGAACCACCAAGGAACAGAATTCCGTTAAATGTATTATCTGCAACTTAACTCATAACGTACGCGATTGCTATAAATTTCAACGGTTGTCGCATGTCGACAAATGGAATGCTGTAAAAACCAAAGGGCTTTGCCGAAAATGTCTGGGTCGACATAATCAGTTCAGATGTAAAACCGACGCAATATGCGGGAAGGATGGGTGCCGTTTCAGACACCATCCGTTGTTACATGGGGATAACATAGGGTGATGCATGAAGCAGGACAAACAAATGACGAACAACATGCATCCACTTGTAACACCCATCGGCAGCTGAATCAAACCACGCTATTCCGTATACCAGTAACGCTACACAATGGTAATATTAAAGTCGACACATTTGCCTTTCTGGACGAAGGGTCGTCATTGTCGCTCATAGAGCGGGATCTGGCCAAGGAGCTACGGGTGCAAGGAACACCCGAAAAGTTATGTTTGAAATGGACGGCCAACACGCTACGAAACGAACCGAACTCAGAACGGGTGACATTACAAGTAAATGGTGTTAAAATTAATTCCCGGCTGCATAAATTGCAGGATGTTAGAACGGTGGATAATCTAGGTCTGCCAATGCAGAGTGTATCGATCAGCGAAATTCAACAAATATGCCCTCATTTGCGCAACATTCCACTTCAATCATATCACAATGCGGTTCCAAAATTACTAATCGGCATTGACAATTGGAGGGTGGGTATTCCATTGCAAATACGCGAAGGAATGGAAAATCAACCGGTGGCTACAAGGACAAGGTTGGGGTGGATCGTTCATGGATCTTGTACGCCACAAAATATACAAAACCGTCAACATTACAGCTTTCACCATTGTGAATGTAAATCCGATAATGAACTGCATCAAATGATGAAAGAATTTTTTTCGATCGAAAACATGGGTGTGGCTATTCCGAGTGGCAGGCTAGAATCGAATGGTGACAGGCGTGCACTTGAAATTATGAAGTCCACCACAGTAAGGGTGGGTAATAGATACGAAACCGGATTAATTTGGAAATATGACCATATCAAATTGCCGGACAGCTATAACATGGCATATCAACGTATGGTTTGTTTCGAAAAACAAATGGCATCGAATCCAGAATTAGGAATCACCATCTATCAGACCATTCGTGATCATATAACTAAAGGGTATATCCGAAAATTAAACAACGATGAACGGAAAGTTAAATATGACCATACCTGGTACCTGCCAATATTTGCAGTTTTCAATCCAAATAAGCCAAAGAAACGGCGTATCGTGTGGGATGCTGCAGCTAAGGTAAGTGGCATATCACTAAATTGTGTCTTACTTTCGGGCCCAGATCAAATGGTATTGTTGTCCGAAGTATTACATCGTTTTAGAGAACGAAAAATAGCAGTAACTGGTGATATTCGAGAAATGTTTCATCAGGTATTGATAAGAAAGCAAGATCAACATTCCCAACAATTCTTGTGGCGGGAAACGACCGATATTAAACCGGAACGCATTCCGAGCGATGAATTACTAAGATGCATCTTGATGGAAATTGAAAATATTGTAAATTCCAGGCCACTAACCTACATTCCCATAGAAACCAGAAATGATGAGGCTTTGACGCCAAATCACTTTCTATTGGGCACATCGGGCGGAACCGTATGTCCTGGTAAGTTCACTGATGATGTATATGTTCTTCGGGGGAACTGGAAGGTCGCTCAACGGATGGCAAATCGCTTTTGGAGACGATGGATTCTGGAATATCTTCCGGATCTGACACGCCGTACCAAATGGTTCCGGAAAACCGAGCCGATAACTAAATGTGATGTGGTGCTAATCGTTAACGAAAACGAGGACCGCAACTGCTAGCGAAAGGGAGTCGTAATCGACACAACGGCTGGAAGAAGTGGTCAAGTTCGTCAGGCGGTGATACAAACAGCAACTGGAGTTCTGACGCGACCTGCGGTTAAACTCGCAGTTCTTGACGTCGGGATTTCTACTGTGGACTAGGTTGGTAAATAGATCGACGCCGATCAATGTACCGGAGGCCGGAATGTTACGACGCTGGCAAAATAAATGAATTAATAATGAGCAAATAATGAATTAGGTAAAAATGTTACGACGCTGGCAAAATAAATAAATTATAATGAATCAAATAATAATGAATTAAATAAAAATGATGAACTACAACGGTACTAATTTTATTGTTGAAATAATGAAATGAATATTATAGATAGAGGTACACATATTGTTCAGGGCGATTCCGGATGATATATATAACGAGAGTGCGATTAAATGATTGTAAGAATCAAGTTATCTCATTATATGTATGTGGGGACGGCGCTAATGCAAAATGCATAAAGCTTAAAGCTTATATGAAATAAATATATTTGGAGAACTGTTATGATGTGGGTTATGAGTGTGATATTGATTGAAATGAATGTGTGATAAAGAATGAGGGGAGTGTGATATGTTAAGCGATCGAGTGAAGTTGAAAAAATTAAATTGAATTAATAAAAAAGAAATTGAATAAAATAAAGTAATAGTTAAAATATAAAATAGAAAAGTTTTTTTTGGTATCGATCCCACATGTATTACACGTGTTTAAATTAAAGTAAATAAGTAAAAAAAGAAAAATTAAAAATTTGTTAATCAGAGGAATAAACTAAATTTGTAGTTACGAAGTAACAATTAAAAATAAATAAATTGAATATTTCAACTATCAAATTTTACAGTCTACTTTATTACAAATTACCTTGCCACCGTAACACCCCTTATGAAAAAATGGATTTTTCACCGCAACCTTTAAGTTTGAGCTATCGGGCTGAAAACTTGCATACTTATGTTTTAGGGGATGCTAAATCCGAATAAAAAGGTTTCAGAACGTGTTAGCCCTTAGTTTTTGAGTTATGGCCCGACAAAGATTTCCCATAGTTTTACAAGGGTACCCCCTTATGAAAAAAATGGATTTTTCACCGCAACCTTTAAGATTGAGCTATCGGTCTGAAAACTTGCATACTTATGTTTTAGGGGATGCTGAATCCGAATAAATAGGTTTCAGAACGTTTTAGCCATTAGTTTTTGAGTTATGGCCCGTCAAAGATTTCCCAAAGTTTTACAAGGGTACCCCCTTATGAAAAAAATGGATTTTTCACCTCAACCTTTAAGTTTGGGCTATCGGGCTGAAAACTTGCATACTTATGCTTTAAGGGATGCTGAATCCGAATCCGAATTGAGTTGAGTTGGTGTATAAGATAAATTTAAGCCCCCCCCCTACCTTCAGAGGCAACCCAGTAATTGATGTCAATTTCAACAAAAAATGATTTTTGTAAATGTTTGCTTTATTATTATTATTATTATGCGAGCGATATTAAATTAATATTACATTTTGATATAAAATTTATTGTGGACATTCACACATTTTTTATAATTCACAAAAAAACATTACAAAATTTTATACATAAAAAAATAATAGCTATTTAAAAGAAGAAAAAATATTGTCAATAAGATAAAATAAAGTTAGTCAATTTGATTGATGATCGCCATCATTCTAATGATTCAGTCAGTGATCCTTCGATCGTTTGGTTTACTCGAATGTAAACATCCCATGTTGATAGTAGTGATTCGGTTACCGATTCATCTGTTAGATGTGAATTAATTGATAGTGATGTCATCATATTGTCATTAAAAGTATTGGTTTGGTTTGGTTTGTAAATCAGATGATTACTCGTCATCGTTGATTGCGGAAACGATACATCATTATTAATAATATTATTATTGCTTGATGCGATTTCAATGCATTCCAATCGAAAGAATTAACAACTGATGATGGAATTTTGAAAATTATATTGTTTTGCAGATTCTCGCTTGACCAAAATATTCGTCGACGATGTATCGCTTAAAAGTTAATATCATTATTACATTTTATCTGCTGCTGCTGTTGTTGTGTATAATTTTTTTAATATGCACTTTCATATGTGATGATAAATTACCCTTTACTGAACAGCTTTTTCCACAAATATCACATTCATAAGGTTTAACACCTGAATGAATAATACGAATATGTTTGTTTAACGTAGCCATTTGTGAAAAGGCTTTTCTACATTTGAGGCAATCATACGGTTTTTCACGGATATGAATATCTTGAATATGTTGGTTTAAATTAGACGGGTTTGCAAAGGTTTTTCCACATTCCTTGCAATCGTAAGGTTTTTCACCGGTATGAGTGCGAGTATGCTTTTTTAATTCCCCATTTGTTACAAATTCTTTTCCACAATCATCACAACGATAATTTTTTTCACGGGTATGAATAGCACGAATATGTTTGTTTAAATTACCAATTTGTGCAAATTTTTTTCCACAATCATTACAACGATAAGGTTTTTCACCTGTATGCGTTCGAATGTGGATGATCAAATTTTGTTGCGTTTTAAAATATTTCTCACAAGTTTCACATTGAAATTTAGTTTTCTCACAAACATTTGATTTCGTATTCATATTTATTTTTTTAGTAAACTTTAAAACCAATTAAGAACTAAACAACAATTTTGTTTTTTTAATTAATGAATGTTTTTTTAATCCCGCACTCTTAAATCAATGTATTTTTACTTTTGATTGTCAATTTAATAAAATCTTTAACTTAAAACTCACGTTTTTTTTTTAATTTAATTTACATGGTATTAAGTTTAAAAAATTTTAATTTTATTTATTGAAAAAATATTAAACAGATTTAATTATACAATAAACAAATTTTTTTTAAAATGTACCGTCGTTTTGAAACGCAACCGAATTATTAAATGATAATTAATTTTTATATATAAAATCTATTTCAAAACAAAAATCAAGAATATTCCAACACACAAACAATTAACAAAAATAAATATAATAATAAAAGCACTGTCAGAAAAACACCTGTAACAGGAAGCACATACTGATGCGGTGACCTGATGGTACTGACGAGTGGTTCTGGTAAGGGGAGTTAAATTTATCACCAATTAACTCATCACCAACAATCTTGTCCGAACACGAAATATATATTCAAATTCATTCCATCCATTGCGAACAGCAGAACAGCGGATTTGTGATGGGATCCGAGAAAAACTTTCCGGGGAATGTTATTTTGTATCATTTATTTTTACCACCAAACTCAGTAAAATAGCTAAAATTATCAAATTATCAAAATATCTTCAATACTTTTATTGAAATATACAACAATAAAGAATATTCCGAGAATTCTGAAAAGCCATAGAAAATCTTCGTTTGGTAGTTTCCGAGAGAAAAAAAAAAAATAAGACAAGCGAACAGACAAAATTTTTAATTGGGATATATATTTTTAGGATCAAAAAACAGTTTCCATTCCCAGGAGAGCAAAATATGATAAAAAAAAAAAGTTAACGATATAAAAAATAATATTGCGCACGCATACTACAAAGTACGCACGTACGTAATAAAAGGAATTTATTATTACAGGTGGTCCTCTCTAATCCGAATCGATATTTTTTACGCATAGGTGATCCGGATTAAAGAGGTATTCGGATTGTAGAAGGTGCATTAAAATAAACGTTATTTTTATTGTGATTTCGTTATTATATGCACATAACCACAAAAAAAAAATAGTATTTAATATGATTAGGCAGATTCAAATATTGTCACAGATATAATAAAATACGTTCAAGTTGAAGGACTCTAATAAGTTTAACAACGATTGGATTGCAATTGGCCTTTAATAGTTTGATGTTTGTTTTACATTTTTTATTCATAAAGTTGTAAGGACATATCTTTTTTTGGTTCTTTCACAATCATTATTTGTTTGTATAAACGACGCATTATTCTCTTCAGTCCACCGTAAACAAATGTTAAGTGATTTCAGAGCATCGTCATCATGTTTTACCCTTTCAACATTCCAACACCATTTGTTGGTGTTTGATTTAAATTTGATTTCTTCTTCTTCTTCAAGATTCTTGTTCATCAGAAGAAACGTTTTGTTCATAGTTTTCTTCATTCTACATCCATTCATTTATGTCGTTATTATCTTTTATGTAAATTACCTTCCATCGAATTAATTTCATTTAGCATATCTCGAACATGAGTCTCATCTATATAATCGCGCTTTTTAAAACGAAATTGATTTATTGGGGTAACTAACCCCCAATCACTTTCTGTGTTTTATTGCTTTGAGATTAATATCAATTAATTAAAACCAAAAACATTAAATCCGTAATCCGGATTATAGAAGTTATTCGGAGAAATTCGAACTGAACCGAAATATTTTACCAGATTCGGATTCGGAGTGGAAATCCGGACTATCGAAGGTTCAGATTAGAGAGGACCTACACTGTATGTTGTATAATGCATGTAAATTTTGTATTGTTTATCTACACTGAAAAAAAAATTCGGCGATACTAACTTCTAACGTAAAGCATCATATGTTATAGATCCCAGCCAACCACCATAAACTTCACAATCAAAACGCGATATTCATTTGCCAGAAGCTTATGCTGTGCATTGTGCTGATGGGATCGCAGAAGGGTGTCGTGTATTATGAGCTGCTGTCAAAAACCGAATGAAACGGTTACATCATCTGATCTCTAGCGACCGACGACAACCGGGCGAATTGAACGAAAGAAATTGAACGAAAAACAACGACAATTAAAGCTCGAAAACACCACAAAGTATTAATGCACGATGACAATCCGACAGTCCATATCGTGCAAACATCGTTACGGAAAAGCTATAAACAGGCTCGGTTGGAATCATCTAACGATCACCCCCCGTACTCTCCAGACTTTGCTGCTCCTTCTGATTACCATTTGTTCAGATCAGAAGTGCTGGCTTCTAGGTTTCTATGAATAAAAAGGTTTCAAACCGATTCAGCTTTTACTTTTTGAGTTATGGCCCGTCAAAGATTACCCAAAGTTTTACAAGTTTTACAACCCCCTTATGAAAAAATGGATTATTCACCGCAACCTTTAAGTTTGAGCTACCGGGCTGAAAACTTGCATACTTATGTTTTAGGGGATGCTGGGTTGGGGTGGATATATATCCCCTAGGGGATAAATGGGTTTCAGAACGTTGTATCCCTTAACGTTTTCGGGGACGTATTGCTGCGATCTGCTAATATTATCCGAAGATCCACTTCGGGGTTATTCGGCTTGTGAGAAAATTGTTTTTTTCTTTTCCACGTTTTTTTATTGTTTTTTGTAACGGTGCACGGGAAGGTTAAGTTTTTTTTGAAAGCGCGGTAGTTAAAAGAATAGCCAATTATCCAAAAGTTGTGGCTATCGCGAAAAGCAAAAGGATCGAATAAATGGGCAAAGGGTAAATGGAAATATTTGGAGTGGAGGTGGAGAGAATGCAAAGGAAGAGGTAAATAAAAGTATTTTAAATTGTATTTAAAAATCAGTTTTATTTTTTCTTTTTATTGAATATTTTCCCATTTTTATTATACCTATGCGATGTCAATTGACTGTGGGACTGTGCCGTTCGGTGCCGCTCGGCTCGGCTCGGCTCCGCCGTCATTCACGGCAATTGTTGCAGGCTTTTCAATCAATCCCACGGTTGCTGTTGTTTTGGTTGTTGTTCGTATTGTTCAAAAGTTTTTTGTCGCCGTTGTTGCCATTGATTTTGATTTTGTTGAATATTTAATGTTGTTTGTGTCTGTTGTGGCATTCTCATCATCATCATCATGGTCGGTTGTTGTTGTTGTCGATGTTGTTGCGGTTGTTGTTGTTGTTGTTGCATTTCAATGGCATTTGTCAAACAATTTTTAATAAAATGATTTCTATTATTCGGATGAAATGTATAAGCACTTGCAGGACCTAATCGAAAATCGAAAATTGAAATGAAATGAAAAAGAAAAAGAAAAAAATTCATTAATTATAAAATTTTCATCCATTCATTCAAAGGGTCAGAATAAAAATTTCTATCTGTCTGTGGGTTTGTCTGTGTGTCTTTCGGTATGTCTGTCTGTGGATTTGTCTGTTGTTTTTGTCTGGTCGTCATCGACGCAGTCCCGCGCGAAACTTCCTTCCATATTTTCAACTGACCGACAATTAAAAATAAAAAAATGTTAAGCTTTAAGTTCGAAAAAAATGAGGTTAAATTCGAAAAAATGAGATTTAGTTCGATAAAAATCAGCTGCAGTTCGAAAAATATTAGGTTAAGTTCGAAAAAAATGAAGTTAAGTTCGAAAAATTGGGGTTAAGTTCGAAAAAATGAGGTCTAGTTCGAAAAAAATGAAGTTAAGTCCGAGAAAATAAGGTTTAGTTTGAAAAAATGTGGTTAAGTACGAAAAAATGAGGTTACATTCGAAAAATTAGGTTAAGTTCATACATAACTCTGTGGTGTAAATGTTAAAAATGCCAACCTAAAATTCTAACGAAATTTTGGGGTCGTGGGTTCGAATCGAAAAAATGAAGTTAAGTTCAAAGAAAAATGGGTTAAGTTTACAAAAAAGTGAGGTTCAGTTCGAAAAATTGAGGTTCAGTTCGAAAAAAATGAACTTAAGTTCGAAAAAATAGGTTAAGTTTCATAAAAACTGGTTTGAGTTGACAAAGGGGTGAGGTTAAGTTCGAATAAGTAAAATTTAGGTTGAAGCAAATGAGGTTTAACTCGAAATAAATAAAGTTACGTTTGAAAAAATTAGGTTAAGTTCGAAAAAATTTGGTTCAGTTCGAATAAATGAAGTTTAGGTCGAAATAAATGAGGTAAAGTTTAATAAAAGTGAGGTTTAGTTTGAAAAAATTAGGTTAAGTTAGAAAAAAAATGAACTCTCGTTTGAAAAAAGTGAGGTTAAGTTCCAAAACAATGCGGTTAAGTTCAATAAAAATGGGGTTAAATTTTGAAAAACTGAAGTTAAGTTCGAAAAAAATAAGGTAAAGATCGAAAAAATGAAGTTTAGTTCGTAAAAATGAAATTTAGGTCGAATCAAATTAGGTTATTCGAAAGAAAAGGCCGAATCAAATTAGGTTCATTTCGAAAAAAATGAGGTTAGCTCAAAAAAAAAAAATTAGGTTAAGTTCGGAAAAACCCGAAGTTAAGTTCAAAAAAAATTAGTTCCATTACGGAAAAAGAGGTTAAGTTCGAAAAGATTCATAAAATCAAGTCAAGTTCGAAGTTCGAAGAAGCTATGACCTAAATTGTTCATTCATTATTTACGGCTCTTACGTAAATTTGGTGATGTTGTTTCTGTTGTTGCTGTACAATTTCGTTTTGGAATTTGGAATAATGATGTGGAATCATCGAATGTTATTGATTTGGACAGGATACGAGACCCGCCACGACGTTGACGTTCACAATCATCATAATACTTAAGATGATATGATGATGATGATGGTATTATTGAAATTGGTAATTTATTCCAATTGTCATGATGATTGATGAAATCGGGTCTGAGAGTGGAAGTCGAAGCCGTCGCCGCCTCCATTTCTGGTAAATATGAATTTTGACAGGTATTATCAAATGAAACGGTATATTTATTTGGATAATTAAATTTGGATATTCTTGGTATTGTCGTCGTTAATCCATTAAAATTTCTGTCCTTTTCAATAAATCCATCATTGATTTGATTTGAAACTGCTGCTGCTGCTGCTGCTGGGGCTGTTTCGGCTATTAATCTTTTACGATTTAACGAATGATGAAATTGATGAATAAAATTTGATGACGTTGAATAATTATTATCAAAATCACTAAATTGACAAGATGTCGGTGACGGTGACGGTGACGGTGATGACGATTGAGATGATAAATCATTTGCGGTGATGGCGGAACCGGAAGCCGTCGCCGCCCCCATCGTCGTCGTCGTTGTACAATCCGTAATTGTTGTCATTATCGATGTGGACATCATCATTTGATTGTAATCCTCGTCCGCATCAATTCCATTTTGTTGTTCATTGTTCAATTGTTGATTTGTCGCCGCCGCCGCCGTGGTCGCCGTCGTTGATTGTTTCATTATCAGAATTCGTCCGAATACAATCAAAATTAAACCGCATAAAATTGTTAAGGCAATACCCAAAAATAAATAATAATAAAAAAATTCGGAATTTTCTATGAAAGAAAAACAAAAAAAAAAAATTAATTTTAGAAAATTCCCTTAAAAATTTTTTATTTTTTTTTTGTTTACTTTCAAACCAATTTCTGAATGATTCATGAAATGTTTCTGAATTTCCTTCGTCGTTCTTAATGCCGTCATCATCATCATCATTCCGATCAACGTCATCAATTTTCGGTGTTTGATTAATTTTTGGTAAATTTTCATTAATTTTTTTGCCAATTCGACGGTCGTCGCGACCATCAGAATTCAAATCCAAATCGTAATCAAATTGAAATTCATCAGATGTTTTTTTTCTTACTTTTTGATTATTTTTATTAATGCCGTCATCATCGCCATCATCTCCATCGCCATCACCGCCATCCTCATCGATCATGAACAATTTAGGTTCATCATTTAGTAAATTGCCATTAATCGGATCGATTGGATCATTTTCATAATGTTCATTTAATACTTTCCAGTGGAATTTTCCATATTCAGCATAAATTACATATAAAATAAAAATAAAATTAGAAAAATTGAATTTACGTTTAAGTTGGAAACTTTTTTATTGTTCGAAAATCATCAAAATTCAAGTTCTTTAAGTTCCAAACTTTTCTATTGTTCGAAAATCGATAAAAAAACCAATTTCTAATTGAATTTCTTACTATTTTAGCCCTTAGTTTTTGAGTTATGGCCCATCAAAGGTTTCCCAAAGTTTTACAAGGGTACCCCATTATGACAAAAATGGATTTTTCAGCGCAACCTTTAAGTTTGAGCTATCGGGCTGAAAACTTGCATACTAATGCTTTAAGGGATGCTAAATCCGAATAAACGGGTTACAGAGCGTGTTAGCCCTTAGTTTTTGAGTTATGGCCCGTCAAAGATTTCCCAAAGTTTTACCCCCGTTATGAAAAAATGGATTTTTCACCGCAACCTTTAAGTTTGAGCTATCGGGCTGAAAACTTGCATACTAATGCTTTAAGGGATGCTAAATCCGAATAAACGGGTTACAGGGCATGTTAGCCCTTAGTTTTTGAGTTATGGCCCGTCAAAGATTTCCCAAAGTTTTACCCCCGTTATGAAAAAATGGATTTTTCACCGCAACCTTTAAGTTTAAGCTATCGGGCTGAAAACTTGCATACTTATGCTTTAATGCTTTAAGGGATGCTAAATCCGAATAAACAGGTTACAGAACGTGTTAGCCCTTAGTTTTTGAGTTATGGCCCATCAAAGATTTCCTAAAGTTTTACAAGGGTACCCCCTTATGAAAAAATGGATTTTTCACCGCAACCTTTAAGTTTGAGCTATCGGGCTGAAAACTTGCATTCTTATGCTTTAAGGGATGCTAAATCCGAATAAACAGGTTACAGAACGTGTTAGCCCTTAGTTTTTGAGTTATGGGCCATCAAAGATTTCCTAAAGTTTTACAAGGGTACCCCCTTATGAAAAAATGGATTTTTCACCGCAGCCTTTATGTTTGAGCTATCGGGCTGAAAACTTGCATACTTATGCTTTAAGGGTTGCTAAATCCGAATAAACGGGTTACAGAGCGTGTTAGCCCTTAGTTTTTGAGTTATGGCCCGTCAAAGATTTCCCAAAGTTTTACCCCCGTTATGAAAAAATGGATTTTTCAGCGCAACCTTTAAGTTTGAGCTATCGGGCTGAAAACTTGCATACTTATGCTTTAAGGGATGCTAAATCCGAATAAACAGGTTACAGAACGTGTTAGCCCTTAGTTTTTGAGTTATGGGCCATCAAAGATTTCCTAAAGTTTTACAAGGGTACCCCCTTATGAAAAAATGGATTTTTCACCGCAGCCTTTAAGTTTGAGCTATCGGGCTGAAAACTTGCATACTAATGCTTTAAGGGATGCTAAATCCGAATAAACGGGTCACAGAGCGTGTAAGCCCTTAGTTTTTGAGTTATGGCCCGTCAAAGATTTCCCAAAGTTTTACCCCCGTTATGAAAAAATGGATTTTTCACCGCAACCTTTAAGTTTGAGCTATCGGGCTAAAAACTTGCATACTTATGCTTTAAGGGATGCTAAATCCGAATAAACAGGTTACAGAACGTGTTAGCCCTTAGTTTTTGAGTTATGGCCCATCAAAGATTTCCTAAAGTTTTACAAGGGTACCCCCTTATGAAAAAATGGATTTTTCACCGCAGCCTTTAAGTTTGAGCTATCGGGCTGAAAACTTGCATACTAATGCTTTAAGGGTTGCTAAATCCGAATAAACGGGTTACAGAGCGTGTTAGCCCTTAGTTTTTGAGTTATGGCCCGTCAAAGATTTTCCAAAGTTTTACCCCCGTTATGAAAAAATGGATTTTCAGCGCAACCTTTAAGTTTGAGCTATCGGGCTGAAAACTTGCATACTTATGCTTTAAGGGATGCTAAATCCGAATAAACAGGTTACAGAACGTGTTAGCCCTTAGTTTTTGAGTTATGGGCCATCAAAGATTTCCTAAAGTTTTACAAGGGTACCCCCTTATGAAAAAATGGATTTTTCACCACAACCTTTAAGTTTGAGCTATCGGGCTGAAAACTTGCATACTAATGCTTTAAGGGATGCTAAATCCGAATAAACAGGTTACAGAACATGTTAGCCCTTAGTTTTTGAGTTATGGCCCATCAAAGATTTCCTAAAGTTTTACAAGGGTACCCCCTTTTGAAAAAATGGATTTTTCAGCGCAACCTTTAAGTTTGAGCTATCGGGCTGAAAACTTGCATACTAATGCTTTAAGGGATGCTAAATCCGAATAAACGGGTTACAGAGCGTGTTAGCCCTTAGTTTTTGAGTTATGGCCCGTCAAAGATTTCCCAAAGTTTTACCCCCGTTATGAAAAAATGGATTTTTCACCGCAACCTTTAAGTTTGAGCTATCGGGCTGAAAACTTGCATACTTATGCTTTAAGGGATGCTAAATCCGAATAAACAGGTTACAGAACGTGTTAGCCCTTAGTTTTTGAGTTATGGCCCATCAAAGATTTCCTAAAGTTTTACAAGGGTACCCCCTTATGAAAAAATGGATTTTTCACCGCAACCTTTAAGTTTGAGCTATCGGGCTGAAAACTTGCATACTAATGCTTTAAGGGATGCTAAATCCGAATAAACGGGTTACAGAGCGTGTTAGCCCTTAGTTTTTGAGTTATGGCCCGTCAAAGATTTCCCAAAGTTTTACCCCCGTTATGAAAAAATGGATTTTTCACCGCAACCTTTAAGTTTGAGCTATCGGGCTGAAAACTTGCATACTTATGCTTTAAGGGATGCTAAATCCGAATAAACAGGTTACAGAACGTGTTAGCCCTTAGTTTTTGAGTTATGGCCCATCAAAGATTTCCTAAAGTTTTACAAGGGTACCCCCTTATGAAAAAATGGATTTTTCACCGCAGCCTTTAAGTGTGAGCTATCGGGCTGAAAACTTGCATACTAATGCTTTAAGGGTTGCTAAATCCGAATAAACGGGTTACAGAGCGTGTTAGCCCTTAGTTTTTGAGTTATGGCCCGTCAAAGATTTCCCAAAGTTTTACCCCCGTTATGAAAAAATGGATTTTTCAGCGCAACCTTTAAGTTTGAGCTATCGGGCTGAAAACTTGCATACTTATGCTTTAAGGGATGCTAAATCCGAATAAACAGGTTACAGAACGTGTTAGCCCTTAGTTTTTGAGTTATGGGCCATCAAAGATTTCCTAAAGTTTTACAAGGGTACCCCCTTTTGAAAAAATGGATTTTTCAGCGCAACCTTTAAGTTTGAGCTATCGGGCTGAAAACTTGCATACTAATGCTTTAAGGGATGCTAAATCCGAATAAACGGGTTACAGAGCGTGTTAGCCCTTAGTTTTTGAGTTATGGCCCGTCAAAGATTTCCCAAAGTTTTACCCCCGTTATGAAAAAATGGATTTTTCACCGCAACCTTTAAGTTTGAGCTATCGGGCTGAAAACTTGCATACTTATGCTTTAAGGGATGCTAAATCCGAATAAACGGGTTACAGGGCATGTTAGCCCTTAGTTTTTGAGTTATGGCCCGTCAAAGATTTCCCAAAGTTTTACCCCCGTTATGAAAAAATGGATTTTTCACCGCAACCTTTAAGTTTGAGCTATCGGGCTGAAAACTTGCATACTTATGCTTTAAGGGATGCTAAATCCGAATAAACAGGTTACAGAACGTGTTAGCCCTTAGTTTTTGAGTTATGGCCCATCAAAGATTTCCTAAAGTTTTACAAGGGTACCCCCTTATGAAAAAATGGATTTTTCACCGCAACCTTTAAGTTTGAGCTATCGGGCTGAAAACTTGCATTCTTATGCTTTAAGGGATGCTAAATCCGAATAAACAGGTTACAGAACGTGTTAGCCCTTAGTTTTTGAGTTATGGGCCATCAAAGATTTCCTAAAGTTTTACAAGGGTACCCCCTTATGAAAAAATGGATTTTTCACCGCAGCCTTTAAATTTGAGCTATCGGGCTGAAAACTTGCATACTAATGCTTTAAGGGTTGCTAAATCCGAATAAACGGATTACAGAGCGTGTTAGCCCTTAGTTTTTGAGTTATGGCCCGTCAAAGATTTCCCAAAGTTTTACCCCCGTTATGAAAAAATGGATTTTTCAGCGCAACCTTTAAGTTTGAGCTATCGGGCTGAAAACTTGCATACTTATGCTTTAAGGGATGCTAAATCCGAATAAACAGGTTACAGAACGTGTTAGCCCTTAGTTTTTGAGTTATGGGCCATCAAAGATTTCCTAAAGTTTTACAAGGGTACCCCCTTATGAAAAAATGGATTTTTCACCGCAGCCTTTAAGTTTGAGCTATCGGGCTGAAAACTTGCATACTAATGCTTTAAGGGTTGCTAAATCCGAATAAACGGGTTACAGAGCGTGTTAGCCCTTAGTTTTTGAGTTATGGCCCGTCAAAGATTTTCCAAAGTTTTACCCCGTTATGAAAAAATGGATTTTTCAGCGCAACCTTTAAGTTTGAGCTATCGGACTGAAAACTTGCATACTTATGCTTTAAGGGATGCTAAATCCGAATAAACAGGTTACAGAACGTGTTAGCCCTTAGTTTTTGAGTTATGGGCCATCAAAGATTTCCTAAAGTTTTACAAGGGTACCCCCTTATGAAAAAATGGATTTTTCACCACAACCTTTAAGTTTGAGCTATCGGGCTGAAAACTTGCATACTAATGCTTTAAGGGATGCTAAATCCGAATAAACAGGTTACAGAACGTGTTAGCCCTTAGTTCTTGAGTTATGGCCCGTCAAATATTTCTCAAAGTTTTATCCCCGTTATGAAAAAATGGATTTTTCAGCGCAACCTTTAAGTTTGAGCTATCGGGCTGAAAACTTGCATACTTATGTTTTATGGGATGCTGAATCCGAATCCGAATTGAGTTGAGTTGGTGTATAAGATAAATTTAAGCCCCCCCCCCCTACCTTCAGAGGCAACCCAGTAATTGATGTCAATTTCAACAAAAAATGATTTTTGTAAATGTTTGCTTTATTATTATTATTATTATTTTGCGGCGATATTAAATTAATATTACATTTTGATAAAAAGTTTTTTGTGGACATTCACACATTTTTTATAATTCACAAAAAAACATTACAAAATTTTATACATAAAAAAATAATTGCTATTTAAATTAAAAAAATATTGTCAATAAGATAAAATAAAGTTAGTCAATTTGATTGATGATCGCCATCATTCTAATGATTTAGTCAGTGATCCGTGGTGCAGTTGAGCAGCGCATTTGGAATGATCCAATGTTAATTGTAATGATTGTGATTCCGATCGGTCTGCCTCATATCTGGCTTTAATCGATGGTGATATTTCATCATATTGTCATTAAAAGTATTGGTTTGGTTTGGTTTGGTTTGTAAATCAGATGATTGCTCGTCATCATTGATTGCGGAAACGATACATCATTATTGTTATTAATATTATTATTGCTTGATGCGATTTCAATGCATTCCAATCGAAAGAATTAACAACTGATGATGGAATTTTGAAAATTTATATTGTTTTGCAGATTCTCGCATGACCAAAATATTCGTGGATGTATCGCTTAAAAGTTAATAGCATTATTATTACATTTTATCTGCTGCTGTTGTGTAGAATTTTTTTAATATGCACTTTCATATGTGTTGATAAATTACCTTTTATTGAACAGCTTTTTCCACAAATATCACATTCATAAGGTTTAACACCTGAATGAATAACACGAACATGTGTGTTTAAACTAGACATTTGTGAAAAGGATTTTCCACATTCCAGGCAATCGTAAGGTTTTTCGCCTGTATGACTGCGAATATGGAGCTTTAATGCCGTATTTGTTACAAATTCTTTTCCGCAATCATCACAACGATAATTTTTTTCATGGGTATGAAAAGCACGAATATGTACTTTTAAACTATCCATTCGTGAAAAGGTTTTTCCACATTCCAGGCAATCGTAAGGTTTTTCACGTATATGAATATCTTGAATATGTTGGTATAAATTAGACGTGTTTGCAAAGGTTTTTCCACATTCGTCGCAATCGTAAGGTTTTTCGCCTGTATGCGTTCGAATGTGTTTGTTCAAATTGTATTGCGATTTGGAATATATTCCACAAGTTTCACATTGAAATTTAGTTTTCTCACAAACATTTGATTTAGTATTCATATTTATTTTGTTTTTTTTTTTTTAAATTAATTAATGTTTTTTTAATCCCGCACTCTTGAATTCAATGTATTTTTACTTTGATTGTCAATTTAATAAAATCTTTAACTTAAAACTCACGTTTTTTTTTTAATTTAATTTAAATGGTAAGTTAAGTTTATAAAATTTTAATTTTATTTATTGACAAAATTTTGAACAGATTTAATTTAACAATAAACAAATTTTTTTTAAAATGTACCGTCGTTTTGAAACGCAACCGAATTATTAAATGATAATTAATTTTTATATATAAAATCTATTTCAAAACAAAAATCAAGAATATTCCAACACACAAACAATTAACAAAAATTAATATAATAAAAAACCGCTATCAGATAAAAACACCTGTAACAGGAAGCACATACTGATGCGGTGACCTGATGGTACACCTGATGGTGTAAGGGGAATTGAATTTATCACCAAATAAACTCATCACCAACAATCTTGTCCGAACACGAAATATATATTCAAATTCATTCCATCCATTGCGAACAGCAGAACAGCGGATTTGTGACGGGATCCTGGAAAAACTTTCCGAAGAATGTTATTTTGTATCATTTATTGTTACCACCAAACTCACTAAAATAGCTAAAATTATCACAAGCAAAAGCAAATATCTTCAATACTTTGATTGAAATATACAACAATAAAGAATATTCCGAAAATTTCTGAAAAGCCATAGAAAATCTTGGTTTGGTAGTTTCCGAGAGAAAAAAAAATAAGACAAGCGAACGGACAAAATTTTTAATTGGGATATATATTTTTAGGATCAAAAAACAGTTTCCATTCCCAGGAGAGCAAAATATGATAAAAGAAAGTTAAACGATACAAAATAATATTGCGCACGCATACTACAAAGTACACGTACTTAAAAGCAATTGTAATTATGTTGTAATTTTGTATTGTTTATCTACACTGAAAAAAAAAACATTCGGCGATATTAACTACTAACATTCTAATAAAAGTAAGTTTGCTTGTATACATCCGAAAGAAATATCTGTATCTGTTACAGCAGCAGAAACGCCAATGTTAATATCATAAAAGTTTTTACTTTGGGATAGGCGAATTGTTTTTTTTTATTAACGAAGGAGGGGAAATCTTGAATACACACGTCCTAAGAAGCGTGTCAGATTCTTACAGACTAAAACCCCTCCTCCGGCTCCGGGTATATTCGAATCAGACCATTCTTGGGCCCCTTTTTCGCCCCCACCTCCGATTGACACCTATTCAGTTTGTTGCCACTCAGTTTGCTCCCTGATTGCTCATCATCGAATATAGTTGTGTCCCTCGTTATCTCAAGCATCTCCTTGAAGAGTATACTTCCCGAAGCTCGCTCTCTGCGAGGAATCGGTGCCCGGTCGGGCAACCCCATCCGCGTATGCTCTCCAAATCCGGACATTTGAACACAATGTGCACAGCCGTTTCGTCATCCTCTAGGCAGAGTCTGCCTATGTATCATCTGTAAGAATATTTTCTTACATTGGATTCAGCGGAAAGTCCATTTTTTCATAAGGGGGTACCCATGTAAAACTTTTGGTAATCATTGACGGGCCAAAACTCAAAACTAAGTGCTAAAATAGTCAGAAATTCAATCAGAAATTGATTTTTTTATCGATTTTCGAATAATAGAAAAGTTTGGAACTTAAAGAACTTGAATTTTGATGATTTTCGATTCGAACTCAAACGTAAATTCATTTTTTCTAATTTTATTTTTATTTTATATGTAATTTATGCTGACTATGGAAAAGTCCACTGGAAAGTATTAAATGAACATTATGAAAATGATCCAATCGATCCGATTAATGGCAATTTACTAAATGATGAACCAAAATTGTTCATGATCGATGAGGATGGCGATGGAGATGATGGCGATGATGACGGCATTAATAAAAATAATCAAAAAGTAAGAAAAAAAACATCTGATGAATTTCAATTTGATTACGATTTGGATTTGAATTCTGATGGTCGCGACGACCGTCGAATTGGCAAAAAAATTAATGAAAATTTACCAAAAATTAATCAAACACCGAAAATTGATGACGTTGATCGGAATGATGATGATGATGATGACGGCAATAAGAACGACGAAGAAGATTCAGAAACATTTCATGAATCATTCAGAAATTGGTTTGAAAGTAAACAAAAAAAAAATAAAAAATTTTTAAGGGAATTTTCTAAAATTAATTTTTTTTTTTTGTTTTTCTTTCACAGAAAATTCCGAATTTTTTTATTATTATTTATTTTTGGGTATTGCCTTAACAATTTTATGCGGTTTAATTTTGATTGTATTCGGACGAATTCTGATAATGAAACAATCAACGACGGCGACGACGGCGGCGTCGACAAATCAACAATTGAACAATGAACAACAAAATGGAATTGATGCGGACGAGGATTACAATCAAATGATGATGTCCACATCGATAATGACAACAATTACGAATTGTACAACGACGACGACGATGGGGGCGGCGACGGCTTCCGGTTCCGCCATCACCGCAAATGATTTATCATCTCAATCGTCATCACCGTCACCGTCACCGACATCTTGTCAATTTAGTGATTTTGATAATAATTATTCAACGTCATCAAATTTTATTCATCAATTTCATCATTCGTTAAATCGTAAAAGATTAATAGTCGAAACAGCCCCAGCAGCAGCAGCAGCAGCAGCAGCAGTTTCAAATCAAATCAATGATGGATTTATTGAAAAGGACAGAAATTTTAATGGATTAACGACGACAATACCAAGAATATCCAAATTAAATTATCCAAATAAATATACCGTTTCATTTGATAATACCTGTCAAAATTCTTATTTATCAGAAATGGGGGCGGCGACGGCTTCGACTTCCACTCTCAGACCCGATTTCATCAATCATCATGACAATTGGAATAAATTACCAATTTCAATAATACCATCATCATCATCATCATATCATCTTAAGTATGATGATGATTGTGAACGTCAACGTCGTGGCGGGTCTCGTATCCTGTCCAAATCAATAACATTCGATGATTCCACATCATTATTTCAAATTCCAAAACGAAATTGTACAGCAACAACAGAAACAACATCACCAACATCACCAAATTTACGTAAGAGCCGTAAATAATGAATGAATAATTTTGGAACTTAACCTCACTTTTTTCAAACGAGAGTTCATTTTTTTCGAACTGAACCTCAATTTTACGAACTAAACCTAATTTATTCAAACTTAACCTAATTTTTCTTCGAACTAGACCTCATTTTGTTGAACTCTATCTAATTTTTTACGAACTAAACTTCATTTTTTCGATCTTTACCTTATTTGTTTCGAACTTAACTTCAGTTTTTCAAAATTTAACCCCATTTTTATTGAACTTAACCGCATTGTTTTGGAACTTAACCTCACTTTTTTCAAACGAGAGTTCATTTTTTTCGAACTTAACCTAATTTTTTCGAACTTAACCTTATTTTTATTGAACTTAACCTCATTTTTTTCATCCTGAATTTCATTTTTTCAGCGTTAACTTAATTTTTTTCGAAATTTACCTCATTTGATTCGACCTAAACTTCGTTTTTCGAATTTAACCCCATTATTTTCGAACTTAATTTCATTTTTTCGGACTTACCCTACTTTTTATCGACTTTAGCCAAATTTTTTTGTTGAACTAAACCTCATTTTTGTTTTGGTCAACTAAATCCAGTTTTCTTTGAACTTATCCTCATTTTTTCGAACTGAACTTAACTTCATTTTTTCATACTTAACTTTATTTATTTCAAACTTAACCTCGATTTTCGAACTTAACCACATTTTTTCGATATGAACTTCATTTGTTCGAAATTAAGCTAATTTTTATGGAACTTAACCTCATTCTTTTCGAATTAGACCTCATTTTTTCGAAATTAACCTCATTTGTTCGACCTAAATTTAATTTTTTTTCTAACTTAACCTAATTTTTTCAAACTTAACGTTATTTATTTCGAGTTAAACCTCATTTCCTTCGACCTAAATTTTACTTATTCGAACTTAACCTCACCCTTTTGTCAACTCAAACCAGTTTTTATGAAACTTAACCTATTTTTTCGAACTTAAGTTCATTTTTTTCGAACTGAACCTCAATTTTTCGAACTTAACCTCATTTTTATCGAACTTAACCCAATTTTTTCGAACTGAACCTCACTTTTTTGTAAACTTAAGCCATTTTTCTTTGAACTTAAACTCATTTTCGAACTTAACTTCATTTTTTCGATTCGAACCCACGACCCCAAAATTTCTTTAGAATTTTAGGTTGGCATTTTTAACATTTACACCACAGAGTTATGTATGAACTTAACCTAATTTTTCGAATGTAACCTCATTTTTTCGTACTTAACCACATTTTTTCAAACTAAACCTCGCTTTTTCGAATCTAACCTCATATATTTAGACATTCACTTCTTTTTTTCGACCTAAACTTCAATTTTACGAACTAAACTTCACTTTTTTGGTCAACTCAATCCAGTTTTCTTTGAACTTAACCTCATTTAAGGATTTTATCTTTTTTTTGTTTTGACCTGAACCAAATTTTTTCGAACTTCAGCTGATTTTTATCGAACTAGATATCATTTTATCGAACTTGACCCAATGTTTTCGTACTTAAATTCATTTTTACCAACTAAACCTCATTTTTTTCGATCTAAAATACATTTTTACGAACTAAACCTCATTTTTATTGAACTTAACGGCATTTTTTCGAAGTTAAACTCATTTTTTTCGAACTTAACTTCATTTATTTCGAACTGGACCTCCTTTTTTTTTAACTTGACCCATGATTTTTGAACTTAACTTCAGTTTTTTTTGAACTTAACCATATATTTTCGAACTAAACCTCACCTTTTTGGTCAATTCAATCTAGTTTTCTTTGAACTTACCCTTATTTTTTGACTTCACCCTAATTTTTTTCGCACTTAACCTCATTTTTTCGAACTTAACCCCAATTTTTCGAACTTAACTTCATTTTTTTCGAACTTAACCTAATTTTTTCGTACTTAAAGTCATTTTTTTCGACACGAACCTCATTTTTTTGAATTTAACCTCATGTTTTTTCGAACTGAAAGCTGAACATTTTTTATTTTAAATTGTCTTTCAATTGAAAATATGAAAGTTCTTTCTTTCCAAAATATTCGTTTAAGAATTTATCCTTTTGGAAGGAAGTTTCGCGCGGGACTGCGTCGATGACGACCCAACAAAAGCAGACAAACAAATCCACAGACAGACAAACAGACAAATACAAATTTTTATTCTGACCCTTTGAATGAATGGATGAAAATTTTATAATTAATGAATTTTTTTCTTTTTCTTTTTCATTTCATTTCAATTTTCGATTTTCGATTAGGTCCTGCAAGTTCTTATACATTTCATCCGAATAATAGAAATCATTTTATTAAAAATTGTTTTACAAATGCCATTGAAATGCAACAACAACCGCAACAACAACAACAACAACAACAACAACAACAACAACATCGACAACAACAAGAACCGACCACGATGATGATGATGATGAGAATGCCACAACAGACACAAACAACATTAAATATTCAACAAAATCAAAATCAATGGCAACAACGGCGACAAAAAACATCATCATCTTTTGAACAATACGAACAACAACCAAAACAACAGCAACCGTGGGATTGATTGAAAAGCCTGCAACAATTGCCGTGAATGACGGCGGAGCCGAGCCGAGCCGAGCCGCACCGAACGGCACAGTCCCACAGTCAATTGACATCGCATAGGTATAATAAAAATGGGAAAATATTCAATAAAAAGAAAAAATAAAACTGATTTTTAAATACAATTTAAAATACTTTTATTTACCTCTTCCTTTGCATTCTCTCCACCCCCACTCCAAATATTTCCATTTAACCTTTACCCATTTATCCGATCCTTTTGCTTTTCGCGATGGCCACAACTTTTGGATAATTGGCTATTCTTTTAACTACCGCGCTTTCAAAAAAAACTTAACCTCCCCGTGCACCGTAACAAAAAACAATAAAAAAACGTGGAAAAGAAAAAAACAATTTTCTCCCAAGCCGAGTAACCCCGAAGTGGATCTTCGGATAATATTAGCAGATCGCAGCAATACGTCCCCGAAAACGTTAAGGGATACAACGTTCTGAAACCCATTTATCCCCTAAGGGATATTTATCCCCCCCAACCCAGCATCCCCTAAAACATAAGTATGCAAGTTTTCAGCCCGATGGCGCAAACTTAAAGATTGCGGTGAAAAATCCATTTTTTCATAAGGGGGTACCCTTGTAAAACTTTGGGAAATCTATGACGTGCCATAACTCAAAAAGTAAAAGCTGAATCGGTTTGAAACCTATTTATTCATAGAAACCTAGAAGCCAGCACTTCTGATCTGAACAAATGGTAATCAGAAGGAGCAGCAAAGTGTGGAGAGTACGGGGGGGTGATCGTTAGATGATTCCAACCGAGCCTGTTTATAGTTTTTCCGTAACGATGTTTGCACGATATGGTCTGTCGGATTGTCATCGTGCATTAATACTTTGTGATGTTTTCGAGCTTTAATTGTCGTTGTTTTTCGTTCAATTTCTTTCGTTCAATTCGCCCGGTTGTCGTCGGTCGCTAGAGATCAGATGTTGTAACGGTATCATTCGGTTTTTAACAGCAGCTCATAATACACGACACCCTTCTGCGATCCCATCAGCACAATGCACAGCATAATCTTCTGGCAATGAATATCGCGTTTTGATTCTGAAGTTTATTGTGGTTGGCCGGGATCTATAACATATGATGCTTTACGTTAGAAGTTAGTATCGCCGAATTTTTTTTTCAGTGTAGATAAACAATACAAAATTTACATGCATTATACAACATACAGTGTAGGTCCTCTCTAATCCGAACCTTCGATAGTCCGGATTTCCACTCCGAATCCGAATCTGGTAAAATATTTCGGTTCAGTTCGAATTTCTCCGAATAACTTCTATAATCCGGATTACGGATTTAATGTTTTTGGTTTTAATTAATTGATATTAATCTCAAAGCAATAAAACACAGAAAGTGATTGGGGGTTAGTTACCCCAATAAATCAATTTCGTTTTAAAAAGTGTGATTATATAGATGAGACTCATGTTCGAGATATGCTAAATGAAAATGAAATTAATTCGATGGAAGGTAATTTAGATAAAGGTAGGTACAAAATTGTATCCAATAGTTACGGAACAGTCCACTAACAATAATAATACAAAATATATGTTATACATTAAGTATAATCATTTCATAATTCATAACAACAATGTTAAAAAATTTAAAAAATGAAAAAATAAAAACAATCAAAATTCGGTTGCAATCACCGATTATTACAATAAAAATGTAATTTAAATTGGGGACTTTTTACATTATTATCAATTAACACATGACTATATATGAGTTATATGACATCAGTAAAACGTTCCATAAGGATTGAAATGACCATAATTATGGTATGATGGGTTTTAACATTAAAACATTAATTCAATTGACCGTAGACCGCGAATATTTAGTTTAAAATTCAATTTTCCCAATAAGGAAGTACAATCAAATTTACCATTAATTAATCCGCACATAAACGACAATTCAATATATTCCCTATGTTTTTCTGGGGTCGGCATATTTAATAGCGCAAGTCTATGAGTATATCGTGGTAATATAGTTGAATCAGACCAAGAAAGAGATCTTAATAGTAAATTTTAAAAATCTTCTTTGGATTGATTGACTAATCTTTGTCAGAAGCATTTAAATAATGCGGCGACCAAACCGGACATGCATATTCAAGAATCGACCGTACAAGCGAATAAAATAAAGCCCGGAGACAAAAATCGGATCCGAAAATTCCTTACCAACTCGCATAATAAAACCAAGCACAGAGTTTGCTCTATTAACCACATAATCAATGTGGGTCTTCAAAGTTGGTTTTGGTATCTAAAAAAAAAATTCCCAAGTCAAGAGTTTTGTCAGAAGTATTTAAAATCTTACCATTTAAATGATACGATTAAATTAAGGGAGAACGTTCACGAGTAAATTGCATAACCTTACACTTGTCAAAATATTTAAAAACATACATTCTGTCAAATGTTGGTTTGGATTGGGATCAATAGGGTAGGCACTGACTGGTCGCTGACCCAGTGTTGCAACTGTTGAGTTCCTGATCAAGTGCTTACTTTACCTCCACGTGGTAACCAACGGTAACTGAATGATACAATCCGTATCATTCAGGCTAAAATTGTAAGTGCGAATCCCATGCGGTTGGTCGTACGGCTAATTACCGACACCGTAAAAACAACAAATTATGAAACTAGCAACAGTGCCTCGGACGGGACAGGAAAAACGGCAACGACTCAGGCAATGGAACAAGGACAATGATTTAAAACTGGCGTCATGGAACGTGAGAACAATACTGCGCGCGGGCGGTTTAAAAACTTTGACTGATTGCTTAAAGAAAGCTAAACTGGACATAACAGCGGTCCAGGAAACACGGTGGCCTGGAAAGAACATCTTATCCAGTAATGAATACAAATTCTATTACAGCGATAGAAATAAAACAGGGTTATTCCCCACCGGCTTTATTGTAATGGGTAAAGCGAAAGAATCGGTCATTGGTTTCAACCCCATTGACGAAAAATTTTGTACATTACGAATAAAGGGAAAATTTTTTAATGTAACCTTTATTAACGTACACGCCCCAACAGAAAACAAAGATTCGCAGACACACGAAGGATATGTTTTACGAAAAGCTCAATCGTATTTACAATCAAGCTCCTAGTCGTGACATTAAAACTTGGTGATTGGCGATTTTAATGCACTGGTGGGTGGTAGGGAAATTGTATATCGACCGGCAATTGGTCTACATAGCCTTCATACACACTGCAATAATAACGGCGAGCGTTTAGTCGATTTCACAATATCAAACAATATGATAGTAGTCAGCACACACATAAGAACATACACAAAGGAACATGGTTGGTGTTCGCCCGATACAAAAACAACAAACCAAATAGACCACGTACTCATTGACAGTCGTCATGCGTCCGACATACTGGATGTAAGGAGCTGTAGGGGACCTAACATTGATTCTGATCATTATCTCGTAAGAGCTTTGTTCAGATATCGTGTTAGTGCAAACCGCCAAAAAGTCATTGCGAGAGGATTCAATTTGGAAAATCTCAAAAATGACCAAGTAAAACAACAGTACGAAGATAAATTGGTGGAGTTAATTGTTCGAACAGATGTGGATCAACAGCAAAACACGTGTAATGATATGTGGAATCGATTACGTAATTGTATGACGGTAACGGCGGCAGAGGAGACGGTAAAGTTGAAACCTGGCTTGGTCAGAAATGGTTGGTTCGATGACGAATGTAAAACGGCTCGTGAAGAAAAGAACCAAACGTGCGTTTAAAATATCTTCAGCGCCACATGCCACACGAACTGCCATGGATGACTACAGAACCAAAAGATCCATTGAACGCAAATTATTCCGAAACAAGAAAATGCGTCATGAGCAGGATATTTTGCGGGATATAGACACGCTGTCCAGCATGAATGACAGTAAAAATTTGTACAGGAGAATAAGATCTGTAACTAGCGGATTTATACAACAACCCCTTCTTTGTAAGGATACCAGCGGTGAAATTTTGGCGGATGAAGAAAGAGCCATGGCGCAAGATGGGCTGAGTATTTTTAAAAAGATTTACTTACAGCAAGCAACCCAATTGGTAGAAATGCAGAAAACGACGACTTACGTACCAAACTGCAGCACAACCAGTAATTTCCAAACCAACATCGACGGCGTACCTGGTGAACTCTTAAAATGTGGTGGGGATGTATTGTGGAATAGTATACACGAGCTAATTGTGCATGTTTGGAACTATGAGGTTATACCACAGGAGTGGAGGCTTGCTGTAATTGTAATACAATACAAAAGAAGGGAGACAGGCGATGGAGTGTTCCAACTATCGGGGAATATCTTTGCTGAATGCAACATATAAGGTACTCGCTTATGTGTTGCATAAGCGCCTATTACCATATGCGGAGGAAGTCATTGGTGAATACCAATGTGGATTCCGTAATGATCGCTCAACAACTGATCAACTGTTCGTCATACGACAGATAATGGAAAAGTGTTGGTGGGAGTTCAACGACGTAGTAACACACCATCTATTTGTTGATTTTAAGGCCGCATACGACAGTGTTATTAGGGAAAAATTATGGCGCACGATGGAGGAATTTGGATTCCCACAAAAATTGATAGCCATGTCAAAACTAACACTGACGCAAGTTACATCTCAGGTACAAATAAGGGGGATCAAATCGGATGCATTTGAAACCATTGACGGAGTACGGCAAGGGGACCCTTTGGTTACATTGTTTTTTTCAATGTTATATTGGAAAAATGTATAAGGAGGACGACCGCCATTAACACCAGCAGCACTATTTTTACGTCATCTGTTCAATTACTCGGCTATGACGATGACATTGACGTGGTGGGTAGAAGTATGGGTGCCGTTAAAGAAGCGTTCTTACTGTTGGAACGTGAAGCTTCGGAAATGGGATTACGAGAGGTAAACGAGGAGAAAACCAAGTATTTGATGATCGCACCAACGAACAGTAGGTTTATGGCACAACAAAGCTATATCAAACACTGATTCGACCAATTGTGACCTACGGTTCTGAAACGTGGTGCATGACACAGGCCACCGAACGGCGACTTGGAGGGTTCGAAAAGAAAATACTAGGAAAGGGAATGGTGGCGTAGGCGGTTCGATTTCGAGCTATATAAATTATATACCGAACCCGACATCGTTCGGTTCATTAAGATCGGTCGCCTGAGGTGGTTTGGTCATGTGGTACGAATGGATGGCGATCGTATACCGTCAAAAATGCTGGACAGTGAGCCGGGCGGATCTAGGAGTGTAGGAAGACCGCGGGGTAGGTGGAAAGACGAAGTAGAAGTGGACCTTCGGGCCCTCGGCGTTTCCGGCTGGCGGACGTTGGCGGTAAATAGGTCCGGTTGGAGAAGGCTGTTAATGGACGCCAAAACCAATTGTAGGTTGTAGGCGCGCAGAAGAAGAAGAAGAAGAACATTCTGTCAAATAAGTACCCGGAAATTCTCATTTTAAATTTTCCCGCTAAGAATATTTCAAACATTTTTTTTCCCCAGGTTGGGACAACTGTCAGCAACTATTCTGTCAATTGTTATTGCTGTGTGTCATTTAATTTGTTTATGTTTACGGCGACGCGTTAGGAACAAGTCAACCTTTTGTGTGCGTTGCGATTTTCACTTTTTATGATAAAAATATCGAACAATGAGTTTGTGTGAAATTTTGTGTTTCAAACGAAATTTCTTGTGGCAAAACGTTGGAAATGTTGAAAAAAAAACATTTAGTGATTCAACCATGTCCATGAAAACTCAAGTTTACGATTGGTATATAAATCGTTCAAAGAAGTGAACGAGAAGAAGTGAACGTTTTGCCACGTTCAGGACGGCCTTCGACCTCTTCAACTGAAGAAAACGTCGACAAAATAAATGGTGAAATGGTGCTCGAAAATCGTCATTATAGTTTGCGAGAGATAGCCCAAGAAATGAACATCGATCTCATGAGACCGCTCGTCATATTTTGGTTGATGTTTTGGGTTTGGGCGGAAAGTCGCAGCGCGATTGGTGATCTGAAAAGATCTGAATTTTTGTTCAAAAAGTGAATCGCAGTAATCGCAGTGGCTGACATGACATGCTTGAACGCGTAAATTTCGATCCAACGTTCATCGAACACATCATAACACTAGTGACGGTGACGAGACATGGGTTTTTTGGAGTACGACATGCGCAAACAATCGACAAAAATCGTCGGAATGGCGCCGCCAAAAATAAACCGAAACCGAAAAAACCGCGCCAAAGCAATTCGAAAATCAAGGTGATGATGACCTTCCATCTTTGATATTCGTATGGTGTTGTTCATTCGGAATTCTTACCGGATGGGCCAAACCGTCAATAAAGAATATTATCTCTTGGCGTTATGAGAGGCGTTTGAGAGAGAATGATGTTCGTCGTCGCAAAAGACCAGATTTGTGTCGGAACAACAGTTGGATTTTGCACCACGATAATGCACCAGCGCACAAAGCGATCATATTGTGAACGAGTTTTTGAACAAAAATTCAACAAATATCATCGAACAACCACCGTACTCTCCAGATATATGACCCCGTGTGACTTTTTTCCTTTGTTTCCGAAACTCAAATTACCACTTCGTGGAACCCGTTTTGAGGAGAGCATTGAAGACATCAAAACTAATTCGCAACGAGAACTGAAGGCCATCCCGCATTAAATAGCTTTAAAAAGTGTTTCGATGATTGGATTGTTCGTTGGAAGAAGTGTATTGCCTCAGAATAGGGGGCCTATTTTGAAAGGGGATATAATAAATTTAGATGATTGATAAGATGTTTGTGTTTAATTTCTGGGTACTTAATTTCCGGGTACTTATTTGACATAATGTATAATTATCGGAACACCACCAATCATAAAATGCACCAAGATCTGATTGGAGTGCATGCGGACATCGTCATGATTAAAAACAGATTTATAAATTTTCACGTCATCTGCGCATATACATATTTCACATTTGGAATGTTTAAACACATGTCGGCAATCCATTAATGAAAAGCACAAATAAAATGGGTCCCAAATGACTACCCTGTGGAACACACCAGAACAAGCATTAATTGGTCTGGATAGAATATTATTAAAAAGCACTTCGCGATTAAAGAGCGATTATTCAGAACGAATACGAACGAACCCAATTAATGAAAGCATCACCAAATCCAATTTTCTTCAATTTGAAAAGAAGTAAATTGTGTCAAAAGCCCTATCAAAAGCCTTACTGAAATCAGTAAAGACGCAATCAGTTTGAGCCCCACAATTAAAATTTTTAAAACAATATAAGAGGTAAATTCCAACAAATTCGTATAGTCATGGTCATGGATCTACCAGAGATAAATCCATGCTGTTCGGGACAAATAACTGATTTAGCATTAAAAGACAGCACATTAGCAATGATGGATTCAAAAATTTTACAAAAATCACAGATAATTTTGCAATTGGCCGATAGTTTTTTTACATCACCCCTGCCACCGTTCTTATATAGAGTGGAATTATATAATTGCCTTTTTCCACAATAATTGGAAAGCATCCTTCTACTAACGATTTATTAAAAAGATAATTGGCAATTGGCAAAGACAAACATTCAGCGGCACCAATTAAAATTGCACATGGAACACCATCTGCGGGCCATCATATGAATACTTATTTTTATTATTATAACCCACTAAAGAGTCTAAAACTTCATCACAATTATAAAAGAGAAATTGATTGTGGACAAATGATCAAATGAAGGAATACCATGGGCATCAACATTAACAGAAGAGGTAGGAGAGTTAATATAAATAGTTTCAAAGAAGTCCGCAAATAAATTGGAAATGGTCACAGAATCGGAACCAACCACACCACCGTATCGAATAGGCGATGACGAACCACCGGTGAAACGTTTAACACTAATAAATTTCCAAAAATCGCAGAGGATTTCGGGTTAAACCGGATTCTATACGAAAAATATGTGATCGATATATTTCAAAGAAGAAAGACTGTTAAATTGATCACAAATAAGTTGATAGTTATAGAAATCATCAGCACCCCTTGAGGCGCAATATGATTTCCATAACCTATTTCTTTTATTAAACGAATCAAACGAAGTTCGCCATCATACCAAGGATGAATGGATGACACAGCAAAGGAAGGTTTGAGGAGGCACAAATTTTTCAAAAACATTTGAATAAAATATTATAAAATAAAATAACGGCAACATACTATATGGGTACATCCATGCAGACAATTCCAATCATTTGCAGCTAGACCATTATTTAGGTCAATAAAATCCATGTGTTTGATATCAAATTCGGATAAAATGTATCCGCAGGCATACCAGCATGTCTGTCATTGGTAAAATTTATATTTAAAATTAAAGTTGGCTGATGAATATCCTCCGTCACAATAACATTTGGGGATCTAACAATTAAAAAATCCAATGTGTCAGAGGAACAAAAATTAAAATCAAGTAGTCTATTATTATGGTTCTTAATGCCATTAACCTGCAATAAACCAAACGATGAAATATCATCCAGGAAAGAAACCTCCATATCACCATTAACATTAAGCGGAATCATCGAATCATTATCAATTGAACGAATCCACTCAATTCTCGGTACATTTAAACGGTCACCAAAAACCATCACCTCATCGTTTGCATTACAAAAATCTGCCTGAACATATTCAATGAAAGAATATCAAAGATTGATATAGAATACCATCAGCAGTTGGAGGGATATACGCACAAATTAAAAACACACATTTAGTACCCAAGTTGATGGATACACAAATACATTCCAGGATAGATTAAGAGAGATGGGAACATTCAATGATATTGGAAGGGAACGAAGATGCAACCGCAATCACAACACCACCACCACCACCACGCGTAGATAACGAAGTATTATGATGTCGATCACGTCTGTATAAACATATTATACGATGTTTATCGAAAAGTTCCGCATTCGCAATTCCGTAACGACATAAATGAATGAATGGACTAATGAAGAAAACTATGAACAAAACGTTTCTTCTGATGAACAAGAATCTTGAAGAAGAAGAAATCGAATTTAAATCAAACACCAACAAATAGTGTTGGAATGTTGAAAGGGTAAAACACTTAACTTGTTAACTTGTTTACGGTGGACTGAAGAGAATAATGCGTCGTTTATACAAACAAATAATGATTGTGAAAGAACCAAAAAAAGATATGTCCTTACAACTTATGAATAAAAAATGTAAAACAAACATCAAACTATTAAAGGCCAATTCCAATTCAATCATTGTTAAACTTATTAGAGTCCTTCAACTTTATTAGAGTCCTTGAACGTATTTTATTATATCTGTGACAATATTTGAATCTGCCTAATCATATTAAATACTATTTTTTTTTTGTGGTAATGTGCATATAATAACGAAATCACAATAAAAATAACGTTTATTTTAATGCACCTTCTACAATCCGAATACCTCTTTA
This sequence comes from Dilophus febrilis, assembly GCA_958336335.1. Lineage (NCBI taxonomy): Eukaryota > Metazoa > Arthropoda > Insecta > Diptera > Bibionidae > Dilophus > Dilophus febrilis. Next base: position 4,868,575 of record OY284473.1, read on the forward strand.
ATCCGGATCACCTATGCGTAAAAAATATCGATTCGGATTGGAGAGGACCTACTGTAATAATAAATAAAGACAATGTTTTCAAAGTATACGTTCAAAGTGTTAAGTTATTAATTAATTAGGTTTAAAGTAAAGATTCAAAAGAATCACTTTAAAATATAAAAATTATAATAACTTTAATAAAAGTAATTGAACTTAGCTATCAGGAAGGAATCTACAGATAGTTTGGTAAATAGTTTGGTTTGGTAGTTTAGTAAATTATTCATTGGTCCTTCGAGCAAAAGTGTGTATTTAAAATATATCGAATTGGTCAATACCATCAATAATATGGCGAATACAAACATAGACGACCTACATGGTGAAAGTAGTTTCGAAAGGGCGGTTAAATAACAAAAAGAATTAGGCGACGGGATAAGCAGTTTGTTGATCAATTTCAAAAAAGACGGTAAGGATCGGAAAACGAGAGATTATGTGTTGAAACGGAAAACGTATTTGGAGCAGGTATGGCAACAATTTTCTACAGGGCACGAGGCATTGCAGAAATACGACGAACATATCATTCATCCTTCAGAACGGGAGTATTATACAACGATTTATAACAATTGTTTGGAGATAAAGAGGTTATTGGATGAGACGAGCGGGGGTTTAGAAAAACCGAAAATATCAAGCGAAATTGGCGAGAACACGAGTAATAACGCGGATCAACAAAGACGGTATAAAAAGCAGAATCAAACAATAAACGATGTGAACAGAGTGATGGAAACTATACAGCAAAGTATTCAAATGCCACAATCAAAATCATTTTACGAAGAAAAAATCAGAGTATTAAACGGATATTGGAGTAGAATTACGAGTACACATGATGAGTTGGTATCATATTCAGAGGTAAGTGAGAATAATGTACCATATTTCAGGGATGAGATGTATGCGCAGGTGGAGGATAAAGTGCAGCAGACGTTAATTTCATTACAAGAACGAATAGTGGATATGAGGCCAGGGACAACAGGACAGCAGGAGATTCATTTGCCAAATATAAAGATACCAAATTTTGATGGCAATTATCGAAATTGGCCATCATTTTATGAGCTGTTCAACAAGTTAATTCATCAAAACATGAAAGTGGCTGATGCATTGAAGATGCAATATTTAATGGCGAATATCAGTGGAGAGGCGGCAAAGATTGGCAAACATCTTTGCATTAGTGACGAAAATTACATCGTAGCATGGGAGATGTTATCAAGCAGATACAATAATACACGATTATTGTTAACAACGTATTTGGATAATATATTAAATCAATCGGTGCTAAAATACGGGAATTCAAAGTCGATAAAACAATTGCATGATACCACGAAGGAATGCGTTCAGGCAATTTGTAATTTAAACATAAATACGGATGGTTGGGGACCTATATTACATCATTTGGTCAGTAAGAAACTTGATAAAGAAACACATATGTTGTATGAAACGAATTTGAATAATCCGAGGGAAATACCAACGTTTGAAAGATTATTATTATTTTTAGAAAACAGGTTTATAACATCGGAGGCGATTGAAAACAAATCAAGACATGGCGAGGGAAGATTAGAAAAGGTTAGTTGGAATGCTAGTATATCAACGGATGTTAGGTGTCCTATTTGTAACGATGGGCACGGCATATTTGGGTGTGCTGAATTTAACAAAAGGGATGCAGCACAACGGATAAAGATGGTATATGACAAAAAATTATGCATGAATTGTTTAAAACCACGGCATAATGCGTACAACTGTAATGCAACCGGTAGGTGTAAAATTTGTAACAAAAAGCATCATACATCATTACACTAGGGTAACCTGACTAAAAATAATCAGGTGGTACATCATAAACAAGAGAATCAATTGCGCATACATAATATGGCAGGCAAAGATACAACTGGTAAAACGGAACTATTGCTTGCAACCGCAATTGTGCAGGTCACCGCAGGGGATGGATCGACACATCAGTTGCGGGTTTTAATGGATCAGGGATCACAGGTATCCATAATAACTCAAAAGGCGGTAGAGAAGCTAAAATTGAAAACAAGTAGGACTACGGCAATACTTGTAGGGGTTGGAGGTAACCAGCTAGAAGCAAACAAGAGGGTTAACATCCAACTTCAACCTACATTCAAATCCAAGTTTGTGTTGGAAGTACAACCAATTATTTTAAAAACATTAACCAAGGTTCTACCAGCTAAAAATATAAACAACGACAAGTTCAAGCACATAAGGGGGCTGGTGTTGGCAGATCCGACATTTGGAATAAGCAGTCCTGTGGATATGATATTGGGGGCGGATGGAATAAGTCAAATATTATTGGGCGGCTTAAAAAAAAAGGTGAAATAAAAGGTGGTCCAACATTGCAAATAGCACAGGAAACGGAGTTTTGGTGGATTATTTCAGGGTGTACAAGTGATGCATCATAATGATGTGATGCATTTGAATCAAAGTATTGAAGATATTTGCTTTTGCTTTTGATAATTTTAGCTATTTTAGCGAGTTTGGTAGTAACAATAACATTCCGCGGAAAGTTTTTCCCGGATCCCATCACAAATCCGCTGTTCTGCTGTTCAGGGATGGATGGAATGAATTTGAATATATATTTCGTGTTCGGACAAGATTGTTGAGGAGTTAATTTGGTGATAAATTCAATTCCCCTTACCCGAACCATTCGTCAGTACCATCAGGTCACCGCATCAGTATGTGCTTCCTGTTACAGGTGTTTTTATCTGATGGCGCTTTTTTATTATATTTATTTTTGTTAATTGTTTGTGTGTTGGAATATTCTTGATTTTTGTTTTGAAATAGATTTTATATATAAAAATTAATTATCATTTAATAATTCGGTTGCGTTTCAAAACGACGGAACATTTTAAAAAAAATTTGTTTATTGTATAATTAAATCTGTTCAAAATTTTGTCAATAAATAAAATTAAAATTTTATAAACTTAACTTACCATTTAAATTAAAAAAAAACGTGAGTTTTAAGTTAAAGATTTTATTAAATTGACAATCAAAAGTAAAAATACATTGATTTAAGAGTGCGGGATTAAAAACACATTCATTAATTAAAAAAAAAAACAAAATAAATATGAATACGAAATCAAATGTTTGTGAGAAAACTAAATTTCAATGTGAAACTTGTGGGAAATATTCCAAAACGCAATACAATTTGAACAAACACATTCGAACGCACACAGGCGAAAAACGTTATCGTTGTGATGATTGTGGAAAAGCCTTTGCACAAATTGGTAGTTTAAACAAACATATTCGTGCTTTTCATACCCATGAAAAAAATTATCGTTGTGATGATTGTGGAAAAGAATTTGTAACAAATTGGGATTTAAAAAAGCATACTCGCACTCATACCGGTGAAAAACCTTATTGTTGTAAGGTGTGTGAAAAACCTTTTCACGAATGGATAGTTTAAACACACATATTCGTATTATTCATTCAGGTGTTAAACCTTATGAATGTGATATTTGTGGAAAAAGCTGTTCACTAAAATGGAATTTATCATCACATATGAAAGTGCATGTTAAAAAAATTCTACACAACAGCAGCCCTTATGAAAAAAATGGACTTTTCACCGCTATCTTTATGTTTGCGCCATCGGGCTGAAAACTTGCATACTAATGATTTAAGGGGTGCTGAATCCGAATAAATGGGTTTCAGAACGTTCTAGCCCTTAGTTTTTGAGTTATGGCCCGTCAAAGATTTCCCAAAGTTTCACAAGGGTACCCCCTTATGAAAAAATGGATTTTTCACCGCTATCTTTAAGTTTGCGCTATCGGGCTGAAAACTTGCATACTAATGATTTAAGGGATGCTGAATCCGAATAAATAGGTTTTAGAATGTTCTAGCCCTTAGTGTTTGAGTTATGGCCCGTTAAAGATTTCCCAAAGTTTTACAAGGGTACCCCCTTATGAAAAAAATGGATTTTTCACCGCTATCTTTAAGTTTGCGCTATCGGGCTGAAAACTTGCATACTAATGATTTAAGGGATGCTGAATCCGAATAAATAGGTTTTAGAATGTTCTAGCCCTTAGTGTTTGAGTTATGGCCCGTCAAAGATTTCCCAAAGTTTTACAAGGGTACCCCCTTATGAAAAAAATGGATTTTTCACCGCTATCTTTAAGTTTGCGCTATCGGGCTGAAAACTTGCATACTAATGATTTAAGGGATGCTGAATCCGAATAAATAGGTTTTAGAATGTTCTAGCCCTTAGTGTTTGAGTTATGGCCCGTTAAAGATTTCCCAAAGTTTTACAAGGGTACCCCCTTATGAATAAATGGATTTTTCACCCCTATCTTTAAGTTTGCGCTATCGGGCTGAAAACTTGCATACTTATGATTTAAGGGATGCTGAATCCGAATAAATAGGTTTCAGAACGTGTTAGCCCTTAGTTTTTGAGTTATGGCCCGTCAAAGATTTCCCAAAGTTTTACAAGGGTACCCCCTTATGAAAAAAATGGATTTTTCACCGCAACCTTTAAGTTTGGGCTACGGGCTGAAAACTTGCATACTAATGATTTAAGGGATGCTGAATCCGAATAAATAGGTTTTAGAATGTTCTAGCCCTTAGTGTTTGAGTTATGGCCCGTTAAAGATTTCCCAAAGTTTTACAAGGGTACCCCCTTATGAATAAATGGATTTTTCACCCCTATCTTTAAGTTTGCGCTATCGGGCTGAAAACTTGCATACTTATGATTTAAGGGATGCTTCATCCGAATAAATAGGTTTCAGAACGTTCTAGCCCTTAGTTTTTGAGTTATGGCCCGTCAAAGATTTCCCAAAGTTTTACAAGGGTACCCCCTTATGAAAAAATGGATTTTTCACCGCTATCTTTAAGTTTGCGCTATCGGGCTGAAAACTTGCATACTTATGATTTAAGGGATGCTGAATCCGAATAAATAGGTTTCAGAACGTGTTAGCCCTTAGTGTTTGAGTTATGGCCCGTCAAAGATTTCCCAAAGTTTTACAAGGGTACCCCCTTATGAAAAAATGGATTTTTCACCGCTATCTTTAAGTTTGCGCTATCGGGCTGAAAACTTGCATACTAATGATTTAAGGGATGCTGAATCCGAATAAATAGGTTTCAGAATGTTCTAGCCCTTAGTTTTTGAGTTATGGCCCGTCAAAGATTTCCCAAAGTTTTACAAGGGTACCCCATTATGAAAAAATGGATTTTTCACCGCAACCTTTAAGTTTAGGCTATCGGGCTGAAAACTTGCATACTAATGATTTAAGGGATGCTGCATCCGAATAAATAGGTTTGAGAACGTTCTAGCCCTTAGTTTTTGAGTTATGGCCCGTCAAAGATTTCCCAAAGTTTTACAAGGGTACCCCCTTGTGAAAAAATGGATTTTTCACCGCTATCTTTAAGTTTGCGCTATCGGGCTGAAAACTTGCATACTTATGATTTAAGGGATGCTGAATCCGAATAAATAGGTTTCAGAACGTTCTAGCCCTTAGTTTTTGAGTTATGGCCCGTCAAAGATTTCCCAAAGTTTTACAAGGGTACCCCCTTATGAAAAAATGGATTTTTCACCGCTATCTTTAAGTTTGCGCTATCGGGCTGAAAACTTGCATACTAATGATTTAAGGGATGCTGAATCCGAATAAATAGGTTTCAGAATGTTCTAGCCCTTAGTGTTTGAGTTATGGCCCGTCAAAGATTTCCCAAAGTTTTACAAGGGTACCCCCTTATGAAAAAATGTATTTTTCACCGCTATCTTTAAGTTTGCGCTATCGGGCTGAAAACTTGCATACTAATGATTTAAGGGATGCTGAATCCGAATAAATAGGTTTCAGAATGTTCTAGCCCTTAGTTTTTGAGTTATGGCCCGTCAAAGATTTCCCAAAGTTTTACAAGGGTACCCCATTATGAAAAAATGGATTTTTCACCGCAACCTTTAAGTTTACGCTATCGGGCTGAAAACTTGCATACTTATGATTTAAGGGATGCTGCATCCGAATAAATAGGTTTCAGAACGTTCTAGCCCTTAGTTTTTGAGTTATGGCCCGTCAAAGATTTCCCAAAGTTTTACAAGGGTACCCCCTTGTGAAAAAATGGATTTTTCACCGCTATCTTTAAGTTTGCGCTATCGGGCTGAAAACTTGCATACTTATGATTTAAGGGATGCTGAATCCGAATAAATAGGTTTCAGAACGTTCTAGCCCTTAGTTTTTGAGTTATGGCCCGTCAAAGATTTCCCAAAGTTTTACAAGGGTACCCCCTTATGAAAAAAATAGATTTTTCACCGCTATCTTTAAGTTTGCGCTATCGGGCTGAAAACTTGCATACTTATGCTTTAAGGGATGCTGAATCCGAATAAATACGTTTTAGAACGTTGTAGGCCTTAGTTTTTGAGTTATGGCCCGTTAAAGATTTCCCAAAGTTTTACAAGGGTACCCCCTTATGAAAAAAATGGATTTTTCACCGCTATCTTTAAGTTTGCGCTATCGGGCTGAAAACTTGCATACTTATGATTTAAGGGATGCTGAATCCGAATAAATGGGTTTCAGAACGTTCTAGCCCTTAGTTTTTGAGTTATGGCCCGTCAAAGATTTCCCAAAGTTTTACAAGGGTACCCCCTTATGAAAAAATGGACTTTTCACCGCTATCTTTATGTTTGCGCCATCGGGCTGAAAACTTGCATACTAATGATTTAAGGGGTGCTGAATCCGAATAAATGGGTTTCAGAACGTTCTAGCCCTTAGTTTTTGAGTTATGGCCCGTCAAAGATTTCCCAAAGTTTCACAAGGGTACCCCCTTATGAAAAAATGGATTTTTCACCGCTATCTTTAAGTTTGCGCTATCGGGCTGAAAACTTGCATACTAATGATTTAAGGGATGCTGAATCCGAATAAATAGGTTTCAGAACGTTCTAGCCCTTAGTTTTTGAGTTATGGCCCGTCAAAAATTTCCCAAAGTTTTACAAGGGTACCCCCTTATGAAAAAAATTGATTTTTCAACGCTATCTTTAAGTTTGCGCTATCAGGCTGAAAACTTGCATACTAATGATTTAAGGGATGCTGAATCCGAATAAATAGGTTTTAGAATGTTCTAGCCCTTAGTGTTTGAGTTATGGCCCGTTAAAGATTTCCCAAAGTTTTACAAGGGTACCCCCTTATGAAAAAATGGATTTTTCACCGCAACCTTTAAGTTTAGGCTATCGGGCTGAAAACTTGCATACTTATGCTTTAAGGGATCCTAAATCCGAATAAATAGGTTTCAGAACGTGTTAGCCTTTAGTTTTTGAGTTATGGCCCGTCAAAGATTTCCCAAAGTTTTACAAGGGTACCCCCTTATGAAAAAATGGATTTTTCACCGCAACCTTTAAGTTTAGGCTATCGGGCTGAAAACTTGCATACTTATGCTTTAAGGGATCCTAAATCCGAATAAATAGGTTTCAGAACGTGTTAGCCTTTAGTTTTTGAGTTATGGCCCATCAAAGATTTCCTAAAGGTTTACAAGGGTACCCCATTATGAAAAAATGGATTTTTCACCGGAACCTTTAAGTTTGAGCTATCGGGCTGAAAACTTGCATACCTATGCTTTAAGGGATCCTAAATCCGAATAAATAGGTTTCAGAACGTGTTAGCCTTTAGTTTTGGAGTTATGGCCCGTCAAAGATTTCCCAAAGTTTTACAAGGGTACCCCATTATGAAAAAATGGATTTTTCACCGCAACCTTTAAGTTTAGGCTATCGGGCTGAAAACTTGCATACTTATGCTTTAAGGGATCCTAAATCCGAATAAATAGGTTTCAGAACGTGTTAGCCTTTAGTTTTTGAGTTATGGCCCGTCAAAGATTTCCCAAAGTTTTACAAGGGTATCCCTTTATGAAAAAATGGATTTTTCACCGCAACCTTTAAGTTTGGGCTATCGGGCTTGTTGAGGGACCCACCTCAAACTTCTCCAATTTAAACATTATTTTTTTATTTGTTTTATTAACTATAAATTTATTTTGTTAACCTTCTTATTACTTATACTTATTACTTATACTATAGAATGCTTATACTTAACAATAATGTGTTTTCTTTTATTATTTTATTTCTACTCTCCTTTAAATTAAAATAGGTGTACTATTTATACAAATAAAATATGCAAGTCATTGCAAGACAATTCTATTGCGAAAATAAATCTCACGGTAGAATTGTCCACTTGCACAAATTTATGAATTGGCTGTTAATTGATTTCCGTTCGCTAGTATGGGAAATCAATTAGCCAAAATTGCATATTGTATCTATATATTTTTTATACACATATATTTTTTCTTCAATTTTTTAATTGTTGACACCAATTAACAAAATTGCATTTTTTTTATTTATTATTTATTTTTTAAAAAAAAAATCAAATTAATTACTACGGAAATGCATATATGTAATAGGAGTATTTTGGTTAACATATGCATTTTATATGTTATATATATATTACTTATTATTAATTTATTATTAATAATTTTTTATACATAGATATATTTAAATTTGTTAATTGTTGTCACGGGACACCAATTAACCAAATTGCATTTATTATTTCCTATGCATAAAAAAAAACGTACAATATATAATAATAACAAAAAAAAAATAACTTAATATAAAAAAACGGCATTATAATTTGATAACCGTGTATCAAAATTATAATATGTGGGATTTTGCGGTACATAAATTATATGGTATGGGAATTATTAACGTTATATGGTGAGATGAAGAATCTGTCATATAACATGCCTCCCCCCTTTGAAGAAGAAAGGTTGCATTGAAGATGGAAACTTTCGGGAAAGGAAAAGAAAATTTAGAATCAGCTTACAAACTAAATAATTGTGTTTAATCAATTAACTTATGAATAACACATGGTAAGTTCGATGTTGACATGTTGAAATGTGGAAATGTTGATTTGGTGGCTTCTTCTTGTAAAGTTCAACGCTTGATTTAATGTAACGATAAAATTTTAAAGATGTATGATGACTTTTGTATCATGTGTATGTGATGACATTTTGGACGGCTGATTCTGATTTTATTAAACGTTGTAAAGGCATTGGTTGATGGTGTATGGTAAACAAATCGTATTGAGATTAACTGATGTTACATTTATATTGCTTAAAATTGGTGATGACATATTTTACATCCTTAATCACTAGATGAATTGATAAAATGTTGTGATTTTGTTTCTGATGATCGAACGATAAAAATTATAACATGTTGCACTGATAACTTTGAACACACAAATATGGTGGGTGTGACAAACATAATCATCACAATGATGAAAATGGTGAAATCAATCTCGAGGATGATTCGCAAACAGGAAACATCGTAAATGGAATAAACTTAATATGATAATCGTTCACACCGTGAATATTACACAAACGATCTGGATGATGATTCTCAAACAGGAAACATCGTAAATCTTGAATACACATATCATTTTAAAAACGTTCATTAAGCCGTTGATAATACTCAGCATGCCATATATATTGCAATACCATTACACATTACACTTTAAAGGTGGATGATTGTCCATGTCTATTTGTTGTAGGTTCATTGTTGTTCTTATATTTGCTGGTTCTATTCTATTTGCCTTAAAACTATTAGATTTTCAAAAATTTGTTTTTTATAATTAACTTACTTCTACTATAAAGGTTATGGAAAAGGAAATCAAAAAATAAAAATAAATGGTAATTAACAAAATTCAAAAATTAAAATATCAAAATATTCATTAATTTATATTATATGTATATTTAAACAATAAAATATCATTATCCTACTACTAGTACTTTATTCCTATTGTATAGGTTTTTAGGGTTATAGGTTTTTTTTTCTATTTTGATTTTTATATATTAATTCGTTATATTCTATGGTTATATTCTATTTAAATCTACCCAAAAAAAAAAATAATTAACACGAGATTAAAAATGTTACTTAAAAGTTAAAATTAATGGTAATTAAAGATAAAAAAAAAATACAATGTTAAATTAAACTAGACTTAAAATTAGAAATTAGAATTAAATCAAATTGTTTTCTTTTTAAATTATTATTATTATTAGCCGTTAACATTCTTAATTTGTCTGAGCGTTAATATTGTTGCCATTATATCTTTATTGAAACGTGTATACCGGGTTTGGAGTTGGCGAATGTACCACCTCCTGGGTCGAAAACCAACCGCCATTTTTTTTCGCCGTCGGGTCCAGCTCTTTTAGGCACTACTAATAAGGGCGTGTTCCACGGACTTTTGCTCGTAACGATAATTTCATCCTTCAACATTTTTTCTACTTCCTCGTTGATGAAGTATTTATGAACCTCCGGGAGGCGATAATTTTTTTGGTTAATCGCCGGTTGGCCGGGCGTGATCGGTATGGAATGCGTTAAAACCTCCGTATGTGTTAACGTATCCCCCTCTAAATAAAATATATCTTCAAAATCGCGACATAACGATCTTATTGAATTGTATTCCTCTTGATTTAAATCGCCCTCCACGTTTAAATTTTCTAATATACTATTTATTCTGTCGTTGTGATTTTTTGCATGTGCGTAAAACACTCCCTTGCTCTCTCCTTTAAGGGTCGTATTTGCATGGATCCTGTTCGACCCCATTATTGGTCCCCCGTTTTCGTCTAATATATCAAATTCCGTTAAATGTTTATATTTTAATTCAATTTCCGTAAATTCTACATCTCGCATTCGTGCATTTATTATGGCTACCCTTCCAATATAATTTTTAACTTCAACTATAGTATTTCCCACAAATGTTCCGGGTAATAGTTCCCTAGATTCTATTACCAGTGTTCCCGAACACATAGGAAAATTGACTTCTCTGACTACCTGTGTACGAGCAGGTATCAACCAACTTCCCTTCGATCTACAAATGTTAGACCCGTCATGATTTATAATTGCGTCCACTTCAATATCTCCATCATTCTTTATTTTTTCTTTATTTATTGCTTCAATAGTATTTCTTTGCGTTAATTCTTTTGTATTCGTTACTACCCCTGAGTTTACTTCTTTGTCATTATTTAACTCTTCTTCACGTATCACTTCTATATATTTCTTGTCATTGGTTACTTCCATATTATTTATTTCATTTACTCCTACGTCGTCAAATTGAACTTCATGTATTACTTCTATATTCTCAAAATCATTAATTTGGGCCCTCATATTTGGTTCTTCTAATTTAACTTCATTTAATTTCTTGGTTACATTTTTTCCTGAGTTTATTATTTTGAACTCTTTAAGCACCTCATAATCCCTTCCACGAAATAACTGTGTTGGTTTATCTTTCGATAAATTTCCCATTGAATGTAATGGTAATTCCAAATATTGTCCCTCTAGGCACAATGTCAGTTTCTGATTAAAGAAATCGATACTGGAACACCCGTCCAATAGGTCTCGCCCAAGTAATCCGTCAATTGGTAATGATTCGGAATCCCCGATTACATTAAACGTGAATGGAACCTTATGCGGCATTATCAAATTTCCTTGGACGGTGCCAAGAGTAACACCATTACCCCCGAAAATACCACCCAATTCAATTTGCCCAGCACTATTCCAATTTACATTCGTATTTAATGAACTCATTTTTATTAATGTTACTTCCGCGCCAGTATCTACTAGCAATCGTACATAATTATTCCTACAAATATCCAAAGGTAAATTCACGTAACTTCCCCGACTAAATAAATTTGCGAATTTACCGTCTGGAGAACATCTTTCTTTGGAAGTTTCTTTCCGTTTGTTATACAAAAAATGTTTACTAATAACATCCGAATTATTAATAAAGAGTTTGCGATCCCCTTCATTAATGGGACCGGGGTTGTGGTGTGCCAACCCGGCCGATATTAGTTTTTTTGCTTATCGTTCGTACGAAAATCCGCGCGTCTATCTCCACCTCTTGCAGTTTCTCTATGAACATTATTACCCGAACTGGTATTCCAATTCCTATTAGCATATTCCGGGCAACCATTATTATTAAAACCCCGATAATTGTTATTACTTGTATGTCCGATATTATTCCGGTATTGATAATTAGAATTCATATTATTATTATAATTATTATTATTATTATTATTATTAGACGTTACGCTACGGTTATTAATATTATTATTGTTATTGTTATAATTCCGTGGGCGTTGGTTACCATTAGAACTTTCATAATTATTACGACGTAGTCTGCAAGCGTTTTCAAGATGTCCGAAATCCTTGCATATATTGCAATATGGGGTGTTTTTCCTCAATCTGCATTCCCGAAACGAATGGTTTAATTTATTGCAGAAACCACATGTTATAGGCGTTTTTTCGAATCCCGAAGATTGTGTTTGCATACCAACAGGCAAAGTATTTGAAATTCGGTCGGCGGTGGAGTCCGTCCGATTACCCAACATAACTTGGCGAGCACCACCCAATGGGTTTGAATGCTTCAATAGGTTATCGTATGCCATAACCTCTTCCTTTAACGCCTCCCAAGTTTGAGCCCTGCTGATTATTGCACATTGACGCAATGATGGATTTAATAACCCCGTCTTGAATACTCGTCTTAAAATAAAATCGATTTCTTCCAATAACGTGTCAATGTTTTTATTACCATACTGCACTTTCGCCAACCGACCAGCAGTAGTTCCTAGTTTTTTCAACCGCATTGCAAAGGAGATTACATCCTCATTCGGTAGTTGAAATGTGTCCCTTAACGCAGACATAACATCATCCAATGATCCAACGGGTGAATACCGTCCTCGGATGATCTTTAAAAAATCCTCTAAACTGTGAAATTCCGTGTCCGCCACCAAATCAAAAGCCTCTCCCGATACTCGAGTTGTCAATAAATTGGTGAAAACCCGTTCCTCTTCGTCGTCAATACTGTTGCGAGCCAACTTACATGCATTAATGAATTCACTCACATTCGAATTACTTCCCCCGCATAACCTAGGCACCAACAAATTAATAATTCTACCGATTTTTTCGTAATCCATTGTGTCAACTTGACTTCCTGTCACAGAATTTGCCTTGCTATTCACTCCTGAACTGTTTCCCTCTTCGTCGAAATACGATAGTTCCAACGTGGTATCCAATTGATGTTTTTGTTCCACCTCCAACTGACTTCTTAAACCCCGGATGATATCCTTGTATTCCGTTATGCTATTCTCCAATTTAGCAATGCACTCCTGTTTCGGAGCACTTGGTGTATCCGCTTCAACCGCTCTTAAACGATCCGCCAATTGGTTCAATTGAATCTCGTTCTCCCGCACTTCACCTATCAATTTCGATTCTTTTTCCTTACTGACACGAATCCGCTTATGTAAATCCTCAATAAAAACTTCTCTCTCCCTTGATAAATTTTCCGCCTCCAACTGTCCCTTTTTATATTCACCAATTGCCCCGGCGTAATTCGCAGCCCTTGCTCGTTGCTCTTTTAATAACGCTTGATTTTGCTCTAAACGACAATTATGAGCCGAATTAATCTTAACAAGTAATTCATCCGTTAACTCGGTACTATGTAACGGAAATTTTCCAGTCAGACTATTCTTGAATTCCAGGAATTCCCTTCTACTCAAAATTTCCCGGAGATCTGACCATAAATTTTCGTTTAAAGCCCGTAAATTCGCCTCAGCCCTTAAAGTATCCTGTCTCAATTGACTGACCCGGTCTTTTAACTCAGCAATGGATGGTTCAGAAACGTGTGACATAAAAATTTTGCTAAAATGTGCGTAAAATTGATTTATTTTTTTTTTCTTCCAAAGGATTTTTATTGTACAATTCTTATCTTAAATTGCTCATTTGTTTGGGGCCTTTGTTTTGGTTGTTGTTGTATCTTAACGTTTGAATGTGATGCGGTGATCGGTTGCTTGGTAGCAGTCACCTGTATATCCCGTATTCTTTTCCTATCCTCCTCCTTATACTGGTTGACCATCTGCTTTAATTTCACCTGTAATCGCCAACGTTGGTGTGGATCTAAACATAAGGCGATTACTTGTTGTAATTGACCAATTTCCCGGCGGCGACGAACTCTAATACCACCACGATGTTTATATACCCTTGTGTTGACTTCTACTGACAAAGGCGGTCGAGGCTTGATACGGTTACGGTATTGCTCGATGGTGAGGGGTTTCGGACCGGCATTAGGGTTTTCTTTAATGATATTTGCGAGTAGTTCTTGTAGATGTGAGGTACCTATACGTAATAAAAGATGAAAAGGGTTAACACTTGATGATGCATAACCACAATCTCACATCCAAGAGATAAAAAAAATGATTGAAAGATTGTATTCCCAAGGCTTATTGGAGCCTACATGAAATACGGAGTTTGTTTGCGTGATTTAATTGGTTAGGCTATTCTTGCCGATTTGCCAATTTAAATCACGATTAAAAATGCATTAGGTTAAAAATACTAAAAAACTTTATTATTAAAATTAAAATTATTAAAATTAGAGTTGAACTAAAAAAAAATTTATTTATTATTGCATTGTTTAAATGAAAAAAAAATGTATTAAAATTAATGTTCTAGGGAAAAAAAAAAAATTTTATTTATTATATCTGAAAAAGAAAAAAAAAATTATTATTATTACTTATTTTACTTACCTATCTTTGATCCCCCAGGGATCCTACCGGCTGCGCCAAATGTTGAGGGTCCCACCTCAACCTTCTCCAATTGAAACATTATTTTTTTTATTTGTGTTGTTATCTATAAATTTATTTTATTAAACTTCTTATTACTTATACTTATTACTTATACTTAGAATACTTATACTTAACAATAATGTTTTTTCTTCTATTATTTTATTTTTACTCTCCTTTAAATTAAAATAGGTGTACTATTTATACAAATAAAATATGCAAGTCATTGCAAGACAATTGTATTGCGAAAATAATCACGGTAGAATTGTCCACTTGCACAAATTTATGAATTGGCTGTTAATTGATTTCCGTTCGCTAGTATGGGAAATCAATTAGCCAAAATTGCATATTGTATCTATATGTGTATATATTTTTTATACACATATATTTTTTCTTCAATTTTTTAATTGTTGACACCAATTAACAAAATTGCATTTTTTTTATTTATTATTTATTTTTTAAAAAAAAAATCAAATTAATTACTACGGAAATGCATATATGTAATAGGAGTATTTTGGTTAACATATGCATTTTATATGTTATATATATATTACTTATTATTAATTTATTATTAATAATTTTTTATACATAGATATATTTAAATTTGTTAATTGTTGTCACGGGACACCAATTAACAAAATTGCATTTATTATTTCCTATGCATAAAAAAAACGTACAATATATAATAATAACAAAAAAAAAATTACTTAATATAAAAAAACGGCATTATAATTTGATAACCGTGTATCAAAATTATAATATGTGGGATTTTGCGGTACATAAATTATATGGTATGGGAATTATTAACGTTATATGGTGAGATGAAGAATCTGTCATATAACAGTACCCCCTTATGAAAAAAATGGATTTTTCACCGCAACCTTTAAGTTTGAGCTATCGGGCTGAAAACTTGCATACTTATGTTTTAAGGGATGCTAAATCCGAATAAATAGGTTTCAGGACGTTTTAGCCTTAGTTTTTGAGTTATGGCCCGTCAAAGATTTCCCAAAGTTTTACAAGGGTACCCCCTTATGAAAAAATGGATTTTTCACCGCAACCTTTAAGATTGAGCTATCGGGCTGAAAACTTGCATACTTATGTTTTAGGGGATGCTGAATCCGAATAAATAGGTTTCAGAACGTTTTAGCCATTAGTTTTTGAGTTATGGCCCATCAAAGATTTCCCAAAGTTTTACAAGGGTACCCCCTTATGAAAAAAATGGATTTTTCACGCTTTAAGGGATGGTGAATCTGAATCCGAATTGAGTTGGGTTGGTGTATAAGATAAATTTAAGACCCCCCCTACCTTCATAGGCAACCCAGTAATTGATGTCAATTTCAACAAAAAATGATTTTTGTAAATGTTTGCTTTATTATTATTACTATTATCATGGGGCGATATTAAATTAATGTTACATTTTATATAAAATTTATTGTGGACATTCACACATTTTTTATAATTCACAAAAAAACATTACAAAATTTTATACATAAAAAAATAATAGCTATTTAAAATTAAAAAAAATATTGTCAATAAGATAAAATAAAGTTAGTCAATTTGATTGATGATCGCCATCATTCTAATGATTCAGTCAGTGATCCGTGGAGCGTTTGGTTAGCGCGATTGGTAAATATCCAATGTTGATAGTAGTGATTCGCATACCGATTCATCGGTCAGATGTGAATTAATTGATGGAGATGTAGTCATCATCTTATTGTCAATAAAAGTATTGGTTTTTGGTTTCGTTTGTAAATCAGATGATTGCTCTTCGTCGTTGATTGGAAACGATACATCATTATTAATTAAAAGTAAATATCATTAAAAGATAATATCATTATTACATTTTATCTACTGCTGCTGTTGTTGTGTAGAATTTTTTTAATATGCCATTTCATATGTGATGATAAATTCCATTTTAGTGAACAGCTTTTTCCACAAATATCACATTCATAAGGTTTAACACCTGAATGAATAATACGAATATGTGTGTTTAAACTAGCAATTTGTGAAAAGGTTTTTCCACAATCCTTACAACAATAAGGTTTTTCACCGGTATGAGTGCGAGTATGGATCTTTAATTCCGTATTTGTTACAAATTCTTTTCCACAATCATCACAACGATAATTTTTTTCATGGGTATGAAAAGCACGAATATGTTTGTTTAAATTACATTTGACTGTAAAGGTTTTTCCACATTCGTTGCAATCGTAAGGTTTTTCACCGGTATGAGTGCGAGTATGCTTTTTTAAATCCCCATTTATTACAAATTCTTTTCCACAAGTTTCACAACGATAAGGTTTTTCGCCTGTATGAGTGCGAATATGGAGCTTTAATTCCGTATTTGTTACAAATTCTTTTCCACAATCATCACAACGATAATTTTTTTCATGGGTATGAAAAGCACGAATATGTTTGTTTAAATTACCAATTTGTGCAAAGGCTTTTCCACAATCATAACAACGATAAGGTTTTTCCCCTGTATGCGTTCGAATGTGGATGATCAAATTTTGTTGCGATTTGGAATATATTCCACAAGTTTCACATTGAAATTTAGTTTTCTCACAAACATTTGATTTCGTATTCATATTTATTTTGATTTTTTTTTTTAAATTAATCTTTAATCGTTTTTTTTAATCCCGAACTCTTAAATCAATGTATTTTTACTTTTGATTGTCAATTTTAAAATCTTTAACTTAAAACTCACGTTTTTTTTTTTGTTAATTTAAATGGTATTAAGTTTATAAAATTTTAATTTTATTTATTGACAAAATTTTGAACAAATTTAATTATACAATAAACAAATTTTTTAAAATGTACCGTCGTTTCAAAACGCAACCGAATTATTAAATGATAATTAATTTTTATATATAAAATCTATTTCAAAACAAAAATCAAGAATATTCCAACACACAAACAATTAACAAAAATAAATATAATAATAAAAGCACTGTCAGAAAAACACCTGTAACAGGAAGCACATACTGATGCGGTGACCTGATGGTACTGACGAATGGTTCGGGTAAGGGGAATTGAATTTATCACCAATTAACTCATCACCAACAATCTTGTCCGAACACGAAATATATATTCAAATTCATTCCATCCATTGCGAACAGCAGAACAGCGGATTTGTGATGGGATCCGAGAAAAACTTTCCGCGGAATGTTATTTTGTATCATTTATTTTTACCACCAAACTCACTAAAATAGCTAAAATTATCAAATAATCAAAATATCTTCAATACTTTGATTGAAATATACAACAATAAAGAATATTCCGAAAATTCTGAAAAGCCATAGAAAATCTTCGTTTGGTAGTTTCCGAGAGAAAAAAAAAAATAAGACAAGCGAACGGACAAAATTTTTAATTGGGATATATATTTTTAAGATCAAAAACAGTTCCCATTCCCAGGAGAGCAAAATATGATAAAAAAAAAAAGTTAAACGATATAAAAAATAATATTGCGCACGCATACTACAAAGTACGCACGTACGTAATAAAGGGAATTTATAATTACAGGTGGTCCTCTCTAATCCGAATCGATATTTTTTACGCATAGGTGATCCGGATTAAAGAGGTTTTCGGATTGTAGAAGGTGCATTAAAATAAACGTTATTTTTATTGTGATTTCGTTATTATATGCACATTACCACAAAAAAAAATAGTATTTAATATGATTAGGCAGATTCAAATATTGTCACAGATATAATAAATACGTTCAAGTTGAAGGACTCTAATAAGTTTAACAATGATTGGATTGGAATTGGCCTTTAATAGTTTGATGTTTGTTTTACATTTTTTATTCATAAGTTGTAAGGACATATCTTTTTTTGGTTCTTTCACAATCATTATTTGTTTGTATAAACGACGCATTATTCTCTTCAGTCCACCGTAAACAAATGTTAAGTGTTTTACCCTTTCAACATTTCAACACTATTTGTTGGTGTTTGATTTAAATTTGATTTCTTCTTCTTCTTCAAGATTCTTGTTCATCAGAAGAAACGTTTTGTTCATAGTTTTCTTCATTCTACATCCATTCATTTATGTCGTTATTATCTTTTATGTAAATTACCTTCCATCGAATTAATTTCATATAGCATATCTCGAACATGAGTCTCATCTATATAATCGCGCTTTTTAAAACGAAATTGATTTATTGGGGTAACTAACCCCCAATCACTTTCTGTGTTTTATTGCTTTGAAATTAATATCAATTAATTAAAACCAAAAACATTAAATCCGTAATCCGGATTATAGAAATATTTTACCAAATATTTTACCGAAATATTTTACCAGATTCGGATTCGGAGTGGAAATCCGGACTATCGAAGGTTCGGATTAGAGAGGACCTACACTGTATGTTGTATAATGGATGTAAATTGCATGTATTGTTTATCTACACTGAAAAAAAAAATTATATCGGCGATACTAACTTCTAACGTAAAGCATCATATGTTATAGATCCCGGCCAACCACAATAAACTTCACCGACATTCCGACAGACAATCCGACAGACTCCGATATCGTGCAAACATCGTTAAGGAAAAACTATTACCCCCCGTACTCTCCAGACCTCGCTTTGCTCCTTCGGATTACCATTTGTTCAGATCAGAAGTGCTGGCTTCTAGGTTTCTATGAATAAATAGGTTTCAAACCGATTCAGCTTTTACTTTTTGAGTTATGGCACGTCAAACATTTCCCAAAGTTTTACAAGGGTACCCCCTTATGAAAAAAATGGATTGTTCACCGCAATCTTTAAGTTTGCGCCATCGGGCTGAAAACTTGCATACTTATGTTTTAGGGGATGCTAAACCGAATAAATAGGTTTCAGAACGTTTTAGCCATTAGTTTTTGAGTTATGGCCCGTCAAAAATTTCCCAAAGTTTTTCCCAAAATGGATTTTTCACCGCAATCTTTAAGTTTGAGCTATCGGGCTGAAAACTTGCATACTTATGTTTTAGGGGTTGCTGAATTCGAATAAATAGGTTTCAGAACGTTTTATCCATTAGTTTTTGAGTTATGACCCGTCAAAGATTTCCCAAAGTTTTACAAGGGTACCCCCTTGTTACGACGCTGGCAAAATAAATGAATTAATAATGAGCAAATAATGAATTAGGTAAGAAAAATTAAAAATTTGTTAATCAGAGAAATAAACTAAATTTGTAGTTACGAAGTAACAATTAAAAATAAATAAATCGAATATTTCAACTATCAAATTTTACAGTCTACTTTATTACAAATTACCTTGCCACCGTAACAAAGCTACAAATTTATTAGAAGTGTATCTGTAAGTTGGTTACAAATTTACTACAATAGCTACAGGCGAAAAACGGAACGTATCTGCAGTATTTATATTATATTCAATAAATCAAAATTAGTTGCCTGTGCACACTATGGCAATGTTCAGGTCACCACCAATGGGGGCATCACTCAAAAATAATGCGAATAAAACTGAGAGCAGTTGCGAATTGTGTGATAAGGCCGACAACGGAGATGGTTCAATGCGATGAATGTGATAAATGGTATCACTTCGTATGTGTAAATGTTGGTGAATCTATCAACGAAAAGCAATTTAGTTGCATTAAATGCATAGCGAAGCCACAATATATGGAAGGCGCGAAGCACGGCTCAAACGCACCTTTAGTGGATGGTTCGGTCACGTCATCGAGAGGTCGGCGACTCGCTTTAGAACGATTGGAGGAGGAAAGGAGGCTGAAGGAACAAAGGGATAAGGAATATCTCGATAGGAAGTATCAGTTGTTATCAATTGAGGAGGAGGCGGATGAAGCGCATTCGGAGGTAGATGAACGTGAAAAGATGAATGCAGTTCAAAATTGGGTAAATATTAAAAAAACAAATACTAATTTAAATATTCAGTTTGAACAATCACAACCTGCGACGTCTGCAAGTCATCCGTACTACCCACCAGGTCGGGTTGTAAACACAAATCAACCTCAACCAAGACAGCATTTTCAACCACAAAGCAATGTGGCGGGTTCATCAACAATGCTGGGCAACAAATTTTTGGCTCCCGGATTTCCATCGCTGTCAAAAATAAATCAAGGACAGCATCCGGTGGTCGTCGATCCAATGTCATCCCAGCCAACGTATTATAATACAGCATCGTATACGCGGCCAATACCACCAGTACCAACAATTAATCACAATATTCCGGTTACATTATCGAATGGCGATAACGTGTCGAGCGCGTTTGGACAAAATCCAATGCCACCACCGATAAGACCACCTGTCGTATGTGAACAGGGATTAAGTACAGCGCAGTTGGCCGCTAGAAATGCCATAACAAAGGATTTGCCCATTTTCACTGGTAGACCAGAGGAGTGGCCAATGTTTATTAGTGCATATGAAAATTCAACTCGTATGTGCGGGTTTTCAAACGAGGAAAATCTTAGCCGATTACAACGCTCATTAAAAGGGGCGGCTTTGGAGGCAGTTAAATATCGGTTAATGCTACCAAATACCGTACCAATGGTATTAGAAACACTACGCATACTATTTGGTCGCCCAGAGTTAATAATACACACCCTGATTCAAACAGTAAGGGAACAACCACCGATAAGGGCGGAGAAACTCACCACATTAATCAACTTTTCATTAACTGTTCAGAACCTATGTGCGACGCTCGAGGCGTCAGGGTTGTATATGCACCAGAACAATCCAATGCTGCTACAGGAGTTGACTGATAAGTTACCGCCACAAATAAAATTAAATTGGGCTATGTTCAAAAGAACATGCAAGGCTGTTACGCTTTCTACATTTGGTGATTGGCTTTTTGAATTGGAACGGGCCGCAACCGAGGTAACATTATCATCAACAAGTTCTCATACTCATGAACATAAAGACAACAAATGGGGTAAAGATCACGGTTACCTACACACGCATGCTGAACATAATAAAAATTTGGGATTTAATCCACATACAAGAACCACCAAGGAACAGAATTCCGTTAAATGTATTATCTGCAACTTAACTCATAACGTACGCGATTGCTATAAATTTCAACGGTTGTCGCATGTCGACAAATGGAATGCTGTAAAAACCAAAGGGCTTTGCCGAAAATGTCTGGGTCGACATAATCAGTTCAGATGTAAAACCGACGCAATATGCGGGAAGGATGGGTGCCGTTTCAGACACCATCCGTTGTTACATGGGGATAACATAGGGTGATGCATGAAGCAGGACAAACAAATGACGAACAACATGCATCCACTTGTAACACCCATCGGCAGCTGAATCAAACCACGCTATTCCGTATACCAGTAACGCTACACAATGGTAATATTAAAGTCGACACATTTGCCTTTCTGGACGAAGGGTCGTCATTGTCGCTCATAGAGCGGGATCTGGCCAAGGAGCTACGGGTGCAAGGAACACCCGAAAAGTTATGTTTGAAATGGACGGCCAACACGCTACGAAACGAACCGAACTCAGAACGGGTGACATTACAAGTAAATGGTGTTAAAATTAATTCCCGGCTGCATAAATTGCAGGATGTTAGAACGGTGGATAATCTAGGTCTGCCAATGCAGAGTGTATCGATCAGCGAAATTCAACAAATATGCCCTCATTTGCGCAACATTCCACTTCAATCATATCACAATGCGGTTCCAAAATTACTAATCGGCATTGACAATTGGAGGGTGGGTATTCCATTGCAAATACGCGAAGGAATGGAAAATCAACCGGTGGCTACAAGGACAAGGTTGGGGTGGATCGTTCATGGATCTTGTACGCCACAAAATATACAAAACCGTCAACATTACAGCTTTCACCATTGTGAATGTAAATCCGATAATGAACTGCATCAAATGATGAAAGAATTTTTTTCGATCGAAAACATGGGTGTGGCTATTCCGAGTGGCAGGCTAGAATCGAATGGTGACAGGCGTGCACTTGAAATTATGAAGTCCACCACAGTAAGGGTGGGTAATAGATACGAAACCGGATTAATTTGGAAATATGACCATATCAAATTGCCGGACAGCTATAACATGGCATATCAACGTATGGTTTGTTTCGAAAAACAAATGGCATCGAATCCAGAATTAGGAATCACCATCTATCAGACCATTCGTGATCATATAACTAAAGGGTATATCCGAAAATTAAACAACGATGAACGGAAAGTTAAATATGACCATACCTGGTACCTGCCAATATTTGCAGTTTTCAATCCAAATAAGCCAAAGAAACGGCGTATCGTGTGGGATGCTGCAGCTAAGGTAAGTGGCATATCACTAAATTGTGTCTTACTTTCGGGCCCAGATCAAATGGTATTGTTGTCCGAAGTATTACATCGTTTTAGAGAACGAAAAATAGCAGTAACTGGTGATATTCGAGAAATGTTTCATCAGGTATTGATAAGAAAGCAAGATCAACATTCCCAACAATTCTTGTGGCGGGAAACGACCGATATTAAACCGGAACGCATTCCGAGCGATGAATTACTAAGATGCATCTTGATGGAAATTGAAAATATTGTAAATTCCAGGCCACTAACCTACATTCCCATAGAAACCAGAAATGATGAGGCTTTGACGCCAAATCACTTTCTATTGGGCACATCGGGCGGAACCGTATGTCCTGGTAAGTTCACTGATGATGTATATGTTCTTCGGGGGAACTGGAAGGTCGCTCAACGGATGGCAAATCGCTTTTGGAGACGATGGATTCTGGAATATCTTCCGGATCTGACACGCCGTACCAAATGGTTCCGGAAAACCGAGCCGATAACTAAATGTGATGTGGTGCTAATCGTTAACGAAAACGAGGACCGCAACTGCTAGCGAAAGGGAGTCGTAATCGACACAACGGCTGGAAGAAGTGGTCAAGTTCGTCAGGCGGTGATACAAACAGCAACTGGAGTTCTGACGCGACCTGCGGTTAAACTCGCAGTTCTTGACGTCGGGATTTCTACTGTGGACTAGGTTGGTAAATAGATCGACGCCGATCAATGTACCGGAGGCCGGAATGTTACGACGCTGGCAAAATAAATGAATTAATAATGAGCAAATAATGAATTAGGTAAAAATGTTACGACGCTGGCAAAATAAATAAATTATAATGAATCAAATAATAATGAATTAAATAAAAATGATGAACTACAACGGTACTAATTTTATTGTTGAAATAATGAAATGAATATTATAGATAGAGGTACACATATTGTTCAGGGCGATTCCGGATGATATATATAACGAGAGTGCGATTAAATGATTGTAAGAATCAAGTTATCTCATTATATGTATGTGGGGACGGCGCTAATGCAAAATGCATAAAGCTTAAAGCTTATATGAAATAAATATATTTGGAGAACTGTTATGATGTGGGTTATGAGTGTGATATTGATTGAAATGAATGTGTGATAAAGAATGAGGGGAGTGTGATATGTTAAGCGATCGAGTGAAGTTGAAAAAATTAAATTGAATTAATAAAAAAGAAATTGAATAAAATAAAGTAATAGTTAAAATATAAAATAGAAAAGTTTTTTTTGGTATCGATCCCACATGTATTACACGTGTTTAAATTAAAGTAAATAAGTAAAAAAAGAAAAATTAAAAATTTGTTAATCAGAGGAATAAACTAAATTTGTAGTTACGAAGTAACAATTAAAAATAAATAAATTGAATATTTCAACTATCAAATTTTACAGTCTACTTTATTACAAATTACCTTGCCACCGTAACACCCCTTATGAAAAAATGGATTTTTCACCGCAACCTTTAAGTTTGAGCTATCGGGCTGAAAACTTGCATACTTATGTTTTAGGGGATGCTAAATCCGAATAAAAAGGTTTCAGAACGTGTTAGCCCTTAGTTTTTGAGTTATGGCCCGACAAAGATTTCCCATAGTTTTACAAGGGTACCCCCTTATGAAAAAAATGGATTTTTCACCGCAACCTTTAAGATTGAGCTATCGGTCTGAAAACTTGCATACTTATGTTTTAGGGGATGCTGAATCCGAATAAATAGGTTTCAGAACGTTTTAGCCATTAGTTTTTGAGTTATGGCCCGTCAAAGATTTCCCAAAGTTTTACAAGGGTACCCCCTTATGAAAAAAATGGATTTTTCACCTCAACCTTTAAGTTTGGGCTATCGGGCTGAAAACTTGCATACTTATGCTTTAAGGGATGCTGAATCCGAATCCGAATTGAGTTGAGTTGGTGTATAAGATAAATTTAAGCCCCCCCCCTACCTTCAGAGGCAACCCAGTAATTGATGTCAATTTCAACAAAAAATGATTTTTGTAAATGTTTGCTTTATTATTATTATTATTATGCGAGCGATATTAAATTAATATTACATTTTGATATAAAATTTATTGTGGACATTCACACATTTTTTATAATTCACAAAAAAACATTACAAAATTTTATACATAAAAAAATAATAGCTATTTAAAAGAAGAAAAAATATTGTCAATAAGATAAAATAAAGTTAGTCAATTTGATTGATGATCGCCATCATTCTAATGATTCAGTCAGTGATCCTTCGATCGTTTGGTTTACTCGAATGTAAACATCCCATGTTGATAGTAGTGATTCGGTTACCGATTCATCTGTTAGATGTGAATTAATTGATAGTGATGTCATCATATTGTCATTAAAAGTATTGGTTTGGTTTGGTTTGTAAATCAGATGATTACTCGTCATCGTTGATTGCGGAAACGATACATCATTATTAATAATATTATTATTGCTTGATGCGATTTCAATGCATTCCAATCGAAAGAATTAACAACTGATGATGGAATTTTGAAAATTATATTGTTTTGCAGATTCTCGCTTGACCAAAATATTCGTCGACGATGTATCGCTTAAAAGTTAATATCATTATTACATTTTATCTGCTGCTGCTGTTGTTGTGTATAATTTTTTTAATATGCACTTTCATATGTGATGATAAATTACCCTTTACTGAACAGCTTTTTCCACAAATATCACATTCATAAGGTTTAACACCTGAATGAATAATACGAATATGTTTGTTTAACGTAGCCATTTGTGAAAAGGCTTTTCTACATTTGAGGCAATCATACGGTTTTTCACGGATATGAATATCTTGAATATGTTGGTTTAAATTAGACGGGTTTGCAAAGGTTTTTCCACATTCCTTGCAATCGTAAGGTTTTTCACCGGTATGAGTGCGAGTATGCTTTTTTAATTCCCCATTTGTTACAAATTCTTTTCCACAATCATCACAACGATAATTTTTTTCACGGGTATGAATAGCACGAATATGTTTGTTTAAATTACCAATTTGTGCAAATTTTTTTCCACAATCATTACAACGATAAGGTTTTTCACCTGTATGCGTTCGAATGTGGATGATCAAATTTTGTTGCGTTTTAAAATATTTCTCACAAGTTTCACATTGAAATTTAGTTTTCTCACAAACATTTGATTTCGTATTCATATTTATTTTTTTAGTAAACTTTAAAACCAATTAAGAACTAAACAACAATTTTGTTTTTTTAATTAATTAATTAGTTAATTAATGAATGTCTTAAATCAATGTATTTTTACTTTTGATTGTCAATTTAATAAAATCTTTAACTTAAAACTCACGTTTTTTTTTTAATTTAATTTACATGGTATTAAGTTTAAAAAATTTTAATTTTATTTATTGAAAAAATATTAAACAGATTTAATTATACAATAAACAAATTTTTTTTAAAATGTACCGTCGTTTTGAAACGCAACCGAATTATTAAATGATAATTAATTTTTATATATAAAATCTATTTCAAAACAAAAATCAAGAATATTCCAACACACAAACAATTAACAAAAATAAATATAATAATAAAAGCACTGTCAGAAAAACACCTGTAACAGGAAGCACATACTGATGCGGTGACCTGATGGTACTGACGAGTGGTTCTGGTAAGGGGAGTTAAATTTATCACCAATTAACTCATCACCAACAATCTTGTCCGAACACGAAATATATATTCAAATTCATTCCATCCATTGCGAACAGCAGAACAGCGGATTTGTGATGGGATCCGAGAAAAACTTTCCGGGGAATGTTATTTTGTATCATTTATTTTTACCACCAAACTCAGTAAAATAGCTAAAATTATCAAATTATCAAAATATCTTCAATACTTTTATTGAAATATACAACAATAAAGAATATTCCGAGAATTCTGAAAAGCCATAGAAAATCTTCGTTTGGTAGTTTCCGAGAGAAAAAAAAAAAATAAGACAAGCGAACAGACAAAATTTTTAATTGGGATATATATTTTTAGGATCAAAAAACAGTTTCCATTCCCAGGAGAGCAAAATATGATAAAAAAAAAAAGTTAACGATATAAAAAATAATATTGCGCACGCATACTACAAAGTACGCACGTACGTAATAAAAGGAATTTATTATTACAGGTGGTCCTCTCTAATCCGAATCGATATTTTTTACGCATAGGTGATCCGGATTAAAGAGGTATTCGGATTGTAGAAGGTGCATTAAAATAAACGTTATTTTTATTGTGATTTCGTTATTATATGCACATAACCACAAAAAAAAAATAGTATTTAATATGATTAGGCAGATTCAAATATTGTCACAGATATAATAAAATACGTTCAAGTTGAAGGACTCTAATAAGTTTAACAACGATTGGATTGCAATTGGCCTTTAATAGTTTGATGTTTGTTTTACATTTTTTATTCATAAAGTTGTAAGGACATATCTTTTTTTGGTTCTTTCACAATCATTATTTGTTTGTATAAACGACGCATTATTCTCTTCAGTCCACCGTAAACAAATGTTAAGTGATTTCAGAGCATCGTCATCATGTTTTACCCTTTCAACATTCCAACACCATTTGTTGGTGTTTGATTTAAATTTGATTTCTTCTTCTTCTTCAAGATTCTTGTTCATCAGAAGAAACGTTTTGTTCATAGTTTTCTTCATTCTACATCCATTCATTTATGTCGTTATTATCTTTTATGTAAATTACCTTCCATCGAATTAATTTCATTTAGCATATCTCGAACATGAGTCTCATCTATATAATCGCGCTTTTTAAAACGAAATTGATTTATTGGGGTAACTAACCCCCAATCACTTTCTGTGTTTTATTGCTTTGAGATTAATATCAATTAATTAAAACCAAAAACATTAAATCCGTAATCCGGATTATAGAAGTTATTCGGAGAAATTCGAACTGAACCGAAATATTTTACCAGATTCGGATTCGGAGTGGAAATCCGGACTATCGAAGGTTCGGATTAGAGAGGACCTACACTGTATGTTGTATAATGCATGTAAATTTTGTATTGTTTATCTACACTGAAAAAAAAATTCGGCGATACTAACTTCTAACGTAAAGCATCATATGTTATAGATCCCAGCCAACCACCATAAACTTCACAATCAAAACGCGATATTCATTTGCCAGAAGCTTATGCTGTGCATTGTGCTGATGGGATCGCAGAAGGGTGTCGTGTATTATGAGCTGCTGTCAAAAACCGAATGAAACGGTTACATCATCTGATCTCTAGCGACCGACGACAACCGGGCGAATTGAACGAAAGAAATTGAACGAAAAACAACGACAATTAAAGCTCGAAAACACCACAAAGTATTAATGCACGATGACAATCCGACAGTCCATATCGTGCAAACATCGTTACGGAAAAGCTATAAACAGGCTCGGTTGGAATCATCTAACGATCACCCCCCGTACTCTCCAGACTTTGCTGCTCCTTCTGATTACCATTTGTTCAGATCAGAAGTGCTGGCTTCTAGGTTTCTATGAATAAAAAGGTTTCAAACCGATTCAGCTTTTACTTTTTGAGTTATGGCCCGTCAAAGATTACCCAAAGTTTTACAAGTTTTACAACCCCCTTATGAAAAAATGGATTATTCACCGCAACCTTTAAGTTTGAGCTACCGGGCTGAAAACTTGCATACTTATGTTTTAGGGGATGCTGGGTTGGGGTGGATATATATCCCCTAGGGGATAAATGGGTTTCAGAACGTTGTATCCCTTAACGTTTTCGGGGACGTATTGCTGCGATCTGCTAATATTATCCGAAGATCCACTTCGGGGT
This sequence comes from Dilophus febrilis, assembly GCA_958336335.1. Lineage (NCBI taxonomy): Eukaryota > Metazoa > Arthropoda > Insecta > Diptera > Bibionidae > Dilophus > Dilophus febrilis. The sequence goes on from OY284473.1 coordinate 4,897,274, forward strand.
TATTCGGCTTGTGAGAAAATTGTTTTTTTCTTTTCCACGTTTTTTTATTGTTTTTTGTAACGGTGCACGGGAAGGTTAAGTTTTTTTTGAAAGCGCGGTAGTTAAAAGAATAGCCAATTATCCAAAAGTTGTGGCCATCGCGAAAAGCAAAAGGATCGAATAAATGGGCAAAGGGTAAATGGAAATATTTGGAGTGGAGGTGGAGAGAATGCAAAGGAAGAGGTAAATAAAAGTATTTTAAATTGTATTTAAAAATCAGTTTTATTTTTTCTTTTTATTGAATATTTTCCCATTTTTATTATACCTATGCGATGTCAATTGACTGTGGGACTGTGCCGTTCGGTGCCGCTCGGCTCGGCTCGGCTCCGCCGTCATTCACGGCAATTGTTGCAGGCTTTTCAATCAATTCCACGGTTGCTGTTGTTTTGGTTGTTGTTCGTATTGTTCAAAAGATGATGATGTTTTTTGTCGCCGTTGTTGCCATTGATTTTGATTTTGTTGAATATTTAATGTTGTTTGTGTCTGTTGTGGCATTCTCATCATCATCATCATGGTCGGTTGTTGTTGTTGTCGATGTTGTTGCGGTTGTTGTTGTTGTTGTTGCATTTCAATGGCATTTGTCAAACAATTTTTAATAAAATGATTTCTATTATTCGGATGAAATGTATAAGCACTTGCAGGACCTAATCGAAAATCGAAAATTGAAATGAAATGAAAAAGAAAAAGAAAAAAATTCATTAATTATAAAATTTTCATCCATTCATTCAAAGGGTCAGAATAAAAATTTCTATCTGTCTGTGGGTTTGTCTGTGTGTCTTTCGGTATGTCTGTCTGTGGATTTGTCTGTTGTTTTTGTCTGGTCGTCATCGACGCAGTCCCGCGCGAAACTTCCTTCCATATTTTCAACTGACCGACAATTAAAAATAAAAAAATGTTAAGCTTTAAGTTCGAAAAAAATGAGGTTAAATTCGAAAAAATGAGATTTAGTTCGATAAAAATCAGCTGCAGTTCGAAATATATTAGGTTAAGTTCGAAAAAAATGAAGTTAAGTTCGAAAAATTGGGGTTAAGTTCGAAAAAATGAGGTCTAGTTCGAAAAAAATGAAGTTAAGTCCGAGAAAATAAGGTTTAGTTTGAAAAAATGTGGTTAAGTACGAAAAAATGAGGTTACATTCGAAAAATTAGGTTAAGTTCATACATAACTCTGTGGTGTAAATGTTAAAAATGCCAACCTAAAATTCTAACGAAATTTTGGGGTCGTGGGTTCGAATCGAAAAAATGAAGTTAAGTTCGAAAATGAGTTTAAGTTCAAAGAAAAATGGGTTAAGTTTACAAAAAAGTGAGGTTCAGTTCGAAAAATTGAGGTTCAGTTCGAAAAAAATGAACTTAAGTTCGAAAAAATAGGTTAAGTTTCATAAAAACTGGTTTGAGTTGACAAAGGGGTGAGGTTAAGTTCGAATAAGTAAAATTTAGGTTGAAGCAAATGAGGTTTAACTCGAAATAAATAAAGTTACGTTTGAAAAAATTAGGTTAAGTTCGAAAAAATTTGGTTCAGTTCGAATAAATGAAGTTTAGGTCGAAATAAATGAGGTAAAGTTTAATAAAAGTGAGGTTTAGTTTGAAAAAATTAGGTTAAGTTAGAAAAAAAATGAACTCTCGTTTGAAAAAAGTGAGGTTAAGTTCCAAAACAATGCGGTTAAGTTCAATAAAAATGGGGTTAAATTTTGAAAAACTGAAGTTAAGTTCGAAAAAAATAAGGTAAAGATCGAAAAAATGAAGTTTAGTTCGTAAAAATGAAATTTAGGTCGAATCAAATTAGGTTATTCGAAAGAAAAGGCCGAATCAAATTAGGTTCATTTCGAAAAAAATGAGGTTAGCTCAAAAAAAAAAAATTAGGTTAAGTTCGGAAAAACCCGAAGTTAAGTTCAAAAAAAATTAGTTCCATTACGGAAAAAGAGGTTAAGTTCGAAAAGATTCATAAAATCAAGTCAAGTTCGAAGTTCGAAGAAGCTATGACCTAAATTGTTCATTCATTATTTACGGCTCTTACGTAAATTTGGTGATGTTGTTTCTGTTGTTGCTGTACAATTTCGTTTTGGAATTTGGAATAATGATGTGGAATCATCGAATGTTATTGATTTGGACAGGATACGAGACCCGCCACGACGTTGACGTTCACAATCATCATAATACTTAAGATGATATGATGATGATGATGGTATTATTGAAATTGGTAATTTATTCCAATTGTCATGATGATTGATGAAATCGGGTCTGAGAGTGGAAGTCGAAGCCGTCGCCGCCTCCATTTCTGGTAAATATGAATTTTGACAGGTATTATCAAATGAAACGGTATATTTATTTGGATAATTAAATTTGGATATTCTTGGTATTGTCGTCGTTAATCCATTAAAATTTCTGTCCTTTTCAATAAATCCATCATTGATTTGATTTGAAACTGCTGCTGCTGCTGCTGCTGGGGCTGTTTCGGCTATTAATCTTTTACGATTTAACGAATGATGAAATTGATGAATAAAATTTGATGACGTTGAATAATTATTATCAAAATCACTAAATTGACAAGATGTCGGTGACGGTGACGGTGACGGTGATGACGATTGAGATGATAAATCATTTGCGGTGATGGCGGAACCGGAAGCCGTCGCCGCCCCCATCGTCGTCGTCGTTGTACAATCCGTAATTGTTGTCATTATCGATGTGGACATCATCATTTGATTGTAATCCTCGTCCGCATCAATTCCATTTTGTTGTTCATTGTTCAATTGTTGATTTGTCGCCGCCGCCGCCGTGGTCGCCGTCGTTGATTGTTTCATTATCAGAATTCGTCCGAATACAATCAAAATTAAACCGCATAAAATTGTTAAGGCAATACCCAAAAATAAATAATAATAAAAAAATTCGGAATTTTCTATGAAAGAAAAACAAAAAAAAAAAATTAATTTTAGAAAATTCCCTTAAAAATTTTTTATTTTTTTTTTGTTTACTTTCAAACCAATTTCTGAATGATTCATGAAATGTTTCTGAATTTCCTTCGTCGTTCTTAATGCCGTCATCATCATCATCATTCCGATCAACGTCATCAATTTTCGGTGTTTGATTAATTTTTGGTAAATTTTCATTAATTTTTTTGCCAATTCGACGGTCGTCGCGACCATCAGAATTCAAATCCAAATCGTAATCAAATTGAAATTCATCAGATGTTTTTTTTCTTACTTTTTGATTATTTTTATTAATGCCGTCATCATCGCCATCATCTCCATCGCCATCACCGCCATCCTCATCGATCATGAACAATTTAGGTTCATCATTTAGTAAATTGCCATTAATCGGATCGATTGGATCATTTTCATAATGTTCATTTAATACTTTCCAGTGGAATTTTCCATAGTCAGCATAAATTACATATAAAATAAAAATAAAATTAGAAAAATTGAATTTACGTTTAAGTTGGAAACTTTTTTATTGTTCGAAAATCATCAAAATTCAAGTTCTTTAAGTTCCAAACTTTTCTATTGTTCGAAAATCGATAAAAAAACCAATTTCTAATTGAATTTCTTACTGTTTTAGCCCTTAGTTTTTGAGTTATGGCCCATCAAAGATTTCCCAAAGTTTTACAAGGGTACCCCATTATGACAAAAATGGATTTTTCAGCGCAACCTTTAAGTTTGAGCTATCGGGCTGAAAACTTGCATACTAATGCTTTAAGGGATGCTAAATCCGAATAAACGGGTTACAGAGCGTGTTAGCCCTTAGTTTTTGAGTTATGGCCCGTCAAAGATTTCCCAAAGTTTTACCCCCGTTATGAAAAAATGGATTTTTCACCGCAACCTTTAAGTTTGAGCTATCGGGCTGAAAACTTGCATACTAATGCTTTAAGGGATGCTAAATCCGAATAAACGGGTTACAGGGCATGTTAGCCCTTAGTTTTTGAGTTATGGCCCGTCAAAGATTTCCCAAAGTTTTACCCCCGTTATGAAAAAATGGATTTTTCACCGCAACCTTTAAGTTTGAGCTATCGGGCTGAAAACTTGCATACTTATGCTTTAATGCTTTAAGGGATGCTAAATCCGAATAAACAGGTTACAGAACGTGTTAGCCCTTAGTTTTTGAGTTATGGCCCATCAAAGATTTCCTAAAGTTTTACAAGGGTACCCCCTTATGAAAAAATGGATTTTTCACCGCAACCTTTAAGTTTGAGCTATCGGGCTGAAAACTTGCATTCTTATGCTTTAAGGGATGCTAAATCCGAATAAACAGGTTACAGAACGTGTTAGCCCTTAGTTTTTGAGTTATGGGCCATCAAAGATTTCCTAAAGTTTTACAAGGGTACCCCCTTATGAAAAAATGGATTTTTCACCGCAGCCTTTAAGTTTGAGCTATCGGGCTGAAAACTTGCATACTAATGCTTTAAGGGTTGCTAAATCCGAATAAACAGGTTACAGAGCGTGTTAGCCCTTAGTTTTTGAGTTATGGCCCGTCAAAGATTTCCCAAAGTTTTACCCCCGTTATGAAAAAATGGATTTTTCAGCGCAACCTTTAAGTTTGAGCTATCGGGCTGAAAACTTGCATACTTATGCTTTAAGGGATGCTAAATCCGAATAAACAGGTTACAGAACGTGTTAGCCCTTAGTTTTTGAGTTATGGGCCATCAAAGATTTCCTAAAGTTTTACAAGGGTACCCCCTTATGAAAAAATGGATTTTTCACCGCAGCCTTTAAGTTTGAGCTATCGGGCTGAAAACTTGCATACTAATGCTTTAAGGGATGCTAAATCCGAATAAACGGGTCACAGAGCGTGTAAGCCCTTAGTTTTTGAGTTATGGCCCGTCAAAGATTTCCCAAAGTTTTACCCCCGTTATGAAAAAATGGATTTTTCACCGCAACCTTTAAGTTTGAGCTATCGGGCTGAAAACTTGCATACTTATGCTTTAAGGGATGCTAAATCCGAATAAACGGGTTACAGAGCATGTTAGCCCTTAGTTTTTGAGTTATGGCCCGTCAAAGATTTCCCAAAGTTTTACCCCCGTTATGAAAAAATGGATTTTTCACCGCAACCTTTAAGTTTGAGCTATCGGGCTAAAAACTTGCATACTTATGCTTTAAGGGATGCTAAATCCGAATAAACAGGTTACAGAACGTGTTAGCCCTTAGTTTTTGAGTTATGGCCCATCAAAGATTTCCTAAAGTTTTACAAGGGTACCCCCTTATGAAAAAATGGATTTTTCACCGCAGCCTTTAAGTTTGAGCTATCGGGCTGAAAACTTGCATACTAATGCTTTAAGGGTTGCTAAATCCGAATAAACGGGTTACAGAGCGTGTTAGCCCTTAGTTTTTGAGTTATGGCCCGTCAAAGATTTTCCAAAGTTTTACCCCCGTTATGAAAAAATGGATTTTCAGCGCAACCTTTAAGTTTGAGCTATCGGGCTGAAAACTTGCATACTTATGCTTTAAGGGATGCTAAATCCGAATAAACAGGTTACAGAACGTGTTAGCCCTTAGTTTTTGAGTTATGGGCCATCAAAGATTTCCTAAAGTTTTACAAGGGTACCCCCTTATGAAAAAATGGATTTTTCACCACAACCTTTAAGTTTGAGCTATCGGGCTGAAAACTTGCATACTAATGCTTTAAGGGATGCTAAATCCGAATAAACAGGTTACAGAACGTGTTAGCCCTTAGTTTTTGAGTTATGGCCCGTCAAATATTTCTCAAAGTTTTATCCCCGTTATGAAAAAATGGATTTTTCAGCGCAACCTTTAAGTTTGAGCTATCGGGCTGAAAACTTGCATATTTATGCTTTAAGGGATGCTAAATCCAAATAAATAGGTTTCAGAACGTGTTAGCCTTTAGTTTTTGAGTTATGGCCCGTCAAAGATTTCCCAAAGTTTTGTAAAGGCCTCCCCTTATGAAAAAATGGATTTTTCACCGCAACCTTTAAGTTTGAGCTATCGGGCTGAAAACTTGCATACTTATGCTTTAAGGGATGCTAAATCCGAATAAACAGGTTACAGAACGTGTTAGCCCTTAGTTTTTGAGTCATGGCCCATCAAAGATTTCCTAAAGTTTTACAAGGGTACCCCCTTATGAAAAAATGGATTTTTCACCGCAGCCTTTAAGTTTGAGCTATCGGGCTGAAAACTTGCATACTAATGCTTTAAGGGTTGCTAAATCCGAATAAACGGGTTACAGAGCGTGTTAGCCCTTAGTTTTTGAGTTATGGCCCGTCAAAGATTTCCCAAAGTTTTACCCCCGTTATGAAAAAATGGATTTTTCAGCGCAACCTTTAAGTTTGAGCTATCGGGCTGAAAACTTGCATACTTATGCTTTAAGGGATGCTAAATCCGAATAAACAGGTTACAGAACGTGTTAGCCCTTAGTTTTTGAGTTATGGGCCATCAAAGATTTCCTAAAGTTTTACAAGGGTACCCCCTTTTGAAAAAATGGATTTTTCAGCGCAACCTTTAAGTTTGAGCTATCGGGCTGAAAACTTGCATACTAATGCTTTAAGGGATGCTAAATCCGAATAAACGGGTTACAGAGCGTGTTAGCCCTTAGTTTTTGAGTTATGGCCCGTCAAAGATTTCCCAAAGTTTTACCCCCGTTATGAAAAAATGGATTTTTCACCGCAACCTTTAAGTTTGAGCTATCGGGCTGAAAACTTGCATACTTATGCTTTAAGGGATGCTAAATCCGAATAAACGGGTTACAGGGCATGTTAGCCCTTAGTTTTTGAGTTATGGCCCGTCAAAGATTTCCCAAAGTTTTACCCCCGTTATGAAAAAATGGATTTTTCAGCGCAACCTTTAAGTTTGAGCTATCGGGCTGAAAACTTGCATACTTATGCTTTAAGGGATGCTAAATCCGAATAAACAGGTTACAGAACGTGTTAGCCCTTAGTTTTTGAGTTATGGCCCATCAAAGATTTCCTAAAGTTTTACAAGGGTACCCCCTTATGAAAAAATGGATTTTTCACCGCAACCTTTAAGTTTGAGCTATCGGGCTGAAAACTTGCATTCTTATGCTTTAAGGGATGCTAAATCCGAATAAACAGGTTACAGAACGTGTTAGCCCTTAGTTTTTGAGTTATGGGCCATCAAAGATTTCCTAAAGTTTTACAAGGGTACCCCCTTATGAAAAAATGGATTTTTCACCGCAGCCTTTAAGTTTGAGCTATCGGGCTGAAAACTTGCATACTAATGCTTTAAGGGTTGCTAAATCCGAATAAACGGATTACAGAGCGTGTTAGCCCTTAGTTTTTGAGTTATGGCCCGTCAAAGATTTCCCAAAGTTTTACCCCCGTTATGAAAAAATGGATTTTTCAGCGCAACCTTTAAGTTTGAGCTATCGGGCTGAAAACTTGCATACTTATGCTTTAAGGGATGCTAAATCCGAATAAACAGGTTACAGAACGTGTTAGCCCTTAGTTTTTGAGTTATGGGCCATCAGAGATTTCCTAAAGTTTTACAAGGGTACCCCCTTATGAAAAAATGGATTTTTCACCGCAGCCTTTAAGTTTGAGCTATCGGGCTGAAAACTTGCATACTAATGCTTTAAGGGATGCTAAATCCGAATAAACGGGTCACAGAGCGTGTAAGCCCTTAGTTTTTGAGTTATGGCCCGTCAAAGATTTCCCAAAGTTTTACCCCCGTTATGAAAAAATGGATTTTTCACCGCAACCTTTAAGTTTGAGCTATCGGACTGAAAACTTGCATACTTATGCTTTAAGGGATGCTAAATCCGAATAAACGGGTTACAGAGCATGTTAGCCCTTAGTTTTTGAGTTATGGCCCGTCAAAGATTTCCCAAAGTTTTACCCCCGTTATGAAAAAATGGATTTTTCACCGCAACCTTTAAGTTTGAGATATCGGGCTAAAAACTTGCATACTTATGCTTTAAGGGATGCTAAATCCGAATAAACAGGTTACAGAACGTGTTAGCCCTTAGTTTTTGAGTTATGGCCCATCAAAGATTTCCTAAAGTTTTACAAGGGTACCCCCTTATGAAAAAATGGATTTTTCACCGCAGCCTTTAAGTTTGAGCTATCGGGCTGAAAACTTGCATACTAATGCTTTAAGGGTTGATAAATCCGAATAAACGGGTTACAGAGCGTGTTAGCCCTTAGTTTTTGAGTTATGGCCCGTCAAAGATTTTCCAAAGTTTTACCCCGTTATGAAAAAATGGATTTTTCAGCGCAACCTTTAAGTTTGAGCTATCGGGCTGAAAACTTGCATACTTATGCTTTAAGGGATGCTAAATCCGAATAAACAGGTTACAGAACGTGTTAGCCCTTAGTTTTTGAGTTATGGGCCATCAAAGATTTCCTAAAGTTTTACAAGGGTACCCCCTTATGAAAAAATGGATTTTTCACCACAACCTTTAAGTTTGAGCTATCGGGCTAAAAACTTGCATACTAATGCTTTAAGGGATGCTAAATCCGAATAAACAGGTTACAGAACGTGTTAGCCCTTAGTTTTTGAGTTATGGCCCGTCAAATATTTCTCAAAGTTTTATCCCCGTTATGAAAAAATGGATTTTTCAGCGCAACCTTTAAGTTTGAGCTATCGGGCTGAAAACTTGCATACTTATGTTTTATGGGATGCTGAATCCGAATCCGAATTGAGTTGAGTTGGTGTATAAGATAAATTTAAGCCCCCCCCCCCCTACCTTCAGAGGCAACCCAGTAATTGATGTCAATTTCAACAAAAAATGATTTTTGTAAATGTTTGCTTTATTATTATTATTATTATTTTGCGGCGATATTAAATTAATATTACATTTTGATAAAAGTTTTTTTGTTGACATTCACACATTTTTTATAATTCACAAAAAAACATTACAAAATTTTATACATAAAAAAATAATTGCTATTTAAATTAAAAAAATATTGTCAATAAGATAAAATAAAGTTAGTCAATTTGATTGATGATCGCCATCATTCTAATGATTTAGTCAGTGATCCGTGGTGCAGTTGAGCAGCGCATTTGGAATGATCCAATGTTAATTGTAATGATTGTGATTCCGATCGGTCTGCCTCATATCTGGCTTTAATCGATGGTGATATTTCATCATATTGTCATTAAAAGTATTGGTTTGGTTTGGTTTGGTTTGTAAATCAGATGATTGCTCGTCATCATTGATTGCGGAAACGATACATCATTATTGTTATTAATATTATTATTGCTTGATGCGATTTCAATGCATTCCAATCGAAAGAATTAACAACTGATGATGGAATTTTGAAAATTTATATTGTTTTGCAGATTCTCGCATGACCAAAATATTCGTGGATGTATCGCTTAAAAGTTAATAGCATTATTATTACATTTTATCTGCTGCTGTTGTGTAGAATTTTTTTAATATGCACTTTCATATGTGTTGATAAATTACCTTTTATTGAACAGCTTTTTCCACAAATATCACATTCATAAGGTTTAACACCTGAATGAATAACACGAACATGTGTGTTTAAACTAGACATTTGTGAAAAGGATTTTCCACATTCCAGGCAATCGTAAGGTTTTTCGCCTGTATGACTGCGAATATGGAGCTTTAATGCCGTATTTGTTACAAATTCTTTTCCGCAATCATCACAACGATAATTTTTTTCATGGGTATGAAAAGCACGAATATGTACTTTTAAACTATCCATTCGTGAAAAGGTTTTTCCACATTCCAGGCAATCGTAAGGTTTTTCACGTATATGAATATCTTGAATATGTTGGTATAAATTAGACGTGTTTGCAAAGGTTTTTCCACATTCGTCGCAATCGTAAGGTTTTTCGCCTGTATGCGTTCGAATGTGTTTGTTCAAATTGTATTGCGATTTGGAATATATTCCACAAGTTTCACATTGAAATTTAGTTTTCTCACAAACATTTGATTTAGTATTCATATTTATTTTGTTTTTTTTTTTTAAATTAATTAATGTTTTTTTAATCCCGCACTCTTGAATTCAATGTATTTTTACTTTGATTGTCAATTTAATAAAATCTTTAACTTAAAACTCACGTTTTTTTTTTAATTTAATTTAAATGGTAAGTTAAGTTTATAAAATTTTAATTTTATTTATTGACAAAATTTTGAACAGATTTAATTTAACAATAAACAAATTTTTTTTAAAATGTACCGTCGTTTTGAAACGCAACCGAATTATTAAATGATAATTAATTTTTATATATAAAATCTATTTCAAAACAAAAATCAAGAATATTCCAACACACAAACAATTAACAAAAATTAATATAATAAAAAACCGCTATCAGATAAAAACACCTGTAACAGGAAGCACATACTGATGCGGTGACCTGATGGTACACCTGATGGTGTAAGGGGAATTGAATTTATCACCAAATAAACTCATCACCAACAATCTTGTCCGAACACGAAATATATATTCAAATTCATTCCATCCATTGCGAACAGCAGAACAGCGGATTTGTGACGGGATCCTGGAAAAACTTTCCGAAGAATGTTATTTTGTATCATTTATTGTTACCACCAAACTCACTAAAATAGCTAAAATTATCACAAGCAAAAGCAAATATCTTCAATACTTTGATTGAAATATACAACAATAAAGAATATTCCGAAAATTTCTGAAAAGCCATAGAAAATCTTGGTTTGGTAGTTTCCGAGAGAAAAAAAAATAAGACAAGCGAACGGACAAAATTTTTAATTGGGATATATATTTTTAGGATCAAAAAACAGTTTCCATTCCCAGGAGAGCAAAATATGATAAAAGAAAGTTAAACGATACAAAATAATATTGCGCACGCATACTACAAAGTACACGTACTTAAAAGCAATTGTAATTATGTTGTAATTTTGTATTGTTTATCTACACTGAAAAAAAAAACATTCGGCGATATTAACTACTAACATTCTAATAAAAGTAAGTTTGCTTGTATACATCCGAAAGAAATATCTGTATCTGTTACAGCAGCAGAAACGCCAATGTTAATATCATAAAAGTTTTTACTTTGGGATAGGCGAATTGTTTTTTTTTATTAACGAAGGAGGGGAAATCTTGAATACACACGTCCTAAGAAGCGTGTCAGATTCTTACAGACTAAAACCCCTCCTCCGGCTCCGGGTATATTCGAATCAGACCATTCTTGGGCCCCTTTTTCGCCCCCACCTCCGATTGACACCTATTCAGTTTGTTGCCACTCAGTTTGCTCCCTGATTGCTCATCATCGAATATAGTTGTGTCCCTCGTTATCTCAAGCATCTCCTTGAAGAGTATACTTCCCGAAGCTCGCTCTCTGCGAGGAATCGGTGCCCGGTCGGGCAACCCCATCCGCGTATGCTCTCCAAATCCGGACATTTGAACACAATGTGCACACCCGTTTCATCATCCTCTAGGCAGAGTCTGCCTATGTATCATCTGTAAGAATATTTTCTTACATTGGATTCAGCGGAAAGTCCATTTTTTCATAAGGGGGTACCCATGTAAAACTTTTGGTAATCATTGACGGGCCAAAACTCAAAACTAAGTGCTAAAATAGTCAGAAATTCAATCAGAAATTGATTTTTTTATCGATTTTCGAATAATAGAAAAGTTTGGAACTTAAAGAACTTGAATTTTGATGATTTTCGATTCGAACTCAAACGTAAATTCATTTTTTCTAATTTTATTTTTATTTTATATGTAATTTATGCTGACTATGGAAAAGTCCACTGGAAAGTATTAAATGAACATTATGAAAATGATCCAATCGATCCGATTAATGGCAATTTACTAAATGATGAACCAAAATTGTTCATGATCGATGAGGATGGCGATGGAGATGATGGCGATGATGACGGCATTAATAAAAATAATCAAAAAGTAAGAAAAAAAACATCTGATGAATTTCAATTTGATTACGATTTGGATTTGAATTCTGATGGTCGCGACGACCGTCGAATTGGCAAAAAAATTAATGAAAATTTACCAAAAATTAATCAAACACCGAAAATTGATGACGTTGATCGGAATGATGATGATGATGATGACGGCAATAAGAACGACGAAGAAGATTCAGAAACATTTCATGAATCATTCAGAAATTGGTTTGAAAGTAAACAAAAAAAAAATAAAAAATTTTTAAGGGAATTTTCTAAAATTAATTTGTTTTTTTTTTGTTTTTCTTTCACAGAAAATTCCGAATTTTTTTATTATTATTTATTTTTGGGTATTGCCTTAACAATTTTATGCGGTTTAATTTTGATTGTATTCGGACGAATTCTGATAATGAAACAATCAACGACGGCGACCACGACGGCGGCGTCGACAAATCAACAATTGAACAATGAACAACAAAATGGAATTGATGCGGACGAGGATTACAATCAAATGATGATGTCCACATCGATAATGACAACAATTACGAATTGTACAACGACGACGACGATGGGGGCGGCGACGGCTTCCGGTTCCGCCATCACCGCAAATGATTTATCATCTCAATCGTCATCACCGTCACCGTCACCGACATCTTGTCAATTTAGTGATTTTGATAATAATTATTCAACGTCATCAAATTTTATTCATCAATTTCATCATTCGTTAAATCGTAAAAGATTAATAGTCGAAACAGCCCCAGCAGCAGCAGCAGCAGCAGCAGCAGTTTCAAATCAAATCAATGATGGATTTATTGAAAAGGACAGAAATTTTAATGGATTAACGACGACAATACCAAGAATATCCAAATTAAATTATCCAAATAAATATACCGTTTCATTTGATAATACCTGTCAAAATTCTTATTTATCAGAAATGGGGGCGGCGACGGCTTCGACTTCCACTCTCAGACCCGATTTCATCAATCATCATGACAATTGGAATAAATTACCAATTTCAATAATACCATCATCATCATCATCATATCATCTTAAGTATGATGATGATTGTGAACGTCAACGTCGTGGCGGGTCTCGTATCCTGTCCAAATCAATAACATTCGATGATTCCACATCATTATTTCAAATTCCAAAACGAAATTGTACAGCAACAACAGAAACAACATCACCAACATCACCAAATTTACGTAAGAGCCGTAAATAATGAATGAATAATTTTGGAACTTAACCTCACTTTTTTCAAACGAGAGTTCATTTTTTTCGAACTGAACCTCAATTTTACGAACTAAACCTAATTTATTCAAACTTAACCTAATTTTTCTTCGAACTAGACCTCATTTTGTTGAACTCTATCTAATTTTTTACGAACTAAACTTCATTTTTTCGATCTTTACCTTATTTGTTTCGAACTTAACTTCAGTTTTTCAAAATTTAACCCCATTTTTATTGAACTTAACCGCATTGTTTTGGAACTTAACCTCACTTTTTTCAAACGAGAGTTCATTTTTTTCGAACTTAACCTAATTTTTTCGAACTTAACCTTATTTTTATTGAACTTAACCTCATTTTTTTCATCCTGAATTTCATTTTTTCAGCGTTAACTTAATTTTTTTCGAAATTTACCTCATTTGATTCGACCTAAACTTCGTTTTTCGAATTTAACCCCATTATTTTCGAACTTAATTTCATTTTTTCGGACTTACCCTACTTTTTATCGACTTTAGCCAAATTTTTTTGTTGAACTAAACCTCATTTTTGTTTTGGTCAACTAAATCCAGTTTTCTTTGAACTTATCCTCATTTTTTCGAACTGAACTTAACTTCATTTTTTCATACTTAACTTTATTTATTTCAAACTTAACCTCGATTTTCGAACTTAACCACATTTTTTCGATATGAACTTCATTTGTTCGAAATTAAGCTAATTTTTATGGAACTTAACCTCATTCTTTTCGAATTAGACCTCATTTTTTCGAAATTAACCTCATTTGTTCGACCTAAATTTAATTTTTTTTCTAACTTAACCTAATTTTTTCAAACTTAACGTTATTTATTTCGAGTTAAACCTCATTTCCTTCGACCTAAATTTTACTTATTCGAACTTAACCTCACCCTTTTGTCAACTCAAACCAGTTTTTATGAAACTTAACCTATTTTTTCGAACTTAAGTAACTTAAGTAACTTCGAACTTAACTTCATCCGATTTTTTTCGAACTGAACCTCAATTTTTCGAACTTAACCTCATTTTTATCGAACTTAACCCAATTTTTTCGAACTGAACCTCACTTTTTTGTAAACTTAAGCCATTTTTCTTTGAACTTAAACTCATTTTCGAACTTAACTTCATTTTTTCGATTCGAACCCACGACCCCAAAATTTCTTTAGAATTTTAGGTTGGCATTTTTAACATTTACACCACAGAGTTATGTATGAACTTAACCTAATTTTTCGAATGTAACCTCATTTTTTCGTACTTAACCACATTTTTTCAAACTAAACCTCGCTTTTTCGAATCTAACCTCATATATTTAGACATTCACTTCTTTTTTTCGACCTAAACTTCAATTTTACGAACTAAACTTCACTTTTTTGGTCAACTCAATCCAGTTTTCTTTGAACTTAACCTCATTTAAGGATTTTATCTTTTTTTTGTTTTGACCTGAACCAAATTTTTTCGAACTTCAGCTGATTTTTATCGAACTAGATATCATTTTATCGAACTTGACCCAATGTTTTCGTACTTAAATTCATTTTTACCAACTAAACCTCATTTTTTTCGATCTAAAATACATTTTTACGAACTAAACCTCATTTTTATTGAACTTAACGGCATTTTTTCGAAGTTAAACTCATTTTTTTCGAACTTAACTTCATTTATTTCGAACTGGACCTCCTTTTTTTTTTAACTTGACCCATGATTTTTGAACTTAACTTCAGTTTTTTTTGAACTTAACCATATATTTTCGAACTAAACCTCACCTTTTTGGTCAATTCAATCTAGTTTTCTTTGAACTTACCCTTATTTTTTGACTTCACCCTAATTTTTTTCGCACTTAACCTCATTTTTTCGAACTTAACCCCAATTTTTCGAACTTAACTTCATTTTTTTCGAACTTAACCTAATTTTTTCGTACTTAAAGTCATTTTTTTCGACACGAACCTCATTTTTTTGAATTTAACCTCATGTTTTTTCGAACTGAAAGCTGAACATTTTTTATTTTAAATTGTCTTTCAATTGAAAATATGAAAGTTCTTTCTTTCCAAAATATTCGTTTAAGAATTTATCCTTTTGGAAGGAAGTTTCGCGCGGGACTGCGTCGATGACGACCCAACAAAAGCAGACAAACAAATCCACAGACAGACAAACAGACAAATACAAATTTTTATTCTGACCCTTTGAATGAATGGATGAAAATTTTATAATTAATGAATTTTTTTCTTTTTCTTTTTCATTTCATTTCAATTTTCGATTTTCGATTAGGTCCTGCAAGTTCTTATACATTTCATCCGAATAATAGAAATCATTTTATTAAAAATTGTTTTACAAATGCCATTGAAATGCAACAACAACCGCAACAACAACAACAACAACAACAACAACAACATCGACAACAACAAGAACCGACCACGATGATGATGATGATGAGAATGCCACAACAGACACAAACAACATTAAATATTCAACAAAATCAAAATCAATGGCAACAACGGCGACAAAAAACATCATCATCTTTTGAACAATACGAACAACAACCAAAACAACAGCAACCGTGGGATTGATTGAAAAGCCTGCAACAATTGCCGTGAATGACGGCGGAGCCGAGCCGAGCCGAGCCGCACCGAACGGCACAGTCCCACAGTCAATTGACATCGCATAGGTATAATAAAAATGGGAAAATATTCAATAAAAAGAAAAAATAAAACTGATTTTTAAATACAATTTAAAATACTTTTATTTACCTCTTCCTTTGCATTCTCTCCACCCCCACTCCAAATATTTCCATTTAACCTTTACCCATTTATCCGATCCTTTTGCTTTTCGCGATGGCCACAACTTTTGGATAATTGGCTATTCTTTTAACTACCGCGCTTTCAAAAAAAACTTAACCTCCCCGTGCACCGTAACAAAAAACAATAAAAAAACGTGGAAAAGAAAAAAACAATTTTCTCCCAAGCCGAGTAACCCCGAAGTGGATCTTCGGATAATATTAGCAGATCGCAGCAATACGTCCCCGAAAACGTTAAGGGATACAACGTTCTGAAACCCATTTATCCCCTAAGGGATATTTATCCCCCCCAACCCAGCATCCCCTAAAACATAAGTATGCAAGTTTTCAGCCCGATGGCGCAAACTTAAAGATTGCGGTGAAAAATCCATTTTTTCATAAGGGGGTACCCTTGTAAAACTTTGGGAAATCTATGACGTGCCATAACTCAAAAAGTAAAAGCTGAATCGGTTTGAAACCTATTTATTCATAGAAACCTAGAAGCCAGCACTTCTGATCTGAACAAATGGTAATCAGAAGGAGCAGCAAAGTGTGGAGAGTACGGGGGGGTGATCGTTAGATGATTCCAACCGAGCCTGTTTATAGTTTTTCCGTAACGATGTTTGCACGATATGGTCTGTCGGATTGTCATCGTGCATTAATACTTTGTGATGTTTTCGAGCTTTAATTGTCGTTGTTTTTCGTTCAATTTCTTTCGTTCAATTCGCCCGGTTGTCGTCGGTCGCTAGAGATCAGATGTTGTAACGGTATCATTCGGTTTTTAACAGCAGCTCATAATACACGACACCCTTCTGCGATCCCATCAGCACAATGCACAGCATAATCTTCTGGCAATGAATATCGCGTTTTGATTCTGAAGTTTATTGTGGTTGGCCGGGATCTATAACATATGATGCTTTACGTTAGAAGTTAGTATCGCCGAATTTTTTTTTCAGTGTAGATAAACAATACAAAATTTACATGCATTATACAACATACAGTGTAGGTCCTCTCTAATCCGAACCTTCGATAGTCCGGATTTCCACTCCGAATCCGAATCTGGTAAAATATTTCGGTTCAGTTCGAATTTCTCCGAATAACTTCTATAATCCGGATTACGGATTTAATGTTTTTGGTTTTAATTAATTGATATTAATCTCAAAGCAATAAAACACAGAAAGTGATTGGGGGTTAGTTACCCCAATAAATCAATTTCGTTTTAAAAAGTGTGATTATATAGATGAGACTCATGTTCGAGATATGCTAAATGAAAATGAAATTAATTCGATGGAAGGTAATTTAGATAAAGGTAGGTACAAAATTGTATCCAATAGTTACGGAACAGTCCACTAACAATAATAATACAAAATATATGTTATACATTAAGTATAATCATTTCATAATTCATAACAACAATGTTAAAAAATTTAAAAAATGAAAAAATAAAAACAATCAAAATTCGGTTGCAATCACCGATTATTACAATAAAAATGTAATTTAAATTGGGGACTTTTTACATTATTATCAATTAACACATGACTATATATGAGTTATATGACATCAGTAAAACGTTCCATAAGGATTGAAATGACCATAATTATGGTATGATGGGTTTTAACATTAAAACATTAATTCAATTGACCGTAGACCGCGAATATTTAGTTTAAAATTCAATTTTCCCAATAAGGAAGTACAATCAAATTTACCATTAATTAATCCGCACATAAACGACAATTCAATATATTCCCTATGTTTTTCTGGGGTCGGCATATTTAATAGCGCAAGTCTATGAGTATATCGTGGTAATATAGTTGAATCAGACCAAGAAAGAGATCTTAATAGTAAATTTTAAAAATCTTCTTTGGATTGATTGACTAATCTTTGTCAGAAGCATTTAAATAATGCGGCGACCAAACCGGACATGCATATTCAAGAATCGACCGTACAAGCGAATAAAATAAAGCCCGGAGACAAAAATCGGATCCGAAAATTCCTTACCAACTCGCATAATAAAACCAAGCACAGAGTTTGCTCTATTAACCACATAATCAATGTGGGTCTTCAAAGTTGGTTTTGGTATCTAAAAAAAAAATTCCCAAGTCAAGAGTTTTGTCAGAAGTATTTAAAATCTTACCATTTAAATGATACGATTAAATTAAGGGAGAACGTTCACGAGTAAATTGCATAACCTTACACTTGTCAAAATATTTAAAAACATACATTCTGTCAAATGTTGGTTTGGATTGGGATCAATAGGGTAGGCACTGACTGGTCGCTGACCCAGTGTTGCAACTGTTGAGTTCCTGATCAAGTGCTTACTTTACCTCCACGTGGTAACCAACGGTAACTGAATGATACAATCCGTATCATTCAGGCTAAAATTGTAAGTGCGAATCCCATGCGGTTGGTCGTACGGCTAATTACCGACACCGTAAAAACAACAAATTATGAAACTAGCAACAGTGCCTCGGACGGGACAGGAAAAACGGCAACGACTCAGGCAATGGAACAAGGACAATGATTTAAAACTGGCGTCATGGAACGTGAGAACAATACTGCGCGCGGGCGGTTTAAAAACTTTGACTGATTGCTTAAAGAAAGCTAAACTGGACATAACAGCGGTCCAGGAAACACGGTGGCCTGGAAAGAACATCTTATCCAGTAATGAATACAAATTCTATTACAGCGATAGAAATAAAACAGGGTTATTCCCCACCGGCTTTATTGTAATGGGTAAAGCGAAAGAATCGGTCATTGGTTTCAACCCCATTGACGAAAAATTTTGTACATTACGAATAAAGGGAAAATTTTTTAATGTAACCTTTATTAACGTACACGCCCCAACAGAAAACAAAGATTCGCAGACACACGAAGGATATGTTTTACGAAAAGCTCAATCGTATTTACAATCAAGCTCCTAGTCGTGACATTAAAACTTGGTGATTGGCGATTTTAATGCACTGGTGGGTGGTAGGGAAATTGTATATCGACCGGCAATTGGTCTACATAGCCTTCATACACACTGCAATAATAACGGCGAGCGTTTAGTCGATTTCACAATATCAAACAATATGATAGTAGTCAGCACACACATAAGAACATACACAAAGGAACATGGTTGGTGTTCGCCCGATACAAAAACAACAAACCAAATAGACCACGTACTCATTGACAGTCGTCATGCGTCCGACATACTGGATGTAAGGAGCTGTAGGGGACCTAACATTGATTCTGATCATTATCTCGTAAGAGCTTTGTTCAGATATCGTGTTAGTGCAAACCGCCAAAAAGTCATTGCGAGAGGATTCAATTTGGAAAATCTCAAAAATGACCAAGTAAAACAACAGTACGAAGATAAATTGGTGGAGTTAATTGTTCGAACAGATGTGGATCAACAGCAAAACACGTGTAATGATATGTGGAATCGATTACGTAATTGTATGACGGTAACGGCGGCAGAGGAGACGGTAAAGTTGAAACCTGGCGTGGTCAGAAATGGTTGGTTCGATGACGAATGTAAAACGGCTCGTGAAGAAAAGAACCAAACGTGCGTTTAAAATATCTTCAGCGCCACATGCCACACGAACTGCCATGGATGACTACAGAACCAAAAGATCCATTGAACGCAAATTATTCCGAAACAAGAAAATGCGTCATGAGCAGGATATTTTGCGGGATATAGACACGCTGTCCAGCATGAATGACAGTAAAAATTTGTACAGGAGAATAAGATCTGTAACTAGCGGATTTATACAACAACCCCTTCTTTGTAAGGATACCAGCGGTGAAATTTTGGCGGATGAAGAAAGAGCCATGGCGCAAGATGGGCTGAGTATTTTTAAAAAGATTTACTTACAGCAAGCAACCCAATTGGTAGAAATGCAGAAAACGACGACTTACGTACCAAACTGCAGCACAACCAGTAATTTCCAAACCAACATCGACGGCGTACCTGGTGAACTCTTAAAATGTGGTGGGGATGTATTGTGGAATAGTATACACGAGCTAATTGTGCATGTTTGGAACTATGAGGTTATACCACAGGAGTGGAGGCTTGCTGTAATTGTAATACAATACAAAAGAAGGGAGACAGGCGATGGAGTGTTCCAACTATCGGGGAATATCTTTGCTGAATGCAACATATAAGGTACTCGCTTATGTGTTGCATAAGCGCCTATTACCATATGCGGAGGAAGTCATTGGTGAATACCAATGTGGATTCCGTAATGATCGCTCAACAACTGATCAACTGTTCGTCATACGACAGATAATGGAAAAGTGTTGGTGGGAGTTCAACGACGTAGTAACACACCATCTATTTGTTGATTTTAAGGCCGCATACGACAGTGTTATTAGGGAAAAATTATGGCGCACGATGGAGGAATTTGGATTCCCACAAAAATTGATAGCCATGTCAAAACTAACACTGACGCAAGTTACATCTCAGGTACAAATAAGGGGGATCAAATCGGATGCATTTGAAACCATTGACGGAGTACGGCAAGGGGACCCTTTGGTTACATTGTTTTTTTCAATGTTATATTGGAAAAATGTATAAGGAGGACGACCGCCATTAACACCAGCAGCACTATTTTTACGTCATCTGTTCAATTACTCGGCTATGACGATGACATTGACGTGGTGGGTAGAAGTATGGGTGCCGTTAAAGAAGCGTTCTTACTGTTGGAACGTGAAGCTTCGGAAATGGGATTACGAGAGGTAAACGAGGAGAAAACCAAGTATTTGATGATCGCACCAACGAACAGTAGGTTTATGGCACAACAAAGCTATATCAAACACTGATTCGACCAATTGTGACCTACGGTTCTGAAACGTGGTGCATGACACAGGCCACCGAACGGCGACTTGGAGGGTTCGAAAAGAAAATACTAGGAAAGGGAATGGTGGCGTAGGCGGTTCGATTTCGAGCTATATAAATTATATACCGAACCCGACATCGTTCGGTTCATTAAGATCGGTCGCCTGAGGTGGTTTGGTCATGTGGTACGAATGGATGGCGATCGTATACCGTCAAAAATGCTGGACAGTGAGCCGGGCGGATCTAGGAGTGTAGGAAGACCGCGGGGTAGGTGGAAAGACGAAGTAGAAGTGGACCTTCGGGCCCTCGGCGTTTCCGGCTGGCGGACGTTGGCGGTAAATAGGTCCGGTTGGAGAAGGCTGTTAATGGACGCCAAAACCAATTGTAGGTTGTAGGCGCGCAGAAGAAGAAGAAGAAGAAGAACATTCTGTCAAATAAGTACCCGGAAATTCTCATTTTAAATTTTCCCGCTAAGAATATTTCAAACATTTTTTTTCCCCAGGTTGGGACAACTGTCAGCAACTATTCTGTCAATTGTTATTGCTGTGTGTCATTTAATTTGTTTATGTTTACGGCGACGCGTTAGGAACAAGTCAACCTTTTGTGTGCGTTGCGATTTTCACTTTTTATGATAAAAATATCGAACAATGAGTTTGTGTGAAATTTTGTGTTTCAAACGAAATTTCTTGTGGCAAAACGTTGGAAATGTTGAAAAAAAAACATTTAGTGATTCAACCATGTCCATGAAAACTCAAGTTTACGATTGGTATATAAATCGTTCAAAGAAGTGAACGAGAAGAAGTGAACGTTTTGCCACGTTCAGGACGGCCTTCGACCTCTTCAACTGAAGAAAACGTCGACAAAATAAATGGTGAAATGGTGCTCGAAAATCGTCATTATAGTTTGCGAGAGATAGCCCAAGAAATGAACATCGATCTCATGAGACCGCTCGTCATATTTTGGTTGATGTTTTGGGTTTGGGCGGAAAGTCGCAGCGCGATTGGTGATCTGAAAAGATCTGAATTTTTGTTCAAAAAGTGAATCGCAGTAATCGCAGTGGCTGACATGACATGCTTGAACGCGTAAATTTCGATCCAACGTTCATCGAACACATCATAACACTAGTGACGGTGACGAGACATGGGTTTTTTGGAGTACGACATGCGCAAACAATCGTCAAAAATCGTCGGAATGGCGCCGCCAAAAATAAACCGAAACCGAAAAAACCGCGCCAAAGCAATTCGAAAATCAAGGTGATGATGACCTTCCATCTTTGATATTCGTATGGTGTTGTTCATTCGGAATTCTTACCGGATGGGCCAAACCGTCAATAAAGAATATTATCTCTTGGCGTTATGAGAGGCGTTTGAGAGAGAATGATGTTCGTCGTCGCAAAAGACCAGATTTGTGTCGGAACAACAGTTGGATTTTGCACCACGATAATGCACCAGCGCACAAAGCGATCATATTGTGAACGAGTTTTTGAACAAAAATTCAACAAATATCATCGAACAACCACCGTACTCTCCAGATATATGACCCCGTGTGACTTTTTTCCTTTGTTTCCGAAACTCAAATTACCACTTCGTGGAACCCGTTTTGAGGAGAGCATTGAAGACATCAAAACTAATTCGCAACGAGAACTGAAGGCCATCCCGCATTAAATAGCTTTAAAAAGTGTTTCGATGATTGGATTGTTCGTTGGAAGAAGTGTATTGCCTCAGAATAGGGGGCCTATTTTGAAAGGGGATATAATAAATTTAGATGATTGATAAGATGTTTGTGTTTAATTTCTGGGTACTTAATTTCCGGGTACTTATTTGACATAATGTATAATTATCGGAACACCACCAATCATAAAATGCACCAAGATCTGATTGGAGTGCATGCGGACATCGTCATGATTAAAAACAGATTTATAAATTTTCACGTCATCTGCGCATATACATATTTCACATTTGGAATGTTTAAACACATGTCGGCAATCCATTAATGAAAAGCACAAATAAAATGGGTCCCAAATGACTACCCTGTGGAACACACCAGAACAAGCATTAATTGGTCTGGATAGAATATTATTAAAAAGCACTTCGCGATTAAAGAGCGATTATTCAGAACGAATACGAACGAACCCAATTAATGAAAGCATCACCAAATCCAATTTTCTTCAATTTGAAAAGAAGTAAATTGTGTCAAAAGCCCTATCAAAAGCCTTACTGAAATCAGTAAAGACGCAATCAGTTTGAGCCCCACAATTAAAATTTTTAAAGCAATATAAGAGGTAAATTCCAACAAATTCGTATAGTCATGGTCATGGATCTACCAGAGATAAATCCATGCTGTTCGGGACAAATAACTGATTTAACATTAAAAGACAGCACATTAGCAATGATGGATTCAAAAATTTTACAAAAATCACAGATAATTTTGCAATTGGCCGATAGTTTTTTTACATCACCCCTGCCACCGTTCTTATATAGAGTGGAATTATATAATTGCCTTTTTCCACAATAATTGGAAAGCATCCTTCTACTAACGATTTATTAAAAAGATAATTGGCAATTGGCAAAGACAAACATTCAGCGGCACCAATTAAAATTGCACATGGAACACCATCTGCGGGCCATCATATGAATACTTATTTTTATTATTATAACCCACTAAAGAGTCTAAAACTTCATCACAATTATAAAAGAGAAATTGATTGTGGACAAATGATCAAATGAAGGAATACCATGGGCATCAACATTAACAGAAGAGGTAGGAGAGTTAATATAAATAGTTTCAAAGAAGTCCGCAAATAAATTGGAAATGGTCACAGAATCGGAACCAACCACACCACCGTATCGAATAGGCGATGACGAACCACCGGTGAAACGTTTAACACTAATAAATTTCCAAAAATCGCAGAGGATTTCGGGTTAAACCGGATTCTATACGAAAAATATGTGATCGATATATTTCAAAGAAGAAAGACTGTTAAATTGATCACAAATAAGTTGATAGTTATAGAAATCATCAGCACCCCTTGAGGCGCAATATGATTTCCATAACCTATTTCTTTTATTAAACGAATCAAACGAAGTTCGCCATCATACCAAGGATGAATGGATGACACAGCAAAGGAAGGTTTGAGGAGGCACAAATTTTTCAAAAACATTTGAATAAAATATTATAAAATAAAATAACGGCAACATACTATATGGGTACATCCATGCAGACAATTCCAATCATTTGCAGCTAGACCATTATTTAGGTCAATAAAATCCATGTGTTTGATATCAAATTCGGATAAAATGTATCCGCAGGCATACCAGCATGTCTGTCATTGGTAAAATTTATATTTAAAATTAAAGTTGGCTGATGAATATCCTCCGTCACAATAACATTTGGGGATCTAACAATTAAAAAATCCAATGTGTCAGAGGAACAAAAATTAAAATCAAGTAGTCTATTATTATGGTTCTTAATGCCATTAACCTGCAATAAACCAAACGATGAAATATCATCCAGGAAAGAAACCTCCATATCACCATTAACATTAAGCGGAATCATCGAATCATTATCAATTGAACGAATCCACTCAATTCTCGGTACATTTAAACGGTCACCAAAAACCATCACCTCATCGTTTGCATTACAAAAATCTGCCTGAACATATTCAATGAAAGAATATCAAAGATTGATATAGAATACCATCAGCAGTTGGAGGGATATACGCACAAATTAAAAACACACATTTAGTACCCAAGTTGATGGATACACAAATACATTCCAGGATAGATTAAGAGAGATGGGAACATTCAATGATATTGGAAGGGAACGAAGATGCAACCGCAATCACAACACCACCACCACCACCACGCGTAGATAACGAAGTATTATGATGTCGATCACGTCTGTATAAACATATTATACGATGTTTATCGAAAAGTTCCGCATTCGCAATTCCGTAACGACATAAATGAATGAATGGACTAATGAAGAAAACTATGAACAAAACGTTTCTTCTGATGAACAAGAATCTTGAAGAAGAAGAAATCGAATTTAAATCAAACACCAACAAATAGTGTTGGAATGTTGAAAGGGTAAAACACTTAACTTGTTAACTTGTTTACGGTGGACTGAAGAGAATAATGCGTCGTTTATACAAACAAATAATGATTGTGAAAGAACCAAAAAAAGATATGTCCTTACAACTTATGAATAAAAAATGTAAAACAAACATCAAACTATTAAAGGCCAATTCCAATTCAATCATTGTTAAACTTATTAGAGTCCTTCAACTTTATTAGAGTCCTTGAACGTATTTTATTATATCTGTGACAATATTTGAATCTGCCTAATCATATTAAATACTATTTTTTTTTTGTGGTAATGTGCATATAATAACGAAATCACAATAAAAATAACGTTTATTTTAATGCACCTTCTACAATCCGAATACCTCTTTAATCCGGATCACCTATGCGTAAAAAATATCGATTCGGATTGGAGAGGACCTACTGTAATAATAAATAAAGACAATGTTTTCAAAGTATACGTTCAAAGTGTTAAGTTATTAATTAATTAGGTTTAAAGTAAAGATTCAAAAGAATCACTTTAAAATATAAAAATTATAATAACTTTAATAAAAGTAATTGAACTTAGCTATCAGGAAGGAATCTACAGATAGTTTGGTAAATAGTTTGGTTTGGTAGTTTAGTAAATTATTCATTGGTCCTTCGAGCAAAAGTGTGTATTTAAAATATATCGAATTGGTCAATACCATCAATAATATGGCGAATACAAACATAGACGACCTACATGGTGAAAGTAGTTTCGAAAGGGCGGTTAAATAACAAAAAGAATTAGGCGACGGGATAAGCAGTTTGTTGATCAATTTCAAAAAAGACGGTAAGGATCGGAAAACGAGAGATTATGTGTTGAAACGGAAAACGTATTTGGAGCAGGTATGGCAACAATTTTCTACAGGGCACGAGGCATTGCAGAAATACGACGAACATATCATTCATCCTTCAGAACGGGAGTATTATACAACGATTTATAACAATTGTTTGGAGATAAAGAGGTTATTGGATGAGACGAGCGGGGGTTTAGAAAAACCGAAAATATCAAGCGAAATTGGCGAGAACACGAGTAATAACGCGGATCAACAAAGACGGTATAAAAAGCAGAATCAAACAATAAACGATGTGAACAGAGTGATGGAAACTATACAGCAAAGTATTCAAATGCCACAATCAAAATCATTTTACGAAGAAAAAATCAGAGTATTAAACGGATATTGGAGTAGAATTACGAGTACACATGATGAGTTGGTATCATATTCAGAGGTAAGTGAGAATAATGTACCATATTTCAGGGATGAGATGTATGCGCAGGTGGAGGATAAAGTGCAGCAGACGTTAATTTCATTACAAGAACGAATAGTGGATATGAGGCCAGGGACAACAGGACAGCAGGAGATTCATTTGCCAAATATAAAGATACCAAATTTTGATGGCAATTATCGAAATTGGCCATCATTTTATGAGCTGTTCAACAAGTTAATTCATCAAAACATGAAAGTGGCTGATGCATTGAAGATGCAATATTTAATGGCGAATATCAGTGGAGAGGCGGCAAAGATTGGCAAACATCTTTGCATTAGTGACGAAAATTACATCGTAGCATGGGAGATGTTATCAAGCAGATACAATAATACACGATTATTGTTAACAACGTATTTGGATAATATATTAAATCAATCGGTGCTAAAATACGGGAATTCAAAGTCGATAAAACAATTGCATGATACCACGAAGGAATGCGTTCAGGCAATTTGTAATTTAAACATAAATACGGATGGTTGGGGTTATACCTATATACCTATATTACATCATTTGGTCAGTAAGAAACTTGATAAAGAAACACATATGTTGTATGAAACGAATTTGAATAATCCGAGGGAAATACCAACGTTTGAAAGATTATTATTATTTTTAGAAAACAGGTTTATAACATCGGAGGCGATTGAAAACAAATCAAGACATGGCGAGGGAAGATTAGAAAAGGTTAGTTGGAATGCTAGTATATCAACGGATGTTAGGTGTCCTATTTGTAACGATGGGCACGGCATATTTGGGTGTGCTGAATTTAACAAAAGGGATGCAGCACAACGGATAAAGATGGTATATGACAAAAAATTATGCATGAATTGTTTAAAACCACGGCATAATGCGTACAACTGTAATGCAACCGGTAGGTGTAAAATTTGTAACAAAAAGCATCATACATCATTACACTAGGGTAACCTGACTAAAAATAATCAGGTGGTACATCATAAACAAGAGAATCAATTGCGCATACATAATATGGCAGGCAAAGATACAACTGGTAAAACGGAACTATTGCTTGCAACCGCAATTGTGCAGGTCACCGCAGGGGATGGATCGACACATCAGTTGCGGGTTTTAATGGATCAGGGATCACAGGTATCCATAATAACTCAAAAGGCGGTAGAGAAGCTAAAATTGAAAACAAGTAGGACTACGGCAATACTTGTAGGGGTTGGAGGTAACCAGCTAGAAGCAAACAAGAGGGTTAACATCCAACTTCAACCTACATTCAAATCCAAGTTTGTGTTGGAAGTACAACCAATTATTTTAAAAACATTAACCAAGGTTCTACCAGCTAAAAATATAAACAACGACAAGTTCAAGCACATAAGGGGGCTGGTGTTGGCAGATCCGACATTTGGAATAAGCAGTCCTGTGGATATGATATTGGGGGCGGATGGAATAAGTCAAATATTATTGGGCGGCTTAAAAAAAAAGGTGAAATAAAAGGTGGTCCAACATTGCAAATAGCACAGGAAACGGAGTTTTGGTGGATTATTTCAGGGTGTACAAGTGATGCATCATAATGATGTGATGCATTTGAATCAAAGTATTGAAGATATTTGCTTTTGCTTTTGATAATTTTAGCTATTTTAGCGAGTTTGGTAGTAACAATAACATTCCGCGGAAAGTTTTTCCCGGATCCCATCACAAATCCGCTGTTCTGCTGTTCAGGGATGGATGGAATGAATTTGAATATATATTTCGTGTTCGGACAAGATTGTTGAGGAGTTAATTTGGTGATAAATTCAATTCCCCTTACCCGAACCATTCGTCAGTACCATCAGGTCACCGCATCAGTATGTGCTTCCTGTTACAGGTGTTTTTATCTGATGGCGCTTTTTTATTATATTTATTTTTGTTAATTGTTTGTGTGTTGGAATATTCTTGATTTTTGTTTTGAAATAGATTTTATATATAAAAATTAATTATCATTTAATAATTCGGTTGCGTTTCAAAACGACGGAACATTTTAAAAAAAATTTGTTTATTGTATAATTAAATCTGTTCAAAATTTTGTCAATAAATAAAATTAAAATTTTATAAACTTAACTTACCATTTAAATTAAAAAAAAAACGTGAGTTTTAAGTTAAAGATTTTATTAAATTGACAATCAAAAGTAAAAATACATTGATTTAAGAGTGCGGGATTAAAAACACATTCATTAATTAAAAAAAAAACAAAATAAATATGAATACGAAATCAAATGTTTGTGAGAAAACTAAATTTCAATGTGAAACTTGTGGGAAATATTCCAAAACGCAATACAATTTGAACAAACACATTCGAACGCACACAGGCGAAAAACGTTATCGTTGTGATGATTGTGGAAAAGCCTTTGCACAAATTGGTAGTTTAAACAAACATATTCGTGCTTTTCATACCCATGAAAAAAATTATCGTTGTGATGATTGTGGAAAAGAATTTGTAACAAATTGGGATTTAAAAAAGCATACTCGCACTCATACCGGTGAAAAACCTTATTGTTGTAAGGTGTGTGAAAAACCTTTTCACGAATGGATAGTTTAAACACACATATTCGTATTATTCATTCAGGTGTTAAACCTTATGAATGTGATATTTGTGGAAAAAGCTGTTCACTAAAATGGAATTTATCATCACATATGAAAGTGCATGTTAAAAAAATTCTACACAACAGCAGCCCTTATGAAAAAAATGGACTTTTCACCGCTATCTTTATGTTTGCGCCATCGGGCTGAAAACTTGCATACTAATGATTTAAGGGGTGCTGAATCCGAATAAATGGGTTTCAGAACGTTCTAGCCCTTAGTTTTTGAGTTATGGCCCGTCAAAGATTTCCCAAAGTTTCACAAGGGTACCCCCTTATGAAAAAATGGATTTTTCACCGCTATCTTTAAGTTTGCGCTATCGGGCTGAAAACTTGCATACTAATGATTTAAGGGATGCTGAATCCGAATAAATAGGTTTTAGAATGTTCTAGCCCTTAGTGTTTGAGTTATGGCCCGTTAAAGATTTCCCAAAGTTTTACAAGGGTACCCCCTTATGAAAAAAATGGATTTTTCACCGCTATCTTTAAGTTTGCGCTATCGGGCTGAAAACTTGCATACTAATGATTTAAGGGATGCTGAATCCGAATAAATAGGTTTTAGAATGTTCTAGCCCTTAGTGTTTGAGTTATGGCCCGTCAAAGATTTCCCAAAGTTTTACAAGGGTACCCCCTTATGAAAAAAATGGATTTTTCACCGCTATCTTTAAGTTTGCGCTATCGGGCTGAAAACTTGCATACTAATGATTTAAGGGATGCTGAATCCGAATAAATAGGTTTTAGAATGTTCTAGCCCTTAGTGTTTGAGTTATGGCCCGTTAAAGATTTCCCAAAGTTTTACAAGGGTACCCCCTTATGAATAAATGGATTTTTCACCCCTATCTTTAAGTTTGCGCTATCGGGCTGAAAACTTGCATACTTATGATTTAAGGGATGCTGAATCCGAATAAATAGGTTTCAGAACGTGTTAGCCCTTAGTTTTTGAGTTATGGCCCGTCAAAGATTTCCCAAAGTTTTACAAGGGTACCCCCTTATGAAAAAAATGGATTTTTCACCGCAACCTTTAAGTTTGGGCTACGGGCTGAAAACTTGCATACTAATGATTTAAGGGATGCTGAATCCGAATAAATAGGTTTTAGAATGTTCTAGCCCTTAGTGTTTGAGTTATGGCCCGTTAAAGATTTCCCAAAGTTTTACAAGGGTACCCCCTTATGAATAAATGGATTTTTCACCCCTATCTTTAAGTTTGCGCTATCGGGCTGAAAACTTGCATACTTATGATTTAAGGGATGCTTCATCCGAATAAATAGGTTTCAGAACGTTCTAGCCCTTAGTTTTTGAGTTATGGCCCGTCAAAGATTTCCCAAAGTTTTACAAGGGTACCCCCTTATGAAAAAATGGATTTTTCACCGCTATCTTTAAGTTTGCGCTATCGGGCTGAAAACTTGCATACTAATGATTTAAGGGATGCTGAATCCGAATAAATAGGTTTCAGAACGTGTTAGCCCTTAGTGTTTGAGTTATGGCCCGTCAAAGATTTCCCAAAGTTTTACAAGGGTACCCCCTTATGAAAAAATGGATTTTTCACCGGAACCTTTAAGTTTGAGCTATCGGGCTGAAAACTTGCATACCTATGCTTTAAGGGATCCTAAATCCGAATAAATAGGTTTCAGAATGTTCTAGCCCTTAGTTTTTGAGTTATGGCCCGTCAAAGATTTCCCAAAGTTTTACAAGGGTACCCCATTATGAAAAAATGGATTTTTCACCGCAACCTTTAAGTTTAGGCTATCGGGCTGAAAACTTGCATACTAATGATTTAAGGGATGCTGCATCCGAATAAATAGGTTTCAGAACGTTCTAGCCCTTAGTTTTTGAGTTATGGCCCGTCAAAGATTTCCCAAAGTTTTACAAGGGTACCCCCTTGTGAAAAAATGGATTTTTCACCGCTATCTTTAAGTTTGCGCTATCGGGCTGAAAACTTGCATACTTATGATTTAAGGGATGCTGAATCCGAATAAATAGGTTTCAGAACGTTCTAGCCCTTAGTTTTTGAGTTATGGCCCGTCAAAGATTTCCCAAAGTTTTACAAGGGTACCCCCTTATGAAAAAATGGATTTTTCACCGCTATCTTTAAGTTTGCGCTATCGGGCTGAAAACTTGCATACTAATGATTTAAGGGATGCTGAATCCGAATAAATAGGTTTCAGAATGTTCTAGCCCTTAGTGTTTGAGTTATGGCCCGTCAAAGATTTCCCAAAGTTTTACAAGGGTACCCCCTTATGAAAAAATGTATTTTTCACCGCTATCTTTAAGTTTGCGCTATCGGGCTGAAAACTTGCATACTAATGATTTAAGGGATGCTGAATCCGAATAAATAGGTTTCAGAATGTTCTAGCCCTTAGTTTTTGAGTTATGGCCCGTCAAAGATTTCCCAAAGTTTTACAAGGGTACCCCATTATGAAAAAATGGATTTTTCACCGCAACCTTTAAGTTTACGCTATCGGGCTGAAAACTTGCATACTTATGATTTAAGGGATGCTGCATCCGAATAAATAGGTTTCAGAACGTTCTAGCCCTTAGTTTTTGAGTTATGGCCCGTCAAAGATTTCCCAAAGTTTTACAAGGGTAACCCCTTGTGAAAAAATGGATTTTTCACCGCTATCTTTAAGTTTGCGCTATCGGGCTGAAAACTTGCATACTTATGATTTAAGGGATGCTGAATCCGAATAAATAGGTTTCAGAACGTTCTAGCCCTTAGTTTTTGAGTTATGGCCCGTCAAAGATTTCCCAAAGTTTTACAAGGGTACCCCCTTATGAAAAAAATAGATTTTTCACCGCTATCTTTAAGTTTGCGCTATCGGGCTGAAAACTTGCATACTTATGCTTTAAGGGATGCTGAATCCGAATAAATACGTTTTAGAACGTTGTAGGCCTTAGTTTTTGAGTTATGGCCCGTTAAAGATTTCCCAAAGTTTTACAAGGGTACCCCCTTATGAAAAAATGGATTTTTCACCGCTATCTTTAAGTTTGCGCTATCGGGCTGAAAACTTGCATACTTATGATTTAAGGGATGCTGAATCCGAATAAATGGGTTTCAGAACGTTCTAGCCCTTAGTTTTTGAGTTATGGCCCGTCAAAGATTTCCCAAAGTTTTACAAGGGTACCCCCTTATGAAAAAATGGACTTTTCACCGCTATCTTTATGTTTGCGCCATCGGGCTGAAAACTTGCATACTAATGATTTAAGGGGTGCTGAATCCGAATAAATGGGTTTCAGAACGTTCTAGCCCTTAGTTTTTGAGTTATGGCCCGTCAAAAATTTCCCAAAGTTTCACAAGGGTACCCCCTTATGAAAAAATGGATTTTTCACCGCTATCTTTAAGTTTGCGCTATCGGGCTGAAAACTTGCATACTAATGATTTAAGGGATGCTGAATCCGAATAAATAGGTTTCAGAACGTTCTAGCCCTTAGTTTTTGAGTTATGGCCCGTCAAAAATTTCCCAAAGTTTTACAAGGGTACCCCCTTATGAAAAAAAATGATTTTTCACCGCTATCTTTAAGTTTGCGCTATCAGGCTGAAAACTTGCATACTAATGATTTAAGGGATGCTGAATCCGAATAAATAGGTTTTAGAATGTTCTAGCCCTTAGTGTTTGAGTTATGGCCCGTTAAAGATTTCCCAAAGTTTTACAAGGGTACCCCCTTATGAATAAATGGATTTTTCACCCCTATCTTTAAGTTTGCGCTATCGGGCTGAAAACTTGCATACTTATGATTTAAGGGATGCTGAATCCGAATAAATAGGTTTCAGAACGTGTTAGCCCTTAGTTTTTGAGTTATGGCCCGTCAAAGATTTCCCAAAGTTTTACAAGGGTACCCCCTTATGAAAAAATGGATTTTTCACCGCTTTCTTTATGTTTGCGCAATCGGGCTGAAAACTTGCATACTTATGATTTAAGGGATGCTTCATCCGAATAAATAGGTTTCAGAACGTTCTAGCCCTTAGTTTTTGAGTTATGGCCCGTCAAAGATTTCCCAAAGTTTTACAAGGGTACCCCCTTATGAAAAAATGGATTTTTCACCGCTATCTTTAAGTTTGCGCTATCGGGCTGAAAACTTGCATACTAATGATTTAAGGGATGCTGAATCCGAATAAATAGGTTTCAGAATGTTCTAGCCCTTAGTGTTTGAGTTATGGCCCGTCAAAGATTTCCCAAAGTTTTACAAGGGTACCCCCTTATGAAAAAATGGATTTTTCACCGCTATCTTTAAGTTTGCGCTATCGGGCTGAAAACTTGCATACTTATGCTTTAAGGGATACTGAATCCGAATAAATAGGTTTCAGAACGTTCTAGCCCTTAGTTTTTGAGTTATGGCCCGTCAAAGATTTCCCAAAGTTTTACAAGGGTACCCCCTTATGAAAAAAATGGGTTTTTCACCGCTATCTTTAAGTTTGCGCTATCGGGCTGAAAACTTGCATACTTATGCTTTAAGGGATGCTGAATCCGAATAAATACGTTTTAGAACGTTCTAGGCCTTAGTTTTTGAGTTATGTCCCGTCAAAGATTTCCCAAAGTTTTACAAGGGTACCCCCTTATGAAAAAATGGATTTTTCACCGCTATCTTTAAGTTTGCGCTATCGGGCTGAAAACTTGCATACTTATGATTTAAGGGATGCTGAATCCGAATAAATAGGTTTCAGAACGTTCTAGCCCTTAGTTTTTGAGTTATGGCCCGTCAAAGATTTCCCAAAGTTTGACAAGGGTACCCCCTTATGAAAAAAATGGATTTTTCACCGCTATCTTTAAGTTTGCGCTATCGGGCTGAAAACTTGCATACTAATGATTTAAGGGATGCTGAATCCGAATAAATAGGTTTTAGAATGTTCTAGCCCTTAGTGTTTGAGTTATGGCCCGTTAAAGATTTCCCAAAGTTTTACAAGGGTACCCCCTTATGAAAAAATGTATTTTTCACCCCTATCTTTAAGTTTGCGCTATCGGGCTGAAAACTTGCATACTTATGATTTAAGGGATGCTGAATCCGAATAAATAGGTTTCAGAACGTGTTAGCCCTTAGTTTTTGAGTTATGGCCCGTCAAAGATTTCCCAAAGTTTTACAAGGGTACCCCCTTATGAAAAAAATGGATTTTTCACCGCAACCTTTAAGTTTGGGCTACGGGCTGAAAACTTGCATACTTATGCTTCAAGAGATGCTGAATCCGAATAAATAGGTTTCAGAACGTTCTAGCCCTTAGTGTTTGAGTTATGGCCCGTCAAAAATTTCCCAAAGTTTTACAAGGGTACCCCCTTATGAAAAAAATGGATTTTTCACCGCTATCTTTAAGTTTGCGCTATCGGGCTGAAAACTTGCATACTAATGATTTAAGGGATGCTGAATCCAAATAAATAGGTTTTAGAATGTTCTAGCCCTTAGTGTTTGAGTTATGGCCCGTCAAAGATTTCCCAAAGTTTTACAAGGGTACCCCCTTATGAAAAAATGGATTTTTCACCGCTTTCTTTATGTTTGCGCAATCGGGCTGAAAACTTGCATACTTATGATTTAAGGGATGCTTCATCCGAATAAATAGGTTTCAGAACGTTCTAGCCCTTACTTTTTGAGTTATGGCCCGTCAAAGATTTCCCAAAGTTTTACAAGGGTACCCCCTTATGAAAAAATGGATTTTTCACCGCTATCTTTATGTTTGCGCCATCGGGCTGAAAACTTGCATACTAATGATTTAAGGGGTGCTGAATCCGAATAAATAGGTTTCAGAACGTTCTAGCCCTTAGTTTTTGAGTTATGGCCCGTCAAAGATTTCCCAAAGTTTTACAAGGGTACCCCCTTATGAAAAAATGGATTTTTCACCGCTATCTTTAAGTTTGAGCTACCGGGCTGAAAACTTGCATACTTATGCTTTAAGGGATGCTAAATCCGAATAAACAGGTTACAGAATGTGTTAGCCCTTAGTTTTTGAGTTATGGCCCGTCAAAGATTTCCCAAAGTTTTACAAGGGTACCCCCTTATGAAAAAAATGGATTTTCACCGCAACCTTTAAGTTTGGGCTACGGGCTGAAAACTTGCATACTTATGCTTCAAGAGATGCTGAATCCGAATAAATAGGTTTCAGAACGTTCTAGCCCTTAGTTTTTGAGTTATGGCCCGTCAAAAATTTCCCTTATGAAAAAAATGGATTTTTCACCGCTATCTTTAAGTTGCGCTATCGGGCTGAAAACTTGCATACTAATGATTTAAGGGATGCTGAATCCGAATAAATAGGTTTTAGAATGTTCTAGCCCTTAGTGTTTGAGTTATGGCCCGTCAAAGATTTCCCAAAGTTTTACAAGGGTACCCCCTTATGAATAAATGGATTTTTCACCCCTATCTTTAAGTTTGCGCTATCGGGCTGAAAACTTGCATACTTATGATTTAAGGGATGCTGAATCCGAATAAATAGGTTTCAGAACGTGTTAGCCCTTAGTTTTTGAGTTATGGCCCGTCAAAGATTTCCCAAAGTTTTACAAGGGTACCCCCTTATGAAAAAATGGATTTTTCACCGCTTTCTTTATGTTTGCGCAATCGGGCTGAAAACTTGCATACTTATGATTTAAGGGATGCTTCATCCGAATAAATAGGTTTCAGAACGTTCTAGCCCTTAGTTTTTGAGTTATGGCCCGTCAAAGATTTCCCAAAGTTTTACAAGGGTACCCCCTTATGAAAAAATGGATTTTTCACCGCTATCTTTATGTTTGCGCCATCGGGCTGAAAACTTGCATACTAATGATTTAAGGGGTGCTGAATCCGAATAAATAGGTTTGAGAACGTTCTAGCCCTTAGTTTTTGAGTTATGGCCCGTCAAAGATTTCCCAAAGTTTTACAAGGGTACCCCCTTATGAAAAAATGGATTTTCACCGCTATCTTTAAGTTTGCGCTATCGGGCTGAAAACTTGCATACTAATGATTTAAGGGATGCTGAATCCGAATAAATAGGTTTCAGAATGTTCTAGCCCTTAGTGTTTGAGTTATGGCCCGTCAAAGATTTCCCAAAGTTTTACAAGGGTACCCCCTTATGAAAAAATGGATTTTTCACCCCTATCTTTAAGTTTGCGCTATCGGGCTGAAAACTTGCATACTTATGATTTAAGGGATGCTGAATCCGAATAAATAGGTTTCAGAACGTTCTAGGCCTTAGTTTTTGAGTCATGGCCCGTCAAAGATTTCCCAAAGTTTTACAAGGGTACCCCCTTATGAAAAAAATTGATTTTTCACCGCTATCGTTATGTTTGCGCAATCGGGCTGAAAACTTGCATACTAATGATTTAAGGGATGCTGAATCCGAATAAATAGGTTTCAGAATGTTCTAGTTCTTAGTTTTTGAGTTATGGCCCGTCAAAGATTTCCCAAAGTTTTACAAGGGTACCCCCTTATGAAAAAATGGATTTTTCACCGCTTTCTTTATGTTTGCGCAATCGGGCTGAAAACTTGCATACTTATGCTTTAAGGGATGCTAAATCCGAATAAACAGGTTACAGAACGTGTTAGCCCTTAGTTTTTGAGTTATGGCCCATCAAAGATTTCCTAAAGTTTTACAAGGGTACCCCCTTATGAAAAAATAGATTTTTCACCTCAGCCTTTAAGTTTGAGCTATCGGGCTGAAAACTTGCATACTAATGCTTTAAGGGTTGCTAAATCCGAATAAACGGGTTACAGAGCGTGTTAGCCCTTAGTTTTTGAGTTATGGCCCGTCAAAGATTTTCCAAAGTTTTACCCCGTTATGAAAAAATGGATTTTTCAGCGCAACCTTTAAGTTTGAGCTATCGGACTGAAAACTTGCATACTTATGCTTTAAGGGATGCTAAATCCGAATAAACAGGTTACAGAACGTGTTAGCCCTTAGTTTTTGAGTTATGGGCCATCAAAGATTTCCTAAAGTTTTACAAGGGTACCCCCTTATGAAAAAATGGATTTTTCACCACAACCTTTAAGTTTGAGCTATCGGGCTGAAAACTTGCATACTAATGCTTTAAGGGATGCTAAATCCGAATAAACAGGTTACAGAACGTGTTAGCCCTTAGTTCTTGAGTTATGGCCCGTCAAATATTTCTCAAAGTTTTATCCCCGTTATGAAAAAATGGATTTTTCAGCGCAACCTTTAAGTTTGAGCTATCGGGCTGAAAACTTGCATACTTATGTTTTATGGGATGCTGAATCCGAATCCGAATTGAGTTGAGTTGGTGTATAAGATAAATTTAAGCCCCCCCCCCCCCTACCTTCAGAGGCAACCCAGTAATTGATGTCAATTTCAACAAAAAATGATTTTTGTAAATGTTTGCTTTATTATTATTATTATTATTTTGCGGCGATATTAAATTAATATTACATTTTGATAAAAAGTTTTTTGTGGACATTCACACATTTTTTATAATTCACAAAAAAACATTACAAAATTTTTATACATAAAAAAATAATAGCTATTTAAAAGAAGAAAAAATATTGTCAATAAAATAAATTTAGTTAGTCAATTTGATTGATGATCGCCATCATTCTAATGATTTAGTCAGTGATCCGTGGAGCGGTTGGGTATCGCATTTGGAATAATCCAATGTTAACTGTAATGATTTTGATTCCGATCGGTCTGCCTCATATCTGGCTTTAATCGATGGTGATGTCATCATATTGTCAATAAAAGTATTGGTTTTTGGTTTGGTTTGTAAATCAGATGGTTGCTCGTCATCGTTGATTGCGGAAACGATACATCATTATTAATAATATTATTATTGCTTGATGCGATTTCAATGCATTCCTATCGAAAGAATTAACAACTGATGATGATGGAATTTTGAAAATTTATATTGTTTTGCAGATTCTCGCTTGACTAAAATATTCGTGGATGTATCGCTTAAAAGTTAATATTATTATTATTACATTTTATCTGCTGCTGTTGTGTAGAATTTTTTTAATATGCACTTTCATATGTTTTGATAAATTAGATTTTACTGAACAGCTTTTTCCACAAATAGCACATTCATAGGGTTTAACACCTGAATGAATGGCACGAATATGTAAGTTTAAGCGATCCATTCGTGAAAAGGTTTTTCCACACATCTTACAACAATAAGGTTTTTCACCGGTATGAGTGCGAGTATGGATCTTTAATTCCCCATTTGTTACAAAATCTTTTCCACAATCATCACAACGATAATTTTTTTCACGGGTATGAATAGCACGAATATGTACGTTTAAACTATCCATTCGTGCAAAGGCTTTTCCACATTCGTCGCAATCGTAAGGTTTTTCACCGGTATGAGAGCGAGCATGGATCTTTAATTCCCCATTTGTTACAAATTCTTTTCCACAATCATCACAACGATAAGGTTTTTCGCCTGTATGCGTTCGAATGTGTTTGTTCAAATTGTATTGCGATTTGGAATATATCCCACAAGTTTCACATTGAAATTTAGTTTTCTCACAAACATTTGATTTCGTATTCATATTTATTTTTTTAGTAAACTTTAAAACCAATTAAAAACTAAACAACAATTTTTTTTTTTAAATTAATGAATGTTTTTTTAATGCCGCACTCTTAAATCAATGTATTTTTACTTTTGATTGTCAATTCTATAAAATCTTTAACTTAAAACTCACGTTTTTTTTTAATTTAAATGGTAAGTTAAGTTTAAAAAATTTTAATTTTATTTATTGACAAAATATTAAACAAATTTAATTATACAATAAACAAATTTTTTTTTAAATGTACCGTCGTTTCAAAACGCAACTAATTATTAAATGATAATTAATTTTTATAAATAAAATCTATTTCAAAACAAAAATCAAGAATATTCCAACACACAAACAATTAACAAAAATAAATAAAATAAAAAAGCGCCATCAGATAAAAACACCTGTAACAGGAAGCACATACTGATGCGGTGACCTGATGGTACTGACGATGGTTCGGGTAAGGGGAATTGAATTTATCACCAAATTAACTCATCACCAACAATCTTGTCCGAACACGAAATATATGTTAAAATTCATTCCATCCATCCCTGAACAGCAGAACAGCGGATTTGTGACGCGATCCGGGAAAAACTTTCCGCGGAATGTTATTTTGTATCATTTATTGTTACCACCAAACTCGCTAAAATAGCTAAAATTATCAAAAGCAAAAGCAAATATCTTCAATACTTTGATTGAAATATACAATGCAATATACGGAAAAGAATATTCCGAAAATTCTGAAAAGCCATAGAAAATCTTTGTTTGGTAGTTTCCGAGAGAAAAAAAAAATAAGACAAGCGAACGGACAAAATTTTTAATTGGGATATATATTTTTAGGATCAAAAAACAGTTTCCATTCCCAGGAGAGCAAAATATGATAAAAGAAAGTTAAACGATATAAAAATAATATTGCGCACGCATACTACAAAGTACACGTACTTAAAAGCAATTGTAATTATGTTGTAATTTTGTATTGTTTATCTACACTGAAAAAAAAACATTCGGCGATATTAACTACTAACATTCTAATAAAAGTAAGTTTGCTTGTATACATCCGAAAGAAATATCTGTATCTGTTACAGCAGCAGAAACGCCTATGTTAATATCATAAAAGTTTTTACTTTGGGATAGGCGAATTGTTTTTTTTATTAATGAAGGAGGGGAAATCTTGCATACACACGTCCGAAGACGCGTGTCAGATTCTTACTGACTAAAACCCCTCCTCCGGCTACCGGTATATTCGAATCAGACCATTCTTGGGCCCCTTTTTTGCTCCCACCTCCGATTGACACCTACTCAGTTTGGTTGCCACTCAGTTTGCTCCCTGATTGCTCATCATCGAATAGAGTTGTGTCCCTCGTTATCTAAAGCATCTCCTTGAAGAGTATCCTTCCCGCAGCTCGCAGCTCGCAGTCGGTCAACCCCATTCGCGTATGCTCTCCAAATCCGGACATTTGAACACAATGTGCACACCCGTTTCCTCATCCTCTAGGCAGAGTCTGCCTATGTATCATCTGTAAGAATTTTTTCTTATATTGGATTTGGCGAAAAGTCCATTTTTTCATAAGGGGTTACTATAGCAAAATTTTGGGTAACCTTTGACGGGCCATAACTCAAAAACTAAGTGCTAAAACAATCAGAAATTCAATCAGAAATTGATTTTTTTATCGATTTTCGAATAATAGAAAAGTTTGGAACTTAAAGAACTTGAATTTTGATAATCTTCGAACAATAAAAATAGTTTCGAACTCAAACGTAAATTCAATTTTTCTAATTCTATTTTTATTTTATATGTAATTTATGCTGACTATGGAAAAGTCCACTGGAAAGTATTAAATGAACATTATGAAAATGATCCAATCGATCCGATTAATGGCAATTTACTAAATGATGAACCAAAATTGTTCATGATCGATGAGGATGGCGATGATGACGGCATTAATAAAAATAATCAAAAAGTAAGAAAAAAAACATCTGATGAATTTCAATTTGATTACGATTTGGATTTAAATTCTGATGGTCGCGACGACCGTCGAATTGGCAAAAAAATTAATGAAAATTTACCAAAAATTAATCAAACACCGAAAATTGATGACGTTGATCGGAATGATGATGATGATGATGATGACGGCAATAAGAACGACGAAGAAGATTCAGAAACATTTCATGAATCATTCAGAAATTGGTTTGAAAGTAAACAAAAAAAAATAAAAAATTTTTAAGGGAATTTTCTAAAATTAATTTGTTTTTTTTTTGTTTTTCTTTCATAGAAAATTCCGAATTTTTTTATTATTATTTATTTTTGGGTATTGCCTTAACAATTTTATTAATACCGCCTGGAATACCGTGCTATAGCAATCCAGAGTGGCCCCAAGTTCCAATCTTGGATTCGCCCCATATACTCCGGAGCCCGTACTTAGGTTGGTCTTAGATCCATCCGTATAAAATTTTAGGGAGTTTACAGCGAATTTAATCTTGTTCTCCGTCCAATCTTCTCTATTGGGAAACACAACCGAAAAGTTCTTGTCGAAGTCATATACCCTAGGAGTGGCCTCTACCAGTAACCTTCCGAGAATTACATCACTACTGATTTCATCGACTAGCCATTGGTGATTTTTTGCCACCCTAGTTATTCCTTCGGTAACCATCGTTGCATGTACTATCTTCCTTGCTTCGTTCTTAATGGACAAATGCAATGGGGGAAGATTTAAAATCGCTTCTAGCGCTGCTGTGGGCGTGGTGCGCATTGCTCCCGTAACCCCCAAACATGCCAGACGCTGAATTTTGTTTAGTTTGACCTGCGCCCCTCTTTGTTGGGCTTTTTTGCTCCACACTGATGAAGCATAGGTCAAAATTGGTCTTGTTATAACCTTGTATAACCATAGTGCCATATTGGGGGTAAGACGCCATGATCTACCTATTAAGCTTTTGCAAGTCCATAGGGAGATTCTTGCCTTATCTGTGGCCTTTATTATATGGGAGTTCCAGTTTAGTTTAGCATCTACCATCACCCCCAGGTATTTCGCTTCTGTCGAAAATTCTATCTTTTCTCCAAACAGCATGGGACATTTGAACCTACTGCTCCCCCTCTTAGTGAAGGGCACAATAGTGCTTTTCTTAGGATTTATATTTAGTCCCGTCGATAGGCACCACTCCGCCACTAAGTTCAGAGCCGTCTGTAGTCTGTCCGAAACTGTTTCTTCAAATTGCAGATGAGTATTACCACATCATCTGCGTAACCCTGCACATAGAACCCGTTATCATTAAGTTTTATCAGCAGTTCGTTCACAACCATGGACCACAATAGTGGAGAAAGTAACCCCCCTTGTGGGCATCCTTTGGCTGTTGTTATGCTGAGATTTTCTTCCGCTAGAGTCATTTTCACAATCCTATTCCTTAGCATGGCCTTAACCCATCTACAAGTGACATCGTCAACCCCCCTTTCTGCAGCGGCTCGACAGATACCATCGAACGCTGCGTTATCGAAGGCTCCCTCGATGTCAAGAAAGCACCCTACGGCCACTTCCCTATCCTCGAAAGATTTCTCTATTCTCGAGGTCCGGTTTTGTAGCGCTTGTACGGTTGATTTACCTGTTGATAAGCGTATTGATGCTTATGCAGAGGGTTTCTCCCCAGCACATTGTCTCTAATATGCCTATCTACCAGTTTTTCCATTGTTTTTTGTACAAATGATGTTAGGCTTATTGGGCGGTATGATTTAGGTAGAGAATCAATTCTTCTGCCCGCTTTAGGTATGAATATTACCCTTACCGTTCTCCATGCCTCGGGAATGTATCCCCATGCATAACTGCATCGAAAGATACTTCTGAGTTTCGGCGCTATATGTTCCAAACCGCTTTTTAACATTGCCGGGAAAATGCCGTCTTCCCCTGGAGCTTTGTACGATCCAAATGTTCCGACGGCCCAGCAAATCTTATCTATTGTGAACATATAGTCCGCTGTTTTCCAGTCCTGGGGTACTGGTCTTCTAAAGTATTCGTTCTTGATATTACCATCCTCTTTAGATGATATTTTGCTTGACTGGGGAAAATGCGTTTGGGCCAGTAGCTTCAGTGTTTCTTTCGCATCTTCCGTCATATTCCCGTCTGGTTTTTGCATTAACCCTATTTTGTTTTTATGCTCCTTTGACAGAATTTTGTGTATCCGGGCTCCTGCAGGTATATCGTTGATTCCCTGACAGAAGTTATCCCACGATTTCTTTTTTGCCTTCTTGATTTCTTTATTGTACTCTAAAAGGCTGTCTTTATATATAGCCCAATCATTTCTAGACTTGGCTCTATTAAAGTTTTTCCTGGTCTCCTGCCGAAGCCTAGTCAGCTTCTCATTCCACCAGGGAACATTACGATTGCTTCTGCGCTCCCTTTCGGGGCACGATTCCTGATACGCTCGTATCGCAACCTTATGGAGGCGGTCATCCAACAATTCTAGGTCATCTATGTTCCTAGCTTGATCTTTTGATCCCCTCAATCCTTCCACCACTAATTGTTTATACATTGTCCAGTTAGTGGCCTTCGGATTTCTAAAAGTCTCCTGCACGCCGTTTCTAGCCGCAATGTCGAATCTAATGTGCTTGTGATCCGACAAAGAAGTTTCGTTCGATACATGCCAATTAACTATTTTATTACTAATGAATGGTGTACTTAGGGTGAGGTCTATAACTTCTTCCCTGAGACAATTAACAAATGTGGGTGCAGATCCCGTATTTATTATTTCCATCCCATTACCCAAAATAAATTCAAGTAGGTACTCACCCCTTTTTTTTATGTTTGTGCTACCCCAAATAGTGTGGTGAGCATTGGCATCACTTCCCACTATGAGGTGTAGTCCTTTATTTCTGCAGTATTCAACCAGCCCTTCCATCATAGATGTTGTTGGTTGATCTGCTTCATAAGGGAGATAGAGAGATGAGAATACAATCTTTACTTCTCTACCCCCTTTGTCCCGCTTAATTCCACGACAGCTGTAGCCTGATCTTTGCTGCAGAATCTAGAAAGTGGTAAATAATTAATTCCCCCCCTAAATATTAGACATGCTCTCGGCTTTCCCACATTGGCCGAATCGTAAACTAACTCACCTGTCAGTGCCTTTATACTGTGCTTAATATGATACGGCTCCTGTATAAAGGCAACATCCAGGTGATCTTTCGCAAACCTACGCGTCATGACAGCCGAAGCTGCCCGAGCATGTTGTAGGTTTGCTTGGATACACCTGAAGGGAGCCATCTACCCGTCCTTCTTCTCCTCCTCCCACTGCAGTAAGACTGTGGAGGGCTCTACGTCACCTCCACCTTCTTCCTGCATTTTTCTTTGGCTGAGGTGGTAAGCGGTTTGATGTTTCCCCGCCTCTACCACCTCAGCCATCCTTACCGTGAGCCGGCTGCTTCCCGAACTCGTCGTCGGCGCTTCCCGAGCCGGTCTTTTTGCCTCGGGCCTTTCTCCTCTCACCGACGCTCCTTTCTTTTCCTCCTCCCTCCTAGTGTTAGGATCATGAGCTTTAGCGTCTTTGATCCTAACCTCTATTTGGGACAGCCCTAGGAAAACCCTGCATCTGCTTTTCCTGATACACTTGCAGGACTTTTCATCGGCTGTGAAGGTGTATGTTTGTCCACCTTTTTTGTCCTCATCAACCCTTAGAACTTTCCAGGTTCTAGCATCAATTTCTGGGTTCTGCTTGTTAAGGCGCTCCAGAAATTGATGCTTCGCCAGTTTATTCTCCGGGTTGACGTAGGTAACGCACGTGAATTGCTTTGGGATCAAGTCTCCAAGAGCAACCACGGCGTTGACCCCCTTCCAGGGATTGTTTTTTCCCAACTCTACAATCCAATCACAAGTGGCCTTGTTGTTGCAGGTTAGGGAAATCCAACCCTCTTTTTTAACCGTCGTTATGAATTGGATTGCCGGTCCCTCGCTTGGTGCTTTATCCAGAGCGATTAGTATCGACCTCCTAATCCTACTGATTTCCTCATCACTGAGGCTAGCTTCAGGATGATTTTTGTGGAGGATAGCCACTTTAATTTGCGTTACCGCATCTCTATATGTTGCTAAGATTTTATCCGCATTCATTTTTTGAAAATCGATATCCAGTTCAATAGCCAGGTCGTCATTATTATTGGTTGGTTCGTTTTGTTTTTTTGTTTTTTGTTTATTCATTCTCATATATGGCGTCCAGGGCCTAGGTAAATAATCGGGATTACAAAGGTCGACGACAACAGTGCCCGTTATTGTCGCAAGGCTATATACTCTCAGAGGTCGCCCGGTGTCTGAGAGGCTCCGTACAAGACCGTCAG
Source organism: Dilophus febrilis (assembly GCA_958336335.1). Classification (NCBI taxonomy): domain Eukaryota; kingdom Metazoa; phylum Arthropoda; class Insecta; order Diptera; family Bibionidae; genus Dilophus; species Dilophus febrilis. The sequence goes on from OY284473.1 coordinate 4,941,653, forward strand.
TTACCCCAGACTGCCAACTAATCCCTCGGCACGGTACGCATGACACCTTGGATTTGGGGTGTTTTTCGCACTTACAATTTTAGCCTGAATACTTCAGTTACCGTTGGTTACCACGTGGAGGTAATGTAAGTACTTGATCAGGAACTCAACAGTTGCAACATTGTCGAGTCTATGACATCGTCAATGCCTACCCTATTGATCCCAAACCAACCAACTTTTTTTTTTTTTTTGGGTATTGCCTTAACAATTTTATGCGGTTTAATTTTGATTGTATTCGGACGAATTCTGATAATGAAACAATCAACGACGGCGACGACGACGGCGGCGACAAATCAACAATTGAACAATGAACAACAAAATGGAATTGATGCGGACGAGGATTACAATCAAATGATGATGTCCACATCGATAATGACAACAATTACGGATTGTACAACGACGACGACGATGGGGGCGGCGACGGCTTCCGGTTCCGCCATCACCGCAAATGATTTATCATCTCAATCGTCATCACCGTCAGCGTCACCGTCACCGTCACCGACATCTTGTCAATTTAGTGATTTTGATAATTATTATTCAACGTCATCAAATTTTATTCATCAATTTCATCATTCGTTAAATCGTAAAAGATTAATAGCCGAAACAGCCCCAGCAGCAGCAGTTTCAAATCAAATCAATGATGGATTTATTGAAAAGGACAGAAATTTTAATGGATTAACGACGACAATACCAAGAATATCCAAATTTAATTATCCAAATAAATATACCGTTTCATTTGATAATACCTGTCAAAATTCATATTTATCAGAAATGGAGGTGGCGACGGCTTCGACTTCCACTCTCAGACCCGATTTCATCAATCATCATGACAATTGGAATAAATTACCAATTTCAATAATACCATCATCATCATCATTATCATATCATCTTAAGTATTATGATGATTGTGAACGTCAACGTCGTGGCGGGTCTCGTATCCTGTCCAAATCAATAACATTCGATGATTCCACATCATTATTCCAAATTCCAAAACGAAATTGTACAGCAACAACAGAAACAACATCACCAACATCACCAAATTTAAGTAAGAGCCGTAAATAATGAATGAATTTTTAGGTCATAGCTTCTTCGAACTTCGAACTTGACTTGATTTTATGAATCTTTTCGAACTGAACCTCTTTTTCCGTAATGGAACTAATTTTTTTCGAACTTAACTTCGGGTTTTTCCGAACTTAACCTAATTTTTTTTTTTTTTTGAACTAACCTCATTTTTTTCGAAATGAACCTAATTTGATTCGGCCTTTTCTTTCGAATAACCTAATTTGATTCGACCTAAATTTCATTTTTACGAACTAAACTTCATTTTTTCGACCTTATTTGTTTCGAACTTAACTTCAGTTTTTCAAAATTTAACCCCATTTTTATTGAACTTAACCGCATTGTTTTGGAACTTAACCTCACTTTTTTCAAACGAGAGTTCATTTTTTTCGAACTTAACCTAATTTTTGCGAACTTAAACTCATTTTTTTTTTATTTTTATTGAACTTAACCTCATTTTTTTCATCCTGAATTTCATTTTTTCAGCGTTAACTTAATTTTTTTCGAAATTTACCTCATTTGATTCGACCTAAACTTCGTTTTTCGAATTTAACCCCATTATTTTCGAACTTAATTTCATTTTTTCGGACTTACCCTACTTTTTATCGACTTTAGCCAAATTTTTTTCGAACTAAACCTCATTTTTGTTTTGGTCAACTAAATCCAGTTTTCTTTGAACTTATCCTCATTTTTTCGAACTGAACTTAACTTCATTTTTTCATACTTAACTTTATTTATTTCAAACTTAACCTCGATTTTCGAACTTAACCACATGTTTTCGATATGAACTTCATTTGTTCGAAATTAAGCTAATTTTTATGGAACTTAACCTCATTCTTTTCGAATTAGACCTCATTTTTTCGAAATTAACCTCATTTGTTCGACCTAAATTTAATTTTTTTTCTAACTTAACCTAATTTTTTCAAACTTAACCCTATTTATTTCGAGTTAAACCTCATTTGCTTCGACCTAAATTTTACTTATTCGAACTTAACCTCACCCTTTTGTCAACTCAAACCAGTTTTTATGAAACTTAACCTCATTTTTTCGAACTTAAGTTCATTTTTTTCGAACTGAACCTAAATTTTTCGAACTTAACCTCATTTTTATCGAACTTAACCCAATTTTTTCGAACTGAACCTCACTTTTTTGTAAACTTAAGCCATTTTTCTTTGAACTTAAACTCATTTTCGAACCTAACTTCATTTTTTCGATTCGAACCCACGACCCCAAAATTTCGTTAGAATTTTCGGTTGGCATTTTTAACATTTACACCACAGAGTTATGTATGAACTTAACCTAATTTTTCGAATGTAACCTCATTTTTTCGTACTTAACCACATTTTTTCAAACTAAACCTCGCTTTTTCGAATCTAACCTCATATATTTAGACATTCACTTCTTTTTTTTCGACCTAAACTTCAATTTTACCAACTAAACCTCATTTTTTTCGATCTAAAATACATTTTTACGAACTAAACCTCATTTTTATTGAACTTAACGGCATTTTTTCGAAGTTAAACTCATTTTTTTCGAACTTAACTTCATTTATTTCGAACTGGACCTCCGTTTTTTTTTAACTTGACCCATGATTTTTGAACTTAACTTCAGTTTTTTTTGAACTTAACCATATATTTTCGAACTAAACCTCACCTTTTTGGTCAACTAAATCTAGTTTTCTTTGAACTTACCCTTATTTTTTGACCTCACCCTCATTTTTTTCGCACTTAACCTCAATTTTTCGAAATTTACCCTAATTTGATTCGACCTAAACTTCACTTTTTCGACCAAAATTTCATTTTTTCGAACTTAACTACAATTTTTTGAACTTAACCTAATTTATAATCTCAATTTTTTGTCAACTAAATCCAGATTTTATTGAACTTAACTTAATTTTTCGAATTGAACCTCATTTTTTCTATTTCACTATATTTTTTTTCGACTTAACCTCAGTTTTTCCAACTTAATCTCATATTTTTTGAACTTAACTTCATTCATTTCGAACTTTACCTTATTTTTTTCGTACTTAACCACATTTTTTCAAACTATACCTTATTTTCTCGGACTTAACTTCATTTTTTTCGAACGAGACCTCATTTTTTCGAACTTAACCCCAATTTTTCGAACTTAACTTCATTTTTTTCGAACTTAACCTAATATTTTTCGAACTGCGGCTGATTTTTATCGAACTAAATCTCATTTTTTCGAACTTAACCTCATTTTTTTTTCGAACTTAAAGCTTAACATTTTTTTATTTTTAATTGTCTTTCAGTTGAAAATATGAAATTTTTTTTTTTCCAAAATATTCGTTTAAGAATTTATCCTTTTGGAAGGAAGTTTCGCGCGGGACTGCGTCGATGACGACCCGACAAAAGCAGACAAACAAATCCACAGACAGACAAACAGACAAATAGAAATTTTTATTCTGACCCTTTGAATGAATGGATGAAAATTTTATAATTAATTGATTTTTCTTTTTCTTTTCCATTTCATTTCAATTTTCGATTTTGGATTAGGTCCTGCAAGTTCTTATACATTTCATCCGAATAATAGAAATCATTTTATTAAAAATTGTTTTACAAATGCCATTGAAATGCAACAACAACCGCAACAACAACAACAACATCAACAACAACCGACCATGATGATGATGATGAGAATGCCACAACAGACACAAACAACATTAAATATTCAACAAAATCAAAATCAATGGCAACAATGGCGACAAAAAACATCATCATCTTTTGAACAATACGAACAACAACCAAAACAACAGCAACCGTGGGATTGATTGAAAAGCCTGCAACAATTGCCGTGAATGACGGCGGAGCCGAGCCGAGCCGAGCCGCACCGAACGGCACAGTCCCACAGTCAATTGACATCGCATAGGCATAATAAAAATGGGAAAATATTCAATAAAAAAAAAATAAAACTGATTTTTAAATACAATTTAAAATACTTTTATTTACCTCTTCCTTTGCATTCTCTCCACCCCTACTCCAAATATTTCCATTTAACCTTTACCCATTTATTCGATCCTTTTGCTTTTCGCGATGGCCATAACTTTTGGATAATTGGCTATTCTTTTAACTACCGCGCTTTCAAAAAAAAACTTAACCTCCCCCTGCACCGTTACAAAAAACAATAAAAAAACGTGGAAAAGAAAAAAACAATTTTCTCCCAAGCCGAATAACCCCGAAGTGGATCTTCGGATAATATTAGCAGATCGCAGCAATACGTCCCCGAAAACGTTAAGGGATACAACGTTCTGAAACCCATTTATCCCCTAAGGGATATTTATCCACCCCAACCCAGCATCCCCTAAAACATAAGTATGCAAGTTTTCAGCCCGATGGCGCAAACTTAAAGATAGCGGTCAAAAATACATTTTTTCATAAAGTAAACCCTTGTAAAACTTTGGGAAATCTTTGACTGGCCATAACTCAAAAAGTAAAAGCTGAATCGGTTTGAAACCTATTTATTCATAGAAACCTAGAAGCCAGCACTTCTGATCTGAACAAATGGTAATCAGAAGGAGCAGCAAAGTGTGGAGAGTACGGGGGGGTGATCGTTAGATGATTCCAACCGAGCCTGTTTATAGTTTTTCCGTAACGATGTTTGCACGATATGGTCTGTCGGATTGTCATCGTGCATTAATACTTTGTGATGTTTTCGAGCTTTAATTGTCGATGTTTTTCGTTCAATTTCTTTCGTTCAATTCGCCCGGTTGTCGTCGGTCGCTAGAGATCAGATGTTGTAACGGTATCATTCGGTTTTTAACAGCAGCTCATAATACACGACACCCTTCTGCGATCCCATCAGCACAATGCACAGCATAATCTTCTGGCAATGAATATCGCGTTTTGATTCTGAAGTTTATTGTGGTTGGCCGGGATCTATAACATATGATGCTTTACGTTAGAAGTTAGTATCGCCGAATTTTTTTTTCAGTGTAGATAAACAATACAAAATTTACATGCATTATACAACATACAGTGTAGGTCCTCTCTAATCCGAACCTTCGATAGTCCGGATTTCCACTCCGAATCCGAATCTGGTAAAATATTTCGGTTCAGTTCGAATTTCTCCGAATAACTTCTATAATCCGGATTACGGATTTAATGTAAATTAAATGTAAGAAATTAATTCGATGGAAGGTAATTTACATAAAAGATAATAACGACATAAATGAATGGATGTAGAATGAAGAAAACTATGAACAAAACGTTTCTTCTGATGAACAAGAATCTTGAAGAAGAAAAAGAAATCAAATTTAAATCAAACACCAACAAATAGTGTTGAAATGTTGAAAGAGTAAAACACTTAACATTTGTTTACGGTGGACTGAAGAGAATAATGCGTCGTTTATACAAACAAATAATGATTGTGAAAGAACCAAAAAAAGATATGTCCTTACAACTTATGAATAAAAAATGTAAAACAAACATCAAACTATTAAAGGCCAATTCCAATCCAATCATTGTTAAACTTATTAGAGTCCTTCAACTTGAACGTATTTTATTATATCTGTGACAATATTTGAATCTGCCTAATCATATTAAATACAATTTTTTTTTGTGGTAATGTGCATATAATAACGAAATCACAATAAAAATAACGTTTATTTTAATGCTCCTTCTACAATCCGAATACCTCTTTAATCCGGATCACCTATGCGTAAAAAATATCGATTCGGATTAGAGAGGACCACCTGTAATAATAAATTCCCTTTATTATGTACGTGCGTACTTTGTAGTATGCATGCGCAATATTATATTTTATATCGTTTAACTTTTTTTTTTATCATATTTTGCTCTCCTGGGAATGGGAACTGTTTTTTGATCCTAAAAATATATATCCCAATTAAAAATTTTGTCCGTTCGCTTGTCTTATTTTTTTTTTTCTCTCGGAAACTACCAAACCAAGATTTTCTATGGCGTTTCAGAATTCTCGGAATATTCTTTATTGTTGTATATTTCAATCAAAGTATTGAAGATATTTTGATTATTTGATAATTTTAGCTATTTTAGTGTGTTTGGTGGTAACAATAAATGATACAAAATAACATTCCGCGGAAAGTTTTTCCCGGATCCCGTCACAAATCCGCTGTTCTGCTGTTCGCAATGGATGTAATGAATTTGAATATATATTTCGTGTTCGGACAAGATTGTTGGTGATGAGTTAATTTGGTGATAAATTCAATTCCCCTTACCCGAACCATCGTCAGTACCATCAGGTCACCGCATCAGTATGTGCTTCCTGTTACAGGTGTTTTTATCTGATGGCGCTTTTTTATTATATTTATTTTTGTTAATTGTTTGTGTGTTGGAATATTCTTGATTTTTGTTTTGAAATAGATTTTATATATAAAAATTAATTATCATTTAATAATTCGGTTGCGTTTCAAAACGACGGTACATTTTAAAAAAAATTTGTTTATTGTATAATTAAATTTGTTTAATATTTTGTCAATAAATAAAATTAAAATTTTTTAAACTTAACTTACCATTTAAATTAAAAAAAACGTGAGTTTTAAGTTAAAGATTTTATTAAATTGACAATTAAAAGTAAAAATACATTGATTTAAGAGTGCGGGATTAAAAAAACATTTATTAATTTAAAAAAAAACAAAATAAATATGAATACTAAATCAAATGTTTGTGAGAAAACTAAATTTCAATGTGAAACTTGTGAGAAATATTTTAAAACGCAACGAAATTTGATCATCCACATTCGAACGCATACAGGCGAAAAACCTTATCGTTGTGATGATTGTGGAAAAGATTTTGTAACAAATGGGGAATTAAAGATCCATACTCGAACGCCTACAGGCGAAAAACCTTATCGTTGTGAAACTTGTGGAAAAGAATTTGTAATAAATGGGGATTTAAAAAAGCATACTCGCACTCATACCGGTGAAAAACCTTACGATTGCAACGAATGTGGAAAAACCTTTGCAAACCCGTCTAATTTAAACCAACATATTCAAGATATTCATATCCGTGAAAAACCGTATGATTGCCTCAAATGTAGAAAAGCCTTTTCACAAATGGCTACGTTAAACAAACATATTCGTATTATTCATTCAGGTGTTAAACCTTATGAATGTGATATTTGTGGAAAAAGCTGTTCACTAAAATGGAATTTATCATCACATATGAAATGGCATATTAAAAAAATTCTACACAACAACAGCAGCAGTAGATAAAATGTAATAATGATATTATCTTTTAATGATATTTACTTTTAATTAATAATGATGTATCGTTTCCAATCAACGACGAAGAGCAATCATCTGATTTACAAACCAAACCAAAAACAAATAATTTTAACGACAATATGATGATGACTCCATCTCCAGCAATTAATTCACATCTGACAGATGAATCGGTATCCGAATCATTACTATCAACATGGGATGTTTACAAACGCGCTAACCAAACGCTCCACGGATCACTGACTAAATCATTAGAATGATGGCGATCATAAATCAAATTGACTAACTTTATTTTATCTTATTGACAATATTTTTTCTTCTTTTAAATAGCTATTATTTTTTTATTTATAAAATTTTGTAATGTTTTTTGTGAATTATAAAAAATGTGTGAATGTCCACAATAAATTTTATATCAAAATGTAATATTAATTTAATATCGCCGCATAATAATAATAATAATAAAGCAAACATTTACAAAAATCATTTTTTGTTGAAATTGACATCAATTACTGGGTTGCCTCTGAAGGTAGGTGGGGATCTTAAATTTATCTTACACACCAACTCCAATCAATTCGGATTCGGATTCAGCATCCCATAAAACATAAGTATGCAAGTTTTCAGCCCGATAGCGCAAACTTAAAGGTTGCGGTGAAAAATCCATTTTTTCATAAGGGGGTATCCTTGTAAAACTTTGGGAAATCTTTGACGGGCCATAACTCAAAAACTAAAGGCTAACACGTTCTGAAACCTATTTATTCGGATTTAGCAGCCCTTAAAGCATAAGTATGCAAGTTTTCAGCCCGATAGCTCAAACTTAAAGGTTGCGGTGAAAAATCCATTTTTTCATAAGGGGATACCCTTGTAAAACTTTGGGAAATCTTTGACGGGCCATAACTCAAAAACTAAAGGCTAACACGTTCTGAAACCTATTTATTCGGATTTAGCATCCCTTAAAGCATAAGTATGCAAGTTTTCAGCCCGAAAGCTCAAACTTAAAGGTTGCGGTGAAAAATCCATTTTTTCATAAGGGGAGGCCTTTACAAAACTTTGGGAAATCTTTGATGAGCCATAACTCAAAAACTAAGGGCTAACACGTTCTGAAACCTATTTATTCGGATTTAGCATCCCTTAAAGCATGAGTATGCAAGTTTTCAGCTCGATAGCTCAAACTTAAAGTTTGCGGTGAAAAATTCATTTTTTCATAAGGGGGTATCCTTGTAAAACTTTGGGAAATCTTTGACGGGCCATAACTCAAAAACTAAAGGCTAACACGTTCTGAAACCTATTTATTCGGATTTAGCATCCCTTAAAGCATAAGTATGCAAGTTTTCAGCCCGATAGCTCAAACTTAAAGGTTGCGGTGAAAAATCCATTTTTTCATAAGGGGGTACCCTTGTAAAACTTTGGGAAATCTTTGATGAGCCATAACTCAAAAACTAAAGGCTAACACGTTCTGAAACCTATTTATTCGGATTTAGCATTCCTTAAAGCATGAGTATGCAAGTTTTCAGCTCGATAGCTCAAACTTAAAGGTTGCGGTGAAAAATCCATTTTTTCATAAGGGGGTACCCTTGTAAAACTTTGGGAAATCTTTGATGGGCCATGACTCAAAAACTAAGGGCTAACACGTCCTGTGACCTGATTATTCGGATTGAGCATCCCTTAAAGCATAAGTATGCAAGTTTTCAGCCCGATAGCTCAAACTTAAAGGTTGCGGTGAAAAATCCATTTTTTCATAAGGGGGTACCCTTGTAAAACTTTGGGAAATCTTTGACGGGCCATAACTCAAAAACTAAAGGCTAACACGTTCTGAAACCTATTTATTTGGATTTAGCATCCCTTAAAGCATAAATATGCAAGTTTTCAGCTCGATAGCTCAAACTTAAAGGTTGCGGTGAAAAATCCATTTTTTCATAAGGGGGTACCCTTGTAAAACTTTGGGGTATCTTTGACCGGCCATAACTCAAAAACTAAGGGCTAATACGTTTTGAAACATATTTATTCGGCTTTAGCATCCCTTAAAGCATGAGTATGCAAGTTTTCAGCTCGATAGCTCAAACTTAAAGGTTGCGGTGAAAAATCCATTTTTTCATAAGGGGGTACCCTTGTAAAACTTTGGGAAATCTTTGAAGGGCCATAACTCAAAAACTAAGGGCTAACACGTCCTGTGACCTGATTATTCGGATTCAGCATCCCTTAAAGCATAAGTATGCAAGTTTTCAGCCCGATAGCTCAAACTTAAAGGTTGCGGTGAAAAATCCATTTTTTCATAAGGGGGTACCCTTGTAAAACTTTGGGAAATCTTTGACGGGCCATAACTCAAAAACTAAAGGCTACACGTTCTGAAACCTATTTATTCGGATTTAGCATCCCTTAAAGCATGAGTATGCAAGTTTTCAGCTCGATAGCTCAAACTTAAAGGTTGCGGTGGAAAATCCATTTTTTCATAAGGGGGTACCCTTGTAAAACTTTGGGAAATCTTTGATGGGCCATAATTCAAAAACTAAGGGCTAACACGTCCTGTGACCTGATTATTCGGATTGAGCATCCCTTAAAGCATAAGTATGCAAGTTTTCAGCCCGATAGCTCAAACTTAAAGGTTGCGGTGAAAAATCCATTTTTTCATAAGGGGGTACCCTTGTAAAACTTTGGGAAATCTTTGACGGGCCATAACTCAAAAACTAAAGGCTAAGGGCTCGAACGTTCTGAAACCTATTTATTTGGATTTAGCATCCCTTAAAGCATAAGTATGCAAGTTTTCAGCCCGATAGCTCAAACTTAAAGGTTGCGGTGAAAAATCCATTTTTTCATAAGGGGGTACCCTTGTAAAACTTTGGGAAATCTTTGACGGGCCATAACTCAAAAACTAAAGGCTAACACGTTCTGAAACCTATTTATTTGGATTTAGCATCCCTTAAAGCATAAATATGCAAGTTTTCAGCTCGATAGCTCAAACTTAAAGGTTGCGGTGAAAAATCCATTTTTTCATAAGGGGGTACCCTTGTAAAACTTTGGGGTATCTTTGACCGGCCATAACTCAAAAACTAAGGGCTAATACGTTTTGAAACATATTTATTCGGCTTTAGCATCCCTTAAAGCATGAGTATGCAAGTTTTCAGCTCGATAGCTCAAACTTAAAGGTTGCGGTGAAAAATCCATTTTTTCATAAGGGGGTACCCTTGTAAAACTTTGGGAAATCTTTGAAGGGCCATAACTCAAAAACTAAGGGCTAACACGTCCTGTGACCTGATTATTCGGATTCAGCATCCCTTAAAGCATAAGTATGCAAGTTTTCAGCCCGATATCTCAAACTTAAAGGTTGCGGTGAAAAATCCATTTTTTCATAAGGGGGTACCCTTGTAAAACTTTGGGAAATCTTTGACGGGCCATAACTCAAAAACTAAAGGCTACACGTTCTGAAACCTATTTATTCGGATTTAGCATCCCTTAAAGCATGAGTATGCAAGTTTTCAGCTCGATAGCTCAAACTTAAAGGTTGCGGTGGAAAATCCATTTTTTCATAAGGGGGTACCCTTGTAAAACTTTGGGAAATCTTTGATGGGCCATAATTCAAAAACTAAGGGCTAACACGTCCTGTGACCTGATTATTCGGATTGAGCATCCCTTAAAGCATAAGTATGCAAGTTTTCAGCCCGATAGCTCAAACTTAAAGGTTGCGGTGAAAAATCCATTTTTTCATAAGGGGAGGCCTTTACAAAACTTTGGGAAATCTTTGACGGGCCATAACTCAAAAACTAAAGGCTAACACGTTCTGAAACCTATTTATTTGGATTTAGCATCCCTTAAAGCATAAATATGCAAGTTTTCAGCTCGATAGCTCAAACTTAAAGGTTGCGGTGAAAAATCCATTTTTTCATAAGGGGGTACCCTTGTAAAACTTTGGGGTATCTTTGACGGGCCATAACTCAAAAACTAAAGGCTAATACGTTTTGAAACATATTTATTCGGATTTAGCATCCCTTAAAGCATGAGTATGCAAGTTTTCAGCTCGATAGCTCAAACTTAAAGGTTGCGGTGAAAAATCCATTTTTTCATAAGGGGGTACCCTTGTAAAACTTTGGGAAATCTTTGACGGGCCATAACTCAAAAACTAAAGGCTAACACGTTCTGAAACCTATTTATTCGGATTTAGCATCCCTTAAAGCATGAGTATGCAAGTTTTCAGCTCGATAGCTCAAACTTAAAGGTTGCGGTGGAAAATCCATTTTTTCATAATGGGGTACCCTTGTAAAACTTTGGGAATTCTTTGTCGGGCCATAACTCAAAAACTAAAGGCTAACACGTTCTGAAACCTATTTATTCGGATTTAGCATCCCTTAAAGCATGAGTATGCAAGTTTTCAGCTCGATAGCTCAAACTCAAAGGTTGCCGTGAAAAATCCATTTTTTCATAAGGAGGTACCCTTGTAAAACTTTGGGAAATCTTTAACGGTCCATAACTCAAAAACTAAAGGCTAACACGTTCTAAAACCTATTTATTCCGATTTAGCATCCCTTAAAGCATGAGTATGCAAGTTTTCAGCTCGATAGATCAAACTTAAAGGTTGCGGTGAAAAATCCATTTTTTCATAAGGGAGTACCCTTGTAAAACTTTGGGAAATCTTTGACGGGCCATAACTCAAAAACTAAGGGCTAACACGTTCTGAAACCTGATTATTCGGATTCAGCATCCCTTAAAACATAAGTATGCAAGTTTTCAGCCCGATGGCGCAAACTTTAAGAATTGAGTTGATGTATAAGATAAATTTAAGCCCCCCCCCCTACCTTCACAGGCAACCCAGTAATTGATGTCAATTTCAATAAAAATTGATTTTTGTAAATGTTTGCTTTATTATTATTATCATGCGGCGATATTAAATTAATATTACATTTTGTTAAAAAATTTATTGGACATTCACACATTTTTTATAATTCACAATAAACATTACAAAATTTTATACATAAAAAAATAATAGCTATTTAAAAAGAAGAAAAAATATTGTCAATAAAATAAAATAAAGTTAGTCAATTTGATTGATGATCGCCATCATTCTAATGATTTAGTCAGTGATCCGTGGCGCGTTTGGTTAGCGCGTTTGCTAAATATCCCATGTTGATAGTAGTGATTCGGTTACCGATTCATCTGTCAGATGTGAATTAATTGATGGTGATGTCATCATATTGTCATTAAAAGTATTGGTTTGGTTTGGTTTGTAAATCAGATGATTACTCGTCATCGTTGATTGCGGAAACGATACATCATTATTAATAATATTATTATTGCTTGATGCGATTTCAATGCATTTCAATCGAAAGAATTAACAACTGATGATGATGGAATTTTGAAAATTTATATTGTTTTGCAGATTCTCGCTTGACCAAAATATTCGTGGATGTATCGCTTAAAAGTTAATAGCATTATTACATTTTATCTGCTGCTGTTGTGTAGAATTTTTTTAATATGCACTTTCATATGTCTTGATAAATTCCATTTTACTGAACAGATTTTTCCACAAATATCACATTCATAAGGTTTAACACCTGAATGAATGGTACGAATATGTATGTTTAAATTAGCCATTCGTGCAAAGGCTTTTCCACACACCTTACAACAATAAGGTTTTTCACCGGTATGAGTGCGAGTATGGATCTTTAATTCCCAATTTGTTACAAATTCTTTTCCACAATCTTCCACAATCATCACAACGATCACACGGGTATGAATAGCACGAATATGTATGTTTAAGCTAGACATTTGTGCAAAGGCTTTTCCACATTCGAGGCAATCGTAAGGTTTTTCACGGATATGGATATCTTGAATATGTTGGTTTAAATTAGACATTTGTGAAAAGGCCTTTCCACATTCCTTGCAGTCGTAAGGTTTTTCGCCTGTATGCGTTCGAATGTGGATGATCAAATTTTGTTGCGATTTGGAATATATTCCACAAGTTTCACATTGAAATTTAGTTTTCTCACAAACATTTGATTTCGTATTCATATTTATTTTTTTAGTAAACTTTAAAACCAATTAAAAACTAAACAACAATTTTTTTTTTTAAATTAATGAATGTTTTTTTAATGCCGCACTCTTAAATCAATGTATTTTTACTTTTGATTGTCAATTCTATAAAATCTTTAACTTAAAACTCACGTTTTTTTTTTTTTAATTTAATTTAAATGGTATTAAGTTTAAAAATTTTAATTTTATTTATTGACAAAATTTTGAACAGATTTAATTATACAATAAACAATTTTTTTTTAAAATGTACCGTCGTTTTGAAACGCAACCGAATTATTAAATGATAAATAATTTTTATAAATAAAATCTATTTCAAAACAAAAATCAAGAATATTCCAACACACAAACAATTAACAAAAATAAATATAATAAAAAAGCGCCATCAGATAAAAACACCTGTAACAGGAAGCATATACTGATGCGGTGACCTGATGGTACTGACGATGGTTCGGGTAAGGGGAATTGAATTTATCACCAAATTAACTCATCACCAACAATCTTGTCCGAACACGAAATATATATTCAAATTCATTACATCCATTGCGAACAGCAGAACAGCGGATTTGTGACGGGATCCGGGAAAAACTTTCCGCGGAATGTTATTTTGTATCATTTATTGTTACCACCAAACTCGCTAAAATAGCTAAAATTATCAAAAGCAAAAGCAAATATCTTCAATACTTTGATTGAAATATACAATGCAATATACGGAAAAGAATATTCCGAAAATTCTGAAAAGCCATAGAAAATCTTTGTTTGGTAGTTTCCGAGAGAAAAAAAAAATAAGACAAGCGAACGGACAAAATTTTTAATTGGGATATATATTTTTAGGATCAAAAAACAGTTTCCATTCCCAGGAGAGCAAAATATGATAAAAGAAAGTTAAACGATATAAAAATAATATTGCGCACGCATACTACAAAGTACACGTACTTAAAAGCAATTGTAATTATGTTGTAATTTTGTATTGTTTATCTACACTGAAAAAAAAACATTCGGCGATATTAACTTCTAACATTCTAATAAAAGTAAGTTTGCTTGTATACATCCGAAAGAAATATCTGTATCTGTTACAGCAGCAGAAACGCCAATCTATATATCACAAAAGTTTTTACTTTTGGATAGGCGAATTGTTTTTTTTATTAATGAAGGAGGGGAAATCTTGCATACACACGTCCGAAGACGCGTGTCAGATTCTTACTGACTAAAACCCCTCCTCCGGCTACCGGTATATTCGAATCAGACCATTCTTGGGCCCCTTTTTTGCTCCCACCTCCGATTGACACCTACTCAGTTTGGTTGCCACTCAGTTTGCTCCCTGATTGCTCATCATCGAATAGAGTTGTGTCCCTCGTTATCTAAAGCATCTCCTTGAAGAGTATCCTTCCCGCAGCTCGCAGCTCGCAGTCGGTCAACCCCATTCGCGTATGCTCTCCAAATCCGGACATTTGAACACAATGTGCACACCCGTTTCCTCATCCTCTAGGCAGAGTCTGCCTATGTATCATCTGTAAGAATTTTTTCTTATATTGGATTTGGCGAAAAGTCCATTTTTTCATAAGGGGTTACTATAGCAAAATTTTGGGTAACCTTTGACGGGCCATAACTCAAAAACTAAGTGCTAAAACAATCAGAAATTCAATCAGAAATTGATTTTTTTATCGATTTTCGAATAATAGAAAAGTTTGGAACTTAAAGAACTTGAATTTTGATAATCTTCGAACAATAAAAATAGTTTCGAACTCAAACGTAAATTCAATTTTTCTAATTCTATTTTTATTTTATATGTAATTTATGCTGACTATGGAAAAGTCCACTGGAAAGTATTAAATGAACATTATGAAAATGATCCAATCGATCCGATTAATGGCAATTTACTAAATGATGAACCAAAATTGTTCATGATCGATGAGGATGGCGATGATGACGGCATTAATAAAAATAATCAAAAAGTAAGAAAAAAAACATCTGATGAATTTCAATTTGATTACGATTTGGATTTAAATTCTGATGGTCGCGACGACCGTCGAATTGGCAAAAAAATTAATGAAAATTTACCAAAAATTAATCAAACACCGAAAATTGATGACGTTGATCGGAATGATGATGATGATGATGATGACGGCAATAAGAACGACGAAGAAGATTCAGAAACATTTCATGAATCATTCAGAAATTGGTTTGAAAGTAAACAAAAAAAAATAAAAAATTTTTAAGGGAATTTTCTAAAATTAATTTGTTTTTTTTTTGTTTTTCTTTCATAGAAAATTCCGAATTTTTTTATTATTATTTATTTTTGGGTATTGCCTTAACAATTTTATGCGGTTTAATTTTGATTGTATTCGGACGAATTCTGATAATGAAACAATCAACGACGGTGACGACGACGGCGGCGACAAATCAACAATTGAACAATGAAGAACAAAATGGAATTGATGCGGACGAGGATTACAATCAAATGATGATGTCCACATCGATAATGACAACAATTACGGATTGTACAACGACGACGACGATGGGGGCGGCGACGGCTTCCGGTTCCGCCATCACCGCAAATGATTTATCATCTCAATCGTCATCACCGTCAGCGTCACCGTCACCGTCACCGACATCTTGTCAATTTAGTGATTTTGATAATTATTATTCAACGTCATCAAATTTTATTCATCATCATCATCAATTTCATCATTCGTTAAATCGTAAAAGATTAATAGCCGAAACAGCCCCAGCAGCAGCAGAAGCAGCAGCAGCAGTTTCAAATCAAATCAATGATGGATTTATTGAAAAAGACAGAAATTTTAATGGATTAACGACGACAATACCAAGAATATCCAAATTTAATTATCCAAATAAATATACCGTTTCATTTGATAATACCTGTCAAAATTCATATTTATCAGAAATGGAGGCGGCGACGGCTTCGACTTCCACTCTCAGACCCGATTTCATCAATCATCATGACAATTGGAATAAATTACCAATTTCAATAATACCATCATCATCATCATATCATCTTAGAATTAGAATTAGAATTAAATATATTGGACTGGGTCGTCAATCCCCTAAACACTTGACCCCCTGGGGTCATTGTGTTATTGCCCTACTCTATCCCATATTCATACATTCATTGGCCCTTCTTACGAAACTGGTCAACTTTTTAATTGATATGGACATAACTTCCTCAGGTAATGGAAATGAT
Organism: Dilophus febrilis; assembly: GCA_958336335.1. NCBI lineage: Eukaryota > Metazoa > Arthropoda > Insecta > Diptera > Bibionidae > Dilophus > Dilophus febrilis. Next base: position 4,958,185 of record OY284473.1, read on the forward strand.
GACCCAATGATCCTGAGTCTGATCCCTGCTAAAGCTTCACATTCACAAAGAATGTGTTCCGCAGTTTCCTCTTCCGTGTGGCAAAGCCTACACGTATCGCAGCTTACGACTTTCATCCTGTATAGATGAGCTCTTAGATTATAGTGGCCGGTTAAATATCCGACCACTACTCTAGTATTATTCCTATTTAGGCCGAGAATTTGTTCCGTCAGTCCTTTTGAATATGCAGGAATAAAGAGCTTAGAATGTCTGCAGCCATCGGTGTCATTCCAGTGCTTCTGGGACTCCCGCAGCAGTAGTTCCTTCATTCTTGCTCTAACAGTTGCTTTAGCTAAACCACAAAATGGTCTAGGTTGAGTGCCCGAGTGAGCAGAGCACTTTCTTGCGATGTCATCTGCCCTCTCATTACCCTCTATTCCACTATGTCCAGGTATCCACATCATTGTGACTTTATTTATCCTTGCCATATCTCTCAGTACCCCTAGACAATCCAGCACAAGCTTCGACTCTACCTCTCGGGAGTTCACCGCCATAAGTGCCGCTTTGCTATCAGAAAAGATATAGATACGCTGCCCTTTATAACCCTTATCCTTAATCCATCTGATGCAAAGCTCTATAGCATAGATTTCCGCCTGGAATACCGTGCTATAGCAATCCAGAGTGGCCCCAAGTTCCAATCTTGGATTCGCCCCATATACTCCGGAGCCCGTACTTAGGTTGGTCTTAGATCCATCCGTATAAAATTTTAGGGAGTTTACAGCGAATTTAATCTTGTTCTCCGTCCAATCTTCTCTATTGGGAAACACAACCGAAAAGTTCTTGTCGAAGTCATATACCCTAGGAGTGGCCTCTACCAGTAACCTTCCGAGAATTACATCACTACTGATTTCATCGACTAGCCATTGGTGATTTTTTGCCACCCTAGTTATTCCTTCGGTAACCATCGTTGCATGTACTATCTTCCTTGCTTCGTTCTTAATGGACAAATGCAATGGGGGAAGATTTAAAATCGCTTCTAGCGCTGCTGTGGGCGTGGTGCGCATTGCTCCCGTAACCCCCAAACATGCCAGACGCTGAATTTTGTTTAGTTTGACCTGCGCCCCTCTTTGTTGGGCTTTTTTGCTCCACACTGATGAAGCATAGGTCAAAATTGGTCTTGTTATAACCTTGTATAACCATAGTGCCATATTGGGGGTAAGACGCCATGATCTACCTATTAAGCTTTTGCAAGTCCATAGGGAGATTCTTGCCTTATCTGTGGCCTTTATTATATGGGAGTTCCAGTTTAGTTTAGCATCTACCATCACCCCCAGGTATTTCGCTTCTGTCGAAAATTCTATCTTTTCTCCAAACAGCATGGGACATTTGAACCTACTGCTCCCCCTCTTAGTGAAGGGCACAATAGTGCTTTTCTTAGGATTTATATTTAGTCCCGTCGATAGGCACCACTCCGCCACTAAGTTCAGAGCCGTCTGTAGTCTGTCCGAAACTGTTTCTTCAAATTGCAGATGAGTATTACCACATCATCTGCGTAACCCTGCACATAGAACCCGTTATCATTAAGTTTTATCAGCAGTTCGTTCACAACCATGGACCACAATAGTGGAGAAAGTAACCCCCCTTGTGGGCATCCTTTGGCTGTTGTTATGCTGAGATTTTCTTCCGCTAGAGTCATTTTCACAATCCTATTCCTTAGCATGGCCTTAACCCATCTACAAGTGACATCGTCAACCCCCCTTTCTGCAGCGGCTCGACAGATACCATCGAACGCTGCGTTATCGAAGGCTCCCTCGATGTCAAGAAAGCACCCTACGGCCACTTCCCTATCCTCGAAAGATTTCTCTATTCTCGAGGTCAGGTTTTGTAGCGCTTGTACGGTTGATTTACCTGGTTGATAAGCGTATTGATGCTTATGCAGAGGGTTTCTCCCCAGCACATTGTCTCTAATATGCCTATCTACCAGTTTTTCCATTGTTTTTTGTACAAATGATGTTAGGCTTATTGGGCGGTATGATTTAGGTAGAGAATCAATTCTTCTGCCCGCTTTAGGTATGAATATTACCCTTACCGTTCTCCATGCCTCGGGAATGTATCCCCATGCATAACTGCATCGAAAGATACTTCTGAGTTTCGGCGCTATATGTTCCAAACCGCTTTTTAACATTGCCGGGAAAATGCCGTCTTCCCCTGGAGCTTTGTACGATCCAAATGTTCCGACGGCCCAGCAAATCTTATCTATTGTGAACATATAGTCCGCTGTTTTCCAGTCCTGGGGTACTGGTCTTCTAAAGTATTCGTTCTTGATATTACCATCCTCTTTAGATGATATTTTGCTTGACTGGGGAAAATGCGTTTGGGCCAGTAGCTTCAGTGTTTCTTTCGCATCTTCCGTCATATTCCCGTCTGGTTTTTGCATTAACCCTATTTTGTTTTTATGCTCCTTTGACAGAATTTTGTGTATCCGGGCTCCTGCAGGTATATCGTTGATTCCCTGACAGAAGTTATCCCACGATTTCTTTTTTGCCTTCTTGATTTCTTTATTGTACTCTAAAAGGCTGTCTTTATATATAGCCCAATCATTTCTAGACTTGGCTCTATTAAAGTTTTTCCTGGTCTCCTGCCGAAGCCTAGTCAGCTTCTCATTCCACCAGGGAACATTACGATTGCTTCTGCGCTCCCTTTCGGGGCACGATTCCTGATACGCTCGTATCGCAACCTTATGGAGGCGGTCATCCAACAATTCTAGGTCATCTATGTTCCTAGCTTGATCTTTTGATCCCCTCAATCCTTCCACCACTAATTGTTTATACATTGTCCAGTTAGTGGCCTTCGGATTTCTAAAAGTCTCCTGCACGCCGTTTCTAGCCGCAATGTCGAATCTAATGTGCTTGTGATCCGACAAAGAAGTTTCGTTCGATACATGCCAATTAACTATTTTATTACTAATGAATGGTGTACTTAGGGTGAGGTCTATAACTTCTTCCCTGAGACAATTAACAAATGTGGGTGCAGATCCCGTATTTATTATTTCCATCCCATTACCCAAAATAAATTCAAGTAGGTACTCACCCCTTTTTTTTATGTTTGTGCTACCCCAAATAGTGTGGTGAGCATTGGCATCACTTCCCACTATGAGGTGTAGTCCTTTATTTCTGCAGTATTCAACCAGCCCTTCCATCATAGATGTTGTTGGTTGATCTGCTTCATAAGGGAGATAGAGAGATGAGAATACAATCTTTACTTCTCTACCCCCTTTGTCCCGCTTAATTCCACGACAGCTGTAGCCTGATCTTTGCTGCAGAATCTAGAAAGTGGTAAATAATTAATTCCCCCCCTAAATATTAGACATGCTCTCGGCTTTCCCACATTGGCCGAATCGTAAACTAACTCACCTGTCAGTGCCTTTATACTGTGCTTAATATGATACGGCTCCTGTATAAAGGCAACATCCAGGTGATCTTTCGCAAACCTACGCGTCATGACAGCCGAAGCTGCCCGAGCATGTTGTAGGTTTGCTTGGATACACCTGAAGGGAGCCATCTACCCGTCCTTCTTCTCCTCCTCCCACTGCAGTAAGACTGTGGAGGGCTCTACGTCACCTCCACCTTCTTCCTGCATTTTTCTTTGGCTGAGGTGGTAAGCGGTTTGATGTTTCCCCGCCTCTACCACCTCAGCCATCCTTACCGTGAGCCGGCTGCTTCCCGAACTCGTCGTCGGCGCTTCCCGAGCCGGTCTTTTTGCCTCGGGCCTTTCTCCTCTCACCGACGCTCCTTTCTTTTCCTCCTCCCTCCTAGTGTTAGGATCATGAGCTTTAGCGTCTTTGATCCTAACCTCTATTTGGGACAGCCCTAGGAAAACCCTGCATCTGCTTTTCCTGATACACTTGCAGGACTTTTCATCGGCTGTGAAGGTGTATGTTTGTCCACCTTTTTTGTCCTCATCAACCCTTAGAACTTTCCAGGTTCTAGCATCAATTTCTGGGTTCTGCTTGTTAAGGCGCTCCAGAAATTGATGCTTCGCCAGTTTATTCTCCGGGTTGACGTAGGTAACGCACGTGAATTGCTTTGGGATCAAGTCTCCAAGAGCAACCACGGCGTTGACCCCCTTCCAGGGATTGTTTTTTCCCAACTCTACAATCCAATCACAAGTGGCCTTGTTGTTGCAGGTTAGGGAAATCCAACCCTCTTTTTTAACCGTCGTTATGAATTGGATTGCCGGTCCCTCGCTTGGTGCTTTATCCAGAGCGATTAGTATCGACCTCCTAATCCTACTGATTTCCTCATCACTGAGGCTAGCTTCAGGATGATTTTTGTGGAGGATAGCCACTTTAATTTGCGTTACCGCATCTCTATATGTGACCCCTGTGTTGCTGGGGGCCGTCTGAGCTTTGGCTTCTGACGACTTTCCTGGCAACACATGTCTGATCTTGGTAGCCTGCCCCTCATCGGGTGTGCTACCTTCTGATCTCGGTCGCTTCCCCGGTATGCCTTTCAAGCAGTCCCGGTCCGGCGGTTTGGATTTCCATTTGGTGTATCGGGCCCTCTCTTGAGATTTTGCCTCTTCAAGAGAGATACCCGATTTCACCAATTTGGAAATCCTCCTTCTGGATGCTCCAGTAAAATAGTTTTCGCTATTTCCCCTGGTAGGTTTTCCGGGTGAGGCTTCCGCCGTCTTCCCTTCTGCATCCATACCTTTTTCTAATGGGACTGCGTCTCCATCTGAAAAATTCATAGCTTCGTCATCCGTTGCTAAGATTTTATCCGCATTCATTTTTTGAAAATCGATATCCAGTTCAATAGCCAGGTCGTCATTATTATTGGTTGGTTCGTTTTGTTTTTTTGTTTTTTGTTTATTCATTCTCATATATGGCGTCCAGGGCCTAGGTAAATAATCGGGATTACAAAGGTCGACGACAACAGTGCCCGTTATTGTCGCAAGGCTATATACTCTCAGAGGTCGCCCGGTGTCTGAGAGGCTCCGTACAAGACCGTCAGTTACCCCAGACTGCCAACTAATCCCTCGGCACGGTACGCATGACACCTTGGATTTGGGGTGTTTTTCGCACTTACAATTTTAGCCTGAATACTTCAGTTACCGTTGGTTACCACGTGGAGGTAATGTAAGTACTTGATCAGGAACTCAACAATTGCAACATTGTCGAGTCTATGACATCGTCAATGCCTACCCTATTGATCCCAAACCAAACCAACTTTTTTTTTTTTTTTGGGTATTGCCTTAACAATTTTATGCGGTTTAATTTTGATTGTATTCGGACGAATTCTGATAATGAAACAATCAACGACGGCGACGACGACGGCGGCGACAAATCAACAATTGAACAATGAACAACAAAATGGAATTGATGCGGACGAGGATTACAATCAAATGATGATGTCCACATCGATAATGACAACAATTACGGATTGTACAACGACGACGACGATGGGGGCGGCGACGGCTTCCGGTTCCGCCATCACCGCAAATGATTTATCCTCTCAATCGTCATCACCGTCAGCGTCACCGTCACCGTCACCGACATCTTGTCAATTTAGTGATTTTGATAATTATTATTCAACGTCATCAAATTTTATTCATCACTTTCATCATTCGTTAAATCGTAAAAGATTAATAGCCGAAACAGCCCCAGCAGCAGCAGAAGCAGCAGCAGCAGTTTCAAATCAAATCAATGATGGATTTATTGAAAAGGACAGAAATTTTAATGGATTAACGACGACAATACCAAGAATATCCAAATTTAATTATCCAAATAAATATACCGTTTCATTTGATAATACCTGTCAAAATTCATGTTTATCAGAAATGGAGGTGGCGACGACTTCGACTTCCACTCTCAGACCCGATTTCATCAATCATCATGACAATTGGAATAAATTACCAATTTCAATAATACCATCATCATCATCATTATCATATCATCTTAAGTATTATGATGATTGTGAACGTCAACGTCGTGGCGGGTCTCGTATCCTGTCCAAATCAATAACATTCGATGATTCCACATCATTATTTCAAATTCCAAAACGAAATTGTACAGCAACAACAGAAACAACATCACCAACATCACCAAATTTACGTAAGAGCCGTAAATAATGAATGAATTTTTAGGTCATAGCTTCTTCGAACTTCGAACTTGATTTGATTTTTTGAATCTTTTCGAACTTAACCTCTTTCTTTACTTAACTTAACTTCGGGTTTTTCCGAACTTAACCTAATTTTTTTTTATTTGAGCTAACCTCATTTTTTTCGAAATGAACCTAATTTGATTCGGCCTTTTCTTTCGAATAACCTAATTTGATTCGACCTAAATTTCATTTTTACGAACTACACTTCAATTTTTCGATCTTTACCTTATTTGTTTCGAACTTAACTTCAGTTTTTCAAAATTTAACCCCATTTTTATTGAACTTAACCGCATTGTTTTTACCTCACTTTTTTCAAACGAGAGTTCATTTTTTTCGAACTTAACCTAATTTCATTTTTTCGGACTTACCCTACTTTTTATCGACTTTAGCCAAATTTTTTTCGAACTAAACCTCATTTTTGTTTTGGTCAACTAAATCCAGTTTTCTTTGAACTTATCCTCATTTTTTCGAACTGAACTTAACTTCATTTTTTCATACTTAACTTTATTTATTTCAAACTTAACCTCGATTTTCGAACTTAACCACATTTTTTCGATATGAACTTCATTTGTTCGAAATTAAGCTAATTTTTATGGAACTTATCCTCATTCTTTTCGAATTAGACCTCATTTTTTCGAAATTAACCTCATTTTTTCAAACTAAACCTCACTTTTATTAAACTTAACCTCATTTATTTCGACCTAAACTTCATTTTTTCGAACTGAACCAAATTTTTTCGAACTTAACCTAATTTTTTCAAACTTAACGTTATTTATTTCGAGTTAAACCTCATTTGCTTCGACCTGAATTTTACTTATTCGAACTTAACCTCACCCTTTTGTCAACTCAAACCAGTTTTTATGAAACTTAACCTATTTTTTCGAACTTAAGTTCATTTTTTTCGAACTGAACCTCAATTTTTCGAACTTAACCTCATTTTTATCGAACTTAACCCAATTTTTTCGAACTGAACCTCACTTTTTTGTAAACTTAAGCCATTTTTCTTTGAACTTAAACTCATTTTCGAACTTAACTTCATTTTTTCGATTCGAACCCACGACCCCAAAATTTCGTTAGAATTTTAGGTTGGCATTTTTAACATTTACACCACAGAGTTATGTATGAACTTAACCTAATTTTTCGAATGTAACCTCATTTTTTCGTACTTAACCACATTTTTTCAAACTAAACCTCGCTTTTTCGAATCTAACCTCATATATTTAGACATTCACTTCTTTTTTTCGACCTAAACTTCAATTTTACGAACTAAACTTCACTTTTTTGGTCAACTCAATCCAGTTTTCTTTGAACTTAACCTCATTTTTATTGAACTTAACGGCATTTTTTCGAAGTTAAACTCATTTTTTTCGAACTTAACTTCATTTATTTCGAACTGGACCTCCTTTTTTTTTTAACTTGACCCATGATTTTTGAACTTAACTTCAGTTTTTTTTGGAATTTAACCATATATTTTCGAACTAAACCTCATCTTTTTGGTCAACTAAATCTAGTTTTCTTTGAACTTACCCTTATTTTTTGACCTCACCCTCATTTTTTTCGGACTTAACCTCAATTTTTCGAAATTTACCCTAATTTAATTCGACCTAAACTTCACTTTTACGACCAAAATTTCATTTTTTCGAACTTAACTACAATTTTTTGAACTTAACCTAATTTATAATCTCAATTTTTTGTGAACTAAATCCAGATTTTATTGAACTTAACTTAATTTTTCGAATTGAACCTCATTTTTTCTATTTCACTATATTTTTTTTCGACACAAACCTCAGTTTTTCCAACTTAATCTCATATTTTTTGAACTTAACTTCATTCATTTCGAACTTTACCTTATTTTTTTCGTACTTAACCACATTTTTTCAAACTATACCTTATTTTCTCGGACTTAACTTCATTTTTTTCGAATGAGACCTCATTTTTTCGAACTTAACCCCAATTTTTCGAACTTAACTTCATTTTTTTCGAACTTAACCTAATATTTTTCGAACTGCAGCTGATTTTTATCGAACTAAATCTCATTTTTTCGAACTTAACCTCATTTTTTTTCGAATTTAAAGCTTAACATTTTTTTATTTTTAATTGTCTTTCAGTTGAAAATATGAAAGTTTTTGTTTTCCAAAATATTCGTTTAAGAATTTATCCTTTTGGAAGGAAGTTTCGCGCGGGACTGCGTCGATGACGACCCGACAAAAGCAGACAAACAAATCCACAGACAGACAAACAGACAAATAGAAATTTTTATTCTGACCCTTTGAATGAATGGATGAAAATTTTATAATTAATTGATTTTTCTTTTTCTTTTCCATTTCATTTCAATTTTCGATTTTGGATTAAGTCCTGCAAGTTCTTATACATTTCATCCGAATAATAGAAATCATTTTATTAAAAATTGTTTTACAAATGCCATTGAAATGCAACAACAACAACAACATCAACAACAACCGACCATGATGATGATGATGAGAATGCCACAACAGACACAAACAACATTAAATATTCAACAAAATCAAAATCAATGGCAACAATGGCGACAAAAAACATCATCATCTTTTGAACAATACGAACAACAACCAAAACAACAGCAACCGTGGAATTGATTGAAAAGCCTGCAACAATTGCCGTGAATGACGGCGGAGCCGAGCCGAGCCGAGCCGCACCGAACGGCACAGTCCCACAGTCAATTGACATCGCATAGGCATAATAAAAATGGGAAAATATTCAATAAAAAAAAAATAAAACTGATTTTTAAATACAATTTAAAATACTTTTATTTACCTCTTCCTTTGCATTCTCTCCACCCCTACTCCAAATATTTCCATTTAACCTTTACCCATTTATTCGATCCTTTTGCTTTTCGCGATGGCCACAACTTTTGGATAATTGGCTATTCTTTTAACTACCGCGCTTTCAAAAAAAACTTAACCTCCCTGTGCACCGTTACAAAAAACAATGAAAAAACGTGGACAAGAAAAAAACAATTTTCTCCCAAGCCGAATAACCCCGAAGTGGATCTTCGGATAATATTAGCAGATCGCAGCAATACGTCCCCGAAAACGTTAAGGGATACAACGTTCTGAAACCCATTTATCCCCTAAGGGATATTTATCCCCCCCAACCCAGCATCCCCTAAAACATAAGTATGCAAGTTTTCAGCCCGATGGCGCAAACTTAAAGGTTGCGGTGAAAAATCCATTTTTTCATAAGGGGGTACCCTTGTTAAACTTTGGGAAACCTTTGACGGGCCATAACTCAAAAAGTAAAAGCTTAATCGGTTTGAAACCTATTTATTCATAGAAACCTAGAAGCCAGCACTTCTGATCTGAAAAAATGTTAATCAGAAGGAGCAGCAAGGTCTGGAGAGTATGGGGGGTGATCGTTGGATGATCCCAACCGAGTCCATTTATAGTTTTTCCTTAACGATGTTTGCTCGATGTGGTCTGTCGGATTGTCATCGTGCATTAAAACTTTGTGGTGTTTTCGAGCTTTAATTGTAGTTGTTTTTCGTTCAATTTCTTTCGTTCAATTCGCCCAGTTGTCGTCGATCGCTAGAGATCAGATGTTGTAACCGTTTCATTCGGTTTTTAACAGCAGCTCATAATACACGACACCCTTCTGCGATCCCATCAGCACAATGCACAGCATAAGCTTCTGGCAATGAATATCGCGTTTTTATTGTGAAGTTTATTGTGGTTGGCCGGGATCTATAACATATGATGCTTTACGTTAGAAGTTAGTATCGCCGAATTTTTTTTTCAGTGTAGATAAACAATACATGCAATTTACATGCATTATACAACATACAGTGTAGGTCCTCTCTAATCCGAACCTTCGATAGTCCGGATTTCCACTCCGAATCCGAATCTGGTAAAATATTTCGGTTCAGTTCGAATTTCTCCGAATAACTTCTATAATCCGGATTACGGATTTAATGTTTTTGGTTTTAATTAATTGATATTAATCTCAAAGCAATAAAACACAGAAAGTGATTGGGGGTTAGTTACCCCAATAAATCAATTTCGTTTTAAAAAGTGTGATTATATAGATGAGACTCATGTTCGAGATATGCTAAATGAAATTAATTGGATGGAAGGTAATTTACATAAAAGATAATAACGACATAAATGAATGGATGTAGAATGAAGAAAACTATGAACAAAACGTTTCTTCTGATGAACAAGAATCTTGAAGAAGAAGAAGAAATCAAATTTAAATCAAACACCAACAAATGGTGTTGGAATGTTGAAAGAGTAAAACACTTAACATTTGTTTACGGTGGACTGAAGAGAATAATGCGTCGTTTATACAAACAAATAATGATTGTGAAAGAACCAAAAAAAGATATGTCCTTACAACTTTATGAATAAAAAATGTAAAACAAACATCAAACTATTAAAGGCCAATTGCAATCCAATCGTTGTTAAACTTATTAGAGTCCTTCAACTTGAACGTATTTTATTATATCTGTGACAATATTTGAATCTGCCTAATCATATTAAATACTATTTTTTTTTGTGGTAATGTGCATATAATAACGAAATCACAATAAAAATAACGTTTATTTTAATGCTCCTTCTACAATCCGAATACCTCTTTAATCCGGATCACCTATGCGTAAAAAATATCGATTCGGATTAGAGAGGACCACCTGTAATAATAAATTCCCTTTATTATGTACGTGCGTACTTTGTAGTATGCATGCGCAATATTATATTTTATATCGTTTAACTTTTTTTTTATCATATTTTGCTCTCCTGGGAATGGGAACTGTTTTTTGATCCTAAAAATATATATCCCAATTAAAAATTTTGTCCGTTCGCTTGTCTTATTTTTTTTTTTCTCTCGGAAACTACCAAACCAAGATTTTCTATGGCGTTTCAGAATTCTCGGAATATTCTTTATTGTTGTATATTTCAATAAAAGTATTGAAGATATTTTGATAATTTGATAATTTTAGCTATTTTAGCGAGTTTGGTGGTAACAATAAATGATACAAAATAACATTCCGCGGAAAGTTTTTCCCGGATCCCGTCACAAATCCGCTGTTCTGCTGTTCGCAATGGATGTAATGAATTTGAATATATATTTCGTGTTCGGACAAGATTGTTGGTGATGAGTTAATTTGGTGATAAATTCAATTCCCCTTACCCGAACCATCGTCAGTACCATCAGGTCACCGCATCAGTATGTGCTTCCTGTTACAGGTGTTTTTATCTGATGGCGCTTTTTTATTATATTTATTTTTGTTAATTGTTTGTGTGTTGGAATATTCTTGATTTTTGTTTTGAAATAGATTTTATATATAAAAATTAATTATCATTTAATAATTCGGTTGCGTTTCAAAACGACGGTACATTTTAAAAAAAATTTGTTTATTGTATAATTAAATTTGTTTAATATTTTGTCAATAAATAAAATTAAAATTTTTTAAACTTAACTTACCATTTAAATTAAAAAAAAACGTGAGTTTTAAGTTAAAGATTTTATTAAATTGACAATTAAAAGTAAAAATACATTGATTTAAGAGTGCGGGATTAAAAAAACATTCATTAATTTAAAAAAAAATAAAAATCAAAATAAATATGAATACTAAATCAAATGTTTGTGAGAAAACTAAATTTCAATGTGAAACTTGTGGAATATATTCCAAATCGCAACAAAATTTGATCATCCACATTCGAACGCATACAGGCGAAAAACCTTATCGTTGTGAAACTTGTGGAAAAGAATTTGTAATAAATGGGGATTTAAAAAAGCATACTCGCACTCATACCGGTGAAAAACCTTACGATTGCGACGAATGTGGAAAAGCTTTTGCACGAATGGATAGTTTAAACGTACATATTCGTGCTATTCATACCCGTGAAAAAAATTATCGTTGTGATGATTGTGGAAAAGAATTTGTAACAAATTGGGAATTAAAGATCCATACTCGCTCTCATACCGGTGAAAAACCTTATTGTTGTAAGGTGTGTGGAAAAGCATTTCCACGAACGGATAGTTTAAACTTACATATTCGTACCATTCATTCAGGTGTTAACCCTTATGAATGTGATATTTGTGGAAAAAGCTGTTCAATAAAAGGTAATTTATCATCACATATGAAAGTGCATATTAAAAAAATTATACACAACAACAGCAGCAGCAGATAAAATGTAATAATAATGATATTAACTTTTAAGCGATACATCCACGAATATTTTGGTCAAGCGAGAATCTGCAAAACAATATAATTTCCAAAATTCCATCATCATCAGTTGTTAATTCTTTCGATTGGAATGCATTGAAATCGCATCAAGCAATAATAATATTATTAATAATGATGTATCGTTTCCGCAATCAACGATGACGAGCAATCATCTGATTTACAAACCAAACCAAAAACCAATACTTTTAATGACAATATGATGACATCACCATCAATTAATTCATATCTGGCAGACCGATCGGAATCACAATCATTACAATTATCATTCGATCATTCCAAATGCGCTAACCAAACGCTCCACGGATCACTGACTAAATAATTAGAATGATGGCGATCATCAATCAAATTGACTAACTTTATTTTATCTTATTGACAATATTTTTTCTTATTTTAAATAGCTATTATTTTTTTATGTATAAAATTTTGTAATGTTTATTGTGAATTATAAAAAATATGTGAATGTCCACAATAAATTTTATATCAAAATGTAATATTAATTTAATATCGCCGCATAATAATAATAATAATAAAGCAAACATTTTTTTTTTTATTTGGTGGGAGGGGAAATCCATTTACGGACGGAGTGTCGGACTCCCGCCAACTAAGTTGACGTCCTACCGACTAAAACCCCTCCCTGTGGGTTGGAGTAGTTACGTAAACCGCTCCGTGTACTGCGACCCGTTGGATCTATTGTACTCCCTGAAAATACAATAATAAAATAAAAATAAAGTTCATGTCACTGAGCACTACACTTTAAATTTTAAATTTAATTCCACTATAAAATTTAGCAGACTGTTAAGAGATATCTTCGTTATCGTCTTGACCCCTACGTCTGTGCAGTACAGAATTGCCTATGTCTTTTATCTCTCAGAGCGTCACATTCGAAGAGTATATGTGTCGACGTCTCCTTCTCTGTTTTACAGAATCTGCATACTTCTGATATGGACTTACGAGTTTTATAAAGGTAGCTATTAAACGGTCCGTGCCCTGAGGCATACCACGATAGCTGCCTCAGTTCCTCCCGTTTTCTATCCCCTGCAGTTTCCAGCCCGGTGAAATTTTGACTAAAAAACCGTTTCGTGTTTGTTAGTCCTGGTAAGGAAAACCAATATTGTTCCATTTCCCTCGCCTTCCAGGCATTTATGGCCGTTTTGATGAAGCAGGTGGAGTTTACGATGGCGGGTTCTGGTCCCACAAATGTGGCCCGTGCTGCCGCCCTCGTCTTTTTATTACCTCTGCTTCCTGTAGTGTGAGGAGCCCTTATTATCACTAATTTATTTTCCTGGGCCACCCTGTTGAGATTTTTATGACAGCCATATATTAGATTTGATTTGAACACTGGTCCTTCCAGCGCCATAATTGACGCTTGATTCTTTGATATAATATATATCTCATTAAGTTTGTATCCCCGGCGGAGCCTTTCTATTGCACCCATCCCGATGGCACACGCCGCCGCCTGGAATGTCGTGTTATATTTACTGAGGGTCTGACTATGTTTAAACCTTGGTCCAACCATGCCAGTTCTCGCTCCTGCGGGCCCCGTGCTGCCCTCCGTGTGCCATACAACCGCATGACATGGCACGGCAGCAATTTTTCTCTCGGCTGCGCTCCCGTCTAGGGAGCAGGTTTCATAGAGCTTTTTGCACTCCACAACCTTGATCATATTATCCGAGAATTCCAGAAGGTCTTCCTCCAGGTTTATTCTCTTTAGAATAGATGCATGTCCAAGACTTGACGCCTTAAACCGGTCTAGGGTTCTTAGCCCACATGCCCGTGCCATAGCTGTTGCCTGGATATGGATATGTATCGGATCCAGTCCTAGAAGTTTTTCTAAAGCTACCGTTGGACAACTTCGGATTGCCCCGGTCGCGCATGCGCAAATTGCTCTTTGCAGCTTATTTAGAGACCCCAACGTCTCCTTTTGATTTATTTTTGGCCACCACACCAGGGCCGCATAACAAGTGATTGGCCTTATGATGGAGGTATATAACCATCATTTTAGGACTCAGGCCCCATGTCTTCCCAATCATTTGTCTGCAGGCATGAAATGCCCTGTATGCCTTGTTTAACATATATTTGATGTGGGGGTTCCATGTTAATCCGGGTATCTAGTATAACACCCAAATAGTTAACCTCCTTGTCCATCTGTATTGGGCTCCCATTCATGGTAGGTACCCCGTATTTCAGTTTTGTTTTCCTCGTGAAGAGTAGGCAGTGAGTTTTCTTTGGGTTGACCTTCAGTCCCACCTCTTTGCACCAGCCTTGTACCACATTCAATCCCTGCTGCATTCTTTCTGCAACTGTGGTTTCATATTTGCCTTTGACCATTAAAACTATGTCGAAGTTTGTATTATCAAAGGCTCCCTGTACATCACAGAAGGTGCACATCAGTATTTGTTTGTCAACCAGAGTGCCCTCTATTTCACTGACTATACTGTGTAGGGCAGTCTCGGTCGATTTTCCTGCCTGATAGGCATGTTGCTCTGCCGCCAACGGCTGCCTTGTCAGTACAGTATTTCTTATGTAGTTGTCTATCACCTTTTCCAACGTTTTAAGGAAAAATGATGTGAGACTCATAGGTCTATATGCCTTTGCCTCTGAAGCGTTTTGTTTGCCGGCCTATGGTATGAATACCACCCGCACTTCCCTCCACACTATGGGAATATATTCTAGAGCCAGGCTAGCTCTGAAGAGTTCTACTATTATCGCCATTAGACGATCTTGGGATCTTTGTAGAAAAATGGGATAAATTCCATCAGGTCCCGGGGATTTGAATGGCTCGAATGAGTTTATGGCCCATCTTACTGCCTCAACCGTGCATATTTCTTTACTGGCCTGATATGCCCGGTTTTTGACAATCGGCCAGCTATCCCCTGTGGTGACTTGTTCGTCCTTTTGCTGCACTTCCGAGTTGTGTATTACACATCCCGGGAAGTGCACCTCTATTAAGTTTTTAAGGGATCCCTCCCCATTTGTGGACATAATTCCTCCCCCTGATCGAATAGATCCTAGGGGATTCTTGTGGTCCATAGCTAGCGCCTTCTGAACTCGACACGCCTCTGGGAGTGTGTCAATTTTTTCGCAGAAGTCGTTCTAGCTTTTCCTCTTAGACCTTCTTAGCTCTCTGTTAAATTTCGTTAGGGATTTGCGATAAGCCTCCCAGTCGTTTTCTCTTTTGGCCCTGTTAAAGTTGTCTCGGGCCTTTTTTCTTAGTTTGGAGAGCTTTGAGTTCCACCATGGTACATCGCGCCTTGATTTAATTGTTTTTAATTCAGAGCTACTTATATAGGCTTCTTGTATATCTTCTATAATCCTTGTGGCCGAATTATCTAATTCCTCCACAGTTTTAATATTTTTGGGTTGAAAGTCTAACCTGTGATTAAGGGTTTCGTTAAAGAGATCCCATTTAATATTTTTAGGCTTCTGATTTGTGCCTCCCTCACTTCTGGAATGCATAAGTCAAATCGGATAAACCTGTGGTCTGATAAAGAGGCCTCTTTGGACACCTGCCATTTTAAGATCAGGTGACTTGATGCTACATCAGACAATGTTACATCTAGCACCTCTCTCCTGACCGATGTCACGAAAGTAGCCTCGTTTCCTTTGTTATTTATGATTAAATTGTTGGCAATACAAAAATCAAAAAGGTACTCACCCCTCGGGTTGGTGTTTGTACTGCCCCATGTTATATGGTGCGCATTTGCATCGCATCCCATAATGTATTTTGCTTTGTGGTGCTGGCAGTATGCCACAACTCTTTGAGGCTGTGGCCTGTTTCCCGGGTCTGAGGTAAACGAAACCAAACATCCAATTCAGTTTCAAATTGGGTCCCACGAGGTCTTGTGCACGGGTGTGGCTTACCGACACGATAAGCTGCGTCATGCCTTGCTCCCTGTCTTTTCTTGAAATAATCTTCCAGTCCTCATTCCTGAGAGACATGTTTTGAATTTTGAGGCGCCTTGAAATCTTCTCCATGTCCTCGCTTTGACAGTTTGGCAAATACAAATAAAATGTACTTGCCTTGGGCAGATCGGCTTCGTTTATGGCTTTGAAGTTGCCATCTCCAACATTTGATTCTGCGATGTATGATTTCAGCCATGCGGCCGTCCCTGCATCAGCGCAGTATGCTGCTACCCAGCCCGATTTCATTGTAAGACCGGTGAACTTCGGGCAAATTCCGTCCATTGGGAGAGACATTAACAAATTGTCAATGCCCTCCGAGATGGCCTTCATTTGACCGGTTTCGATCTTTATTTCAGGATAGTCCTTGTGAATGATCGCTACAGTGTGGGCCGATGTGACCCCGCTGTAGCTGGGCTTATTCTCTTGAGGTTTATCCCCTTGAGAAGCATCCCTGATTTCACCTGGACATCTCTTTTTGATGTTATCCGAATTTTTCGGTGTCGAGTCGTCGGATCGCGCCCTTTTGAGGGGAGCGTCACTGGGTCGATCTCGGAACCGCGTCAAGGTGACTTCCTTAGCAAGGGAAACAAACATTTACAAAAATCATTTTTTGTTGAAATTGACATCAATTACTGGGTTGCCTCTGAAGGTAAGGGGTCTTAAATTTATCTTATAATCCAACTCAATTCGGATTCGGATTCAGCATCTATTAAAGCATAAGTATGCAAGTTTTCAGCCCGATAGCTCAAACTTAAAGGTTGCGGTGAAAAATCCATTTTTTCGTAAGGGGGCACCCTTGTAAAACTTTGGGAAATCTTTGACGGGCCATAACTGTTTGGACCACATCGGAGTCTGTCGGATTGTCACCGTGCATTAAAACTTTGTGGTGTTTTTGAGCTTTAATTGTCGTTGTTTTTCTTTCAATTTCTTTCGTTCAATTCGCCCAGTTGTCGTCGATCACTAGAGATCAGATATTGTAACGGTTTCATTCGGTTTTTGACAGCAGCTCATAATACACGACACCCTTCTGCGATCCCATCAGCACAATGCACAGCATAAGCTTCTGGCAATGAATATCGCGTTTTGATTCTGAAGTTTATTGTGGTTGGCCGGGATCTATAACATATGATGCTTTACGATAGAAGTTAGTATCGCCGATATAATTTTTTTTTCAGTGTAGATAAACAATACAAAATTTACATGCATTATACAACATACAGTGTAGGTCCTCTCTAATCCGAACCTTCGATAGTCCGGATTTCCACTCCGAATCCGAATCGGTAAAATATTTCGGTTCAGTACGAATTTCTCCGAATAACTTCTATAATCCGGATTACGGATTTAATGTTTTTGGTTTTAATTAATTGATATTAATCTCAAAGCAATAAAACACAGAAAGTGATTGGGGGTTCGTTACCCCAATAAATCAATTTCGTTTTAAAAAGTGTGATTATACAGATGAGACTCATGTTCGAGATATGCTAAATGAAATTAATTCGATAGAAGGTAATTTACATAAAAGATAATAACGACATAAATGAATGGAGGTAGAATGAAGAAAACTATGAACAAAACGTTTCTTCTGATGAACAAGAATCTTGAAGAAGAAGAAGAAATCAAATTTAAATCAAACACCAACAAATAGTGTTGAAATGTTGAAAGGGTAAAACACTTAACATTTGTTTACGGTGGGCTGAAGAGAAGAATGCGTCGTTTATACAAACAAATAATGATTGTGAAAGAACCAAAAAAAGATATGTCCTTACAACTTATGAATAAAAAATGTAAAACAAACATCAAACTATTAAAGGCCAATTCCAATCCAATCATTGTTAAACTTATTAGAGTCCTTCAACTTGAACGTATTTTATTATATCTGTGACAATATTTGAATCTGCCTAATCATATTAAATACAATTTTTTTTTGTGGTAATGTGCATATAATAACGAAATCACAATAAAAATAACGTTTATTTTAATGCACCTTCTACAATCCGAATACCTCTTTAATCCGGATCACCTATGCGTAAAAAATATCGATTCGGATTAGAGAGGACCTCCTGTAATAATAAATTCCTTTTAAGTACGTACGTGCGTACTTTGTAGAATGCGTGCGCAATATTATTTTTTATATCGTTTAACTTTTTTTTTTATCATATTTTGCTCTCCTGGGAATGGGAACTGTTTTTTGATCCTAAAAAAAAAATCCCAATTAAAAATTTTGTCCGTTCGCTTGTTTCTTTTTTTTTCCTCTCGGAAACTACCAAACCAAGATTTTCTATGGCTTTTCAGAATTTTTGGAATATTCTTTATTGTTGTATATTTCAATCAAAGTATTGAAGATATTTTGATAATTTGATAATTTTAGCTATTTTAGTGAGTTTGGTGGTAACAATAAATGATACAAAATAACATTCCGCGGAAAGTTTTTCCCGGATCCCGTCACAAATCCGCTGTTCTGCTGTTCGCAATGGATGTAATGAATTTGGATGTAATGCCTCTGAAGGTATGGGTGGGGGATCTTAAATTTATCTTATACACCAACTCAACTCAATTCGGATTCGGATTCAGCATCCCTTAAAGCACAAGTTAGCAAATTTTCAGCCCGATAACGCAAACTTAAAGATAGCGGTGAAAAACCCATTTTTTCATAAGGGGGTACCCTTGTAAAACTTTGGGAAATCTTTGACGGGCCATAACTCAAAAACTAAGGGCTAGACCGTTCTGAAACCTATTTATTCGGATGCAGCATCCCTTAAATCATAAGTATGCAAGTTTTCAGCCCGATAGCCTAAACTTAAAGGTTGCGGTGAAAAATCCATTTTTTCATAATGGGGTACCCTTGTAAAACTTTGGGAAATCTTTGACGGGCCATAACTCAAAAACTAAGGGCTAACACGTTCTGAAACCCATTTATTCGGATTCAGCATCCCTTAAATCATTAGTATGCAAGTTTTCAGCCCGATAGCGCAAACTTAAAGATAGCGGTGAAAAATCCATTTTTTTCATAAGGGGGTACCCTTGTAAAACTTTGGGAAATCTTTGACGGGCCATAACTCAAAAACTAAGGCCTAGAACGTTCTAAAACGTATTTATTCGGATGCAGCATCCCTTAAATCATAAGTATGCAAGTTTTCAGCCCGATAGCCTAAACTTAAAGGTTGCGGTGAAAAATCCATTTTTTCATATGGGGGTACCCTTGTAAAACTTTGGGAAATCTTTGACGAGCCATAACTCAAAAACTAAGGGCTAGAACGTTTTGAAACCTATTTATTCGGATTCAGTATCCCTTAAAGCATAAGTATGCAAGTTTTCAGCCCGATAGCGCAAACTTAAAGATAGCGGTGAAAAATCTATTTTTTTCATAATGGGGTACCCTTGTAAAACTTTTGTGAAATCTTTGACGGGCCATAACTCAAACACTAAGGGCTAGAACGTTCTGAAACCTATTTATTCGGATTCAGTATCCCTTAAAGCATAAGTATGCAAGTTTTCAGCCCGATAGCGCAAACTTAAAGATAGCGGTGAAAAATCCATTTTTTCATAAGGGGGTACCCTTGTAAAACTTTGGGAAATCTTTGACGGGCCATAACTCAAAAACTAAGGGCTAGAACGTTCTGAAACCTATTTATTCGGATTCAGCATCCCTTAAATCATTAGTATGCAAGTTTTCAGCCCGATAGCGCAAACTTAAAGATAGCGGTGAAAAATCCATTTTTTCATAAGGGGTTACCCTTGTAAAACTTTGGGAAATCTTTGACGGGCCATAACTCAAAAACTAAGGGCTAGAACGTTCTAAAACCTATTTATTCGGATTCAGCATCCCTTAAAGCATAAGTATGCAAGTTTTCAGCCCGATAGCGCAAACTTAAAGATAGCGGTGAAAAATCCATTTTTTTTCATAAGGGGGTACCCTTGTACAACTTTGGGAATTCTTTGACGGGCCATAACTCAAAAACTAAGGCCTAGAACGTTCTAAAACGTATTTATTCGGATGCAGCATCCCTTAAATCATAAGTATGCAAGTTTTCAGCCCGATAGCGCAAACTTAAAGATAGCGGTGAAAAATCCATTTTTTTTCATAAGGGGGTACCCTTGTAAAACTTTGGGAAATCTTTGACGGGCCATAACTCAAAAACTAAGGGCTAACACGTTCTGAAACCTATGTATTCGGATTTAGCATCCCTTAAAGCATAAGTATGCAAGTTTTCAGCCCGATAGCCTAAACTTAAAGGTTGCGGTGAAAAATCCATTTTTTCATAATGGGTTACCCTTGTAAAACTTTGGGAAATCTTTGACGGGCCATAAATCAAAAACTAAGGGCTAACACGTTCTGAAACCTATGTATTCGGATTTAGCATCCCTTAAAGCATAAGTATGCAAGTTTTCAGCCCGATAGCGCAAACTTAAAGATAGCGGTGAAAAATCTATTTTTTTCATAATGGGGTACCCTTGTAAAACTTTGGGAAATCTTTGACGGGCCATAACTCAAAAACTAAGGGCTCGAACGTTCTGAAACCTATTTATTCGGATTTAGCATCCCTTAAAGCATAAGTATGCAAGTTTTCAGCCCGATAGCCTAAACTTAAAGGTTGCGGTGAAAAATCCATTTTTTCATATGGGGGTACCCTTGTAAAACTTTGGGAAATCTTTGACGGGCCATAACTCAAAAACTCAGGGCTAGAACGTTCTAAAACCTATTTATTCGGATGCAGCATCCCTTAAACCATAAGTATGCAAGTTTTCAGCCCGATAGCCTAAACTTAAAGGTTGCGGTGAAAAATCCATTTTTTCATAATGGGGTACCCTTGTAAAACTTTGGGAAATCTTTGACGGGCCATAACTCAAAAACTAAGGGCTAGAACGTTCTGAAACCTATTTATTCGGATTCAGCATCCCTTAAATCATTAGTATGCAAGTTTTCAGCTCGATAGCTCAAACTTAAAGGTTGCGGTGAAAAATCCATTTTTTCATAAGGGGGTTCCCTTGTAAAACTTTGGGAAATCTTTGACGGGCCATAACTCAAAATCTAAGGGCTAACACGTTCTGAAACCTATTTATTCGGATTTAGCAGACCCTAAAGCATGAGTATGCAAGTTTTCAGCCCGATAGCCTAAACTTAAAGGTTGCGGTGAAAAATCCATTTTTTCATAATGGGGTACCCTTGTAAAACTTTTGTGAAATCTTTGACGGGCCATAACTCAAACACTAAGGGCTAAAACGTTTTGAAACCTATTTATTCGGATTTAGCATCCCTTAAAGCATAAGTATGCAAATTTTCAGCTCGCGATTGCTCAAACTTAAAGAATTGAGTTGGTGTATAAGATAAATTTAAGCCCCCCACCTACCTTCAGAGGCAACCCAGTAATTGATGTCAATTTCAATAAAAAATGATTTTTGTAAATGTTTGCTTTATTATTATTATTATTATCATGCGGCGATATTAAATTAATATTACATTTTGTTAAAAAATTTATTGGACATTCACACATTTTTTTATAATTCACAAAAAAACATTACAAAATTTTATACATAAAAAAATAATAGCTATTTAAAATAAGAAAAAATATTGTCAATAAGATAAAATAAAGTTAGTCAATTTGATTGATGATCGCCATCATTCTAATGATTTAGTCAGTGATCCGTGGAGCGTTTGGTTAGCGCGATTGGTAAATATCCAATGTTGATAGTAGTGATTCGGTTACCGATTCATCTGTCAGATGTGAATTAATTGATGGAGATGGAGTCATCATCATATTGTCATTAAAAGTATTGGTTTGGTTTCGTTTGTAAATCAGATGATTGCTCTTCGTCGTTGATTGGAAACGATACATCATTATTAATTAAAAGTAAATATCATTAAAAGATAATATCATTATTACATTTTATCTACTGCTGCTGTTGTTGTGTAGAATTTTTTTAATATGCCATTTCATATGTGATGATAAATTCCATGTTAGTGAATAGCTTTTTCCACAAATATCACATTCATAAGGTTTAACACCTGAATGAATGGTACGAGTATGTACGTTTAAACTATTTATTCGTGGAAATGCTTTTCCACACACCTTACAACGAAAAGGTTTTTCACCGGTATGAGTGCGAGTATGCTTTTTTAATTCCGCATTTGTTACAAATTCTTTTCCACAAGTTTCACAACGATAAGGTTTTTCGCCTGTATGCGTTCGAATGTGGATGATCAAATTGTATTGCGATTTGGAATATCTCCCACAAGTTTCACATTGAAATTTAGTTTTCTCACAAACATTTGATTTCGTATTCATTCATTGTTTTGTTCGTATTCATTGTTTTTTTTTTTTTTAAATTAATGAATGTTTTTTTTATCCCGCACTCTTTTTTTTTTTTTTTTTTTATAACTTCTATGATTTATTTACAACTATCGTTTTACATAATGATACAAATATACATAAATATGAAATAAATATACACTAATTGATATTCAGTAAATTATTTGTTACGCGCATTGTGACATGTGAAGGTGAAATCCATTGAGTTCAGCTCCTTATTATTTTAACCCACTCAGTTAATATAGGACAACATAGAAAATTATTTTGAATACAGCCACTAAACATCAAATCTTGTAGCCAGGTCGGACGGTTTAAATCTTTTTAATCTTCTGGATTGATTGTTATTAACCAGCAAATCATTTACCAATATGTTTGGGTGCTCTCTTAACCTGTTATAGTAATTTCTACTAAATGTACTAATAGTGTCCTTAACCGAACATACTTTTAGGTCTTGTTGTATGACCGAGTTTCGCACATACCAAGGCGCATTGACGATTTCCCTTAATACCTTCGCCTGAAATCTTTCCAAAATCTCGATATTTGAAACGCAAGTAGTTCCCCAGAGCTCGATTCCATACGTCCAAACTGGTTTCAAAATACACTTATATATCATTAATTTATTTTCCAATGACAATTTTGAACTCCTACCCAATAACCAGTACATACTATGGAACTTCAGTCTGAGTTGCTTGTGTTTGATGACCACGTGTTTCTGCCATGTTAATCTTCTGTCCAAATGAAGACCTAAATATCTAGCCGACTCAACCTGTAGTATAACTGTGCCGTTCAACTTCACCGTCGGGCAGGTATCTTTTCTATTGGTGAAAGTTACCTGAACTGACTTACTTTCATTTGCCATGATCCTCCATTTTTTAACCAATGTTCGATCTTGTTTAGAGAATTTTGTAATTTCACCGATGCGATATGGGGATCTGCACTTGAAGCTAGAATGGCCGTGTCGTCAGCAAATGTTGCCGTCATTGTGTTGCTATCGGTTGGCAAATCCGCCGTATACAATAGATACAGCACTGGTCCTAAAACACTACCCTGAGGCACTCCCGAATATATTTCTGCCAATGATGTGCATTCATCATGATGCCTTACCATAAACCTTCTGTTTGTCAAATAAGATTTTAATATTTGGTAATAATGGTGTGGTAATGCTACCTTGAGTTTATATAGTAAGCCGTCATGCCAAACCTTATCGAACGCCTGCGTGATGTCGAGAAATACCGCTGAACAATATCGTTTTAACTCCATATCCTTACCAATCCTTTCAATAACTCTATGAACTTGTTCTATTGGTGAATGTTGTTGGCGAAACCCGAATTGATGGTTCGGAAATAATTTGTTTTCCATCAATACTGGTCTTAATCTGTTTATAAAAAGCCTTTCAAAAACCTTTGACAGCGCCGGCAGCAAACTAATTGGTCTATATGATTCCACCAAGTTCAGGTCCTTTCCCGGTTTTGGAATCATGATAATTTGGGCGGTTTTCCATTGTTCAGGAAAGCAGTTCGTTCTTAGAATTGCATTGAATAAGGGAGTAACGAATTTTAAACCCTTTTCCGTTAATTCCATTAGCATTTTACCACCTATCTTATCATGACCTGGTGCTTTCTTGATGTTAATTTCCTTGTATATAATTTGTTGAACTTCTTTTATGGTGAAATTCTTTATTGGATGATTCATTTGAAACGGCGTCTGAAGAAATGTAACTATTTCGTTGTTTTCATTCTCGGCAATCATTGATGGATATGGTACAAATGTGTTTTGTAGATGTTGGGAAAACGCCAGTGCTTTCTCCTTATTACTTTTTGCCCATTCACCATTGTTCATTTTTATTGGTGGGACGTGTTGTTGAGGACGTTTTAACCTTTTTGTAACCTTCCATAATGAATAGTCGGTTAGTTCGGTAGCTGATAGATTTTGTAGATATTGTTGTATGGATTCGTTTTTTATTTGTTGTAGAAGCGTCGTAATTCCTTGACTGCCCTATTGAATTTCTTTTTATCTACTGGAGACCTTGTGCTTTGCCGAGTCTTTCGAAGCCTTCGTTTTTCTTCAATCCTTTCTTTTACGAAAGTGGGACAAACATCCAACTTTACCTTATGCTTTTGTTCCGGAGTTGATTCTTTAACAGCATTTATTAATGTTAGATTGAAGTTATTTATTGCATTGGATATATTTTCGGCATTTTTCAATTGTATATTTAGTGATAAATTCTTATCAATTAGTGTTTTATATGTTTTCCAGTTTGTAAATTTAGAATACAATCGAGGTGTGTGTGGTTTGTTTAAAATCCTTGCAGTCATAGTAATTATTATCGGTGAGTGATCGGATGATAGATCGAAGCATGATTCAGCAGTTAGATGTTTTTCCGCTACCCCCTTTGTGATACCCCCTTTGTGAAGTCTATCAAATCCGGTGTTTTCGCTGTGTCGGTCGGCCAATATGTCGGTTGTCCGGTTGATATGCTGTTTAGACCATATTCTTGCATTGCCATTAATAGTTGTTTCCCCTTGTAGGTGATAGTTCGGGATCCCCAATGTGTGTGTTTAGCATTATAATCCCCGCCCGCTATAAATTTGTTACCAAGAGTTTTGTAGTAATCAATGAATTGCGATTTTTTGATACTGTGTTTAGGCGGACAGTACAATGCAGATATCACCAATGGACCATTCCAATCCTCAACTGATACACTTGTAGCCTGTAGGTACTCCCTGTCGTATTTCTGCAGTTCGTGATGTTTTATTGAACTTTTAATGATAATTGCCGAGCCCCCATGGCCCTTACCGTCTGGATGTTTAGTGTCGTAAACAGCATATTTATTTATTTTTAAATAGTTTTTAATTGTGAAGTGGGTTTCAGAAACAAGAAGTATATCTATTTTATTTAAATTGATGAACGCCTTGACTTCTTGTCCATGTTGGGAAAGGCCATTGGCATTCCAGTGTGCAATTTTGAGTAATTGTGGCATTATGCTAATTTACCGATGACTGTGGTGAGTAGGTTTAGCATAGTGCCGATTTGTTGCATGAGTGCCTTCATCATATCCTTCAATTCCAACATATCATTTGAAGGTGAAAGGTTTTGTTGATTTGTATTTGGTGTATTTTCTGATTCCCATGATTGTTGTTTGTTTGTTTTATTTCGCGTGTTGCCATTTGCTGCCACATTAGCATATGTTACCCCCGTCGAAACGGTGTGATTTAATAGCGGCGTCGTGAGTGCTGTATTTACTGGCTTCGTATTTTGTTTAATTAATTTACGTCGCAGTCCAGGGAAAACCTTCTCTTGTAGTACCTTATATTGGACACACCCCCTATAATTCGCCGGATGGTTACCGGAGCATAGTACGCATTTTACTTCGTTATCTCTATTTTTGCGTTGACAATCTTTAGTGTGATGTTCTCCAGCACATTTAACGCACCTAGGGCTTCTATAGCAAAACTTGCTGGTATGACCATATCGCTGACATGATGTACATTGAGGTAGTTCCCGTTTTTGATTTGGTGGCTCAAATTTAACAATGGTATGGAACAACTTCTGGATTTCGTATATTTCTTTATTATTACTGTTTTGAATAATATCTACATAAAATAGCGGCAGCGGTTTTTTGGTTATTCGTTGTTTAATATTATGTACGTTGGTTACCATATGACCCCGTGCCTCAATTTCAGTCTTAATGATTTGAATATCGATTGATGAATGTAATCCACGTAATACCACTCTGAAGTCCCTTTCTGACTTCAGCTTATACGTATGAAATTCCTGTCCCCTTTTCTCAAGGATATCTACAACTGTTCTGTAACCCCCAGGTGTTTTAACCTGAATCTTTATTTCTTCACTGTTCAATACCTTTAATTCATAGTCATTCTTTAAGTTTTCTTCTAGAAATAACATTAATGGAGCCATGTTTTGTACCCCAGCAACGAAGATTGGTGGCGGTTTTGGTATTTTAACGGCCGAAATTTTTTCGTTTACAGCGTTGTTTGATGTATCTAAATTTTCATATCTGTTATATGTGGAGATCGTTGACTGAAGCCAACCCGTAATTCTTTGCTGTTTACTTGTTGATTCATTTACTGGACTCATTCTTTGCCTTTTTTTATATCTGATTTCGGTGAATTCATCCCGGCTACTTGCCGTATCATTTTTTTGGTTATTACGATCGTCCAGGGATGATGCATCCGCATCTTGTTGAATTCCAGACTGTTGTTTATTTCTTTTTGGTAGTTCTTCGCTATGGTCTTGATCGACTGAATGTCCTTCTGCATACTTTCTTGGTGTTTTATATTGTTGTGATACATCAGAAGGATGTGTTAATGGTTTATTAATAGGTGTGACATCATTGGAAATTTTCATTGTCGAATCCGAGTTTAGAATTGAACCCGGAGGGGTTCGCTGCGTTTTCATTGATTTTAAATAAATGCCATACGAACCCACCAAATAAAAATGTCTATTTCTTGTTTATTATTATTATTATTATTATTATGCACACCACTGTATTTGTTGTAATTTATCACTAATAATGGTAGGTAACTTAATATATTATTTGGTTTTATGTGTATATAAATATTGCTATTATATTGTTATTATCGATTTTATTTTATGTATTGATCCGCTACAACCATTTGTTCATTATTCAAATTTGCTATTGTCTAATTTTTATCAGTAACAATCGATATTGTATTAAATATATTGTATTATAATGTATTAGTTAATTATAATTACTAAAGTTATTTTTTTTTTTTTTTTTTTTTTTTTACTTTAACCTTTATAATTACAACTTTAACTTAAAAAATCCCGCACTCTTAAATCAATATATTTTTATTACTTTTGATTGTCAATTTTATAAAATCTTTAACTTAAAACTCACGTTTTTTTTTTTAATTTAATTTAAATGGTATTAAGTTTTTAATTTTATTTATTGACAAAATTTTGAACAGATTTAATTATACAATAAACAAATTTTTTTTAAAATGTTCCGTCGTTTTGAAACGCAACCGAATTATTAAATGATAATTAATTTTTATATATAAAATCTATTTCAAAACAAAAATCAAGAATATTCCAACACACAAACAATTAACAAAAATAAATATAATAAAAAAGCGCCATCAGATAAAAACACCTGTAACAGGAAGCACATACTTATGCGGTGACCTGATGGTACTGACGATGGTTCGGGTAAGGGGAATTGAATTTATCACCAAATTAACTCCTCACCAACAATCTTGGCCGAACACGAAATATATATTCAAATTCATTCCATCCATTACGAACAGCAGAACAGCGGATTTGTGATGGGATCCGGGAAAAACTTTCCGCGGAATGTTATTTTGTATCATTTATTGTTACCACCAAACTCGCTAAAATAGCTAAAATTATCAAATTATCAAAATATCTTCAATACTTTTATTGAAATATACAACAATAAAGAATATTCCGAAAATTCTGAAAAGCCATAGAAAATCTTCGTTTGGTAGTTTCCGAGAGGAAAAAAAAGACAAGCGACCAGACAAAATTTTTAATTGGAATATATATTTTTAGGATCAAAAAACAGTTCCCATTCCCACAGGAGAGCAAAATATGATAAAAGAAAGTTAAACGATACAAAAAATAATATTGCGCACGCATACTACAAAGTACACGTACTTAAAAGCAATTGTAATTATGTTGTAATTTTGTATTGTTTATCTACACTGAAAAAAAAAACATTCGGCGATATTAACTACTAACATTCTAATAAAAGTAAGTTTGCTTGTATACATCCGAAAGAAATATCTGTATCTGTTACAGCAGCAGAAACGCCTATGTTAATATCACAAAAGTTTTTACTTTGGGATAGGCGAATTGTTTTTTTTATTAACGAAGGAGGGGAAATCTTGCATACACACGTCCGAAGACGCGTGTCAGATTCTTACTGACTAAAAGCCCTCCTCCGGCTCCGGGTATATTCGAATCAGACCATTCTTGGGCCCCTTTTTTGCTCCCACCTCCGATTGACACCTATTCAGTTTGTTGCCACTCAGTTTGCTCCCTGATTGCTCATCATCGAATAGAGTTGTGTCACTCGTTATCTAAAGCATCTCCTTGAAGAGTATCCTTCCCGCAGCTCGCTCTCTGCGAGGAATCGGTGCCCGGCCGGACATTTGAACACAATGCGCACAACCGTTTCGTCATCCTCTAGGCAGAGTCTGCCTATGTATCATCTGTAAGAATTTTTTCTTACATTGGATTCAGCGAAAAGTCCATTTTTTCATAAGGGGGTACCCTTGTAAAACTTTGGGTAATCTTTGACGGGCCATAACCCAAAAACTAAGTGCTAAAACAGTCAGAAATTCAATCAGAAATTGATTTCTTTTCGATTTTCGAATAATAGAAAAGTTTGGAACTTAAAGAACTTGAATTTTGATGATTTTCGAACAATAAAAATAGTTTCGAACTCAATCGTAAATTCAATTTTTTTAATTTTATTTTTATTTTATATGTAATTTATGCTGACTATGGAAAATTCCACTGGAAAGTATTAAATGAACATTATGAAAATGATCCAATCGATCCGATTAATGGCAATTTACTAAATGATGAACCAAAATTGTTCATGATCGATGAGGATGGCGATGGAGATGATGGCGATGATGACGGCATTAAGAACGACGAAGGAAATTCAGAAACATTTCATGAATCATTCAGAAATTGGTTTGAAAGTAAACAAAAAAAAAATAAAAAATTTTTAAGGGAATTTTCTAAAATTAATTTTTTTTTTTTGTTTTTCTTTCACAGAAAATTCCGAATTTTTTTATTATTATTTATTTTTGGGTATTGCCTTAACAATTTTATGCGGTTTAATTTTGATTGTATTCGGACGAATTCTGATAATGAAACAATCAACGACGGCGACGACGGCGGCGTCGACAAATCAACAATTGAACAATGAACAACAAAATGGAATTGATGCGGACGAGGATTACAATCAAATGATGATGTCCACATCGATAATGACAACAATTACGAATTGTACAACGACGACGACGATGGGGGCGGCGACGGCTTCCGGTTCCGCCATCACCGCAAATGATTTATCATCTCAATCGTCATCACCGTCACCGTCACCGACATCTTGTCAATTTAGTGATTTTGATAATAATTATTCAACGTCATCAAATTTTATTCATCAATTTCATCATTCGTTAAATCGTAAAAGATTGATAGCCGAAACAGCCCCAGCAGCAGCAGCAGCAGCAGTTTCAAATCAAATCAATGATGGATTTATTGAAAAGGACAGAAATTTTAATGGATTAACGACGACAATACCAAGAATATCCAAATTTAATTATCCAAATAAATATACCGTTTCATTTGATAATACCTGTCAAAATTCATATTTACCAGAAATGGAGGCGGCGACGGCTTCGACTTCCACTCTCAGACCCGATTTCATCAATCATCATGACAATTGGAATAAATTACCAATTTCAATAATACCATCATCATCATCATATCATCTTAAGTATTATGATGATTGTGAACGTCAACGTCGTGGCGGGTCTCGTATCCTGTCCAAATCAATAACATTCGATGATTCCACATCATTATTCCAAATTCCAAAACGAAATTGTACAGCAACAACAGAAACAACATCACCAAATTTACGTAAGAGCCGTAAATAATGAATGAACAATTTAGGTCAT
The DNA here is from genome assembly GCA_958336335.1 of Dilophus febrilis. Lineage (NCBI taxonomy): Eukaryota > Metazoa > Arthropoda > Insecta > Diptera > Bibionidae > Dilophus > Dilophus febrilis. The sequence goes on from OY284473.1 coordinate 4,988,462, forward strand.
AGCTTCTTCGAACTTCGAACTTGACTTGATTTTATGAATCTTTTCGAACTTAACCTCTTTTTCCGTAATGGAACTAATTTTTTTTGAACTTAACTTCGGGTTTTTCCGAACTTAACCTAATTTTTTTTTTTTTGAGCTAACCTCATTTTTTTCGAAATGAACCTAATTTGATTCGGCCTTTTCTTTCGAATAACCTAATTTGATTCGACCTAAATTTCATTTTTACGAACTAAACTTCATTTTTTCGATCTTTACCTTATTTTTTTCGAACTTAACTTCAGTTTTTCAAAATTTAACCCCATTTTTATTGAACTTAACCGCATTGTTTTGGAACTTAACCTCACTTTTTTCAAACGAGAGTTCATTTTTTTCGAACTTAACCTAATTTTTGCGAACTTAACCTCATTTTTTCGAACTTAACCTTATTTTTATTGAACTTAACCTCATTTTTTTCATCCTGAATTTCATTTTTTCAGCGTTAACTTAATTTTTTTCGAAATTTACCTCATTTGATTCGACCTAAACTTCGTTTTTCGAATTTAACCCCATTATTTTCGAACTTAATTTCATTTTTTCGGACTTACCCTACTTTTTATCGACTTTAGCCAAATTTTTTTCGAACTAAACCTCATTTTTGTTTTGGTCAACTAAATCCAGTTTTCTTTGAACTTATCCTCATTTTTTCGAACTGAACTTAACTTCATTTTTTCATACTTAACTTTATTTATTTCAAACTTAACCTCGATTTTCGAACTTAACCACATTTTTTCGATATGAACTTCATTTGTTCGAAATTAAGCTAATTTTTATGGAACTTAACCTCATTCTTTTCGAATTAGACCTCATTTTTTCGAAATTAACCTCATTTGTTCGACCTAAATTTAATTTTTTTTCTAACTTAACCTAATTTTTTCAAATTTAAACTCATTCTTTTCGAATTTTACTTCATCTTTTCGAACTTAACCTCATTTTTTCAAACTAAACCTCACTTTTATTAAACTTAACCTCATTTATTTCGACCTAAATTTCATTTTTTCGAACTGAACCAAATTTTTTCGAACTTAACCTAATTTTTTCAAACTTAACTTTATTTATTTCGAGTTAAACCTCATTTGCTTCGACCTAAATTTTACTTATTCGAACTTAACCTCACCCTTTTGTCAACTCAAATCAGTTTTTATGAAACTTAACCTATTTTTTCGAACTTAAGTTCAATTTTTTCGAACGGTACCTAAATTTTTCGAACTTAACCTCATTTTTATCGAACTTAACCCAATTTTTTCGAACTGAACCTCACTTTTTTGTAAACTTAAGCCATTTTTCTTTGAACTTAAACTCATTTTCGAACTTAACTTCATTTTTTCGATTCGAACCCACGACCCCAAAATTTCGTTAGAATTTTAGGTTGGGATTTTTAACATTTACACCACAGAGTTATGTATGAACTTTACCTAATTTTTCGAATGTAACCTCATTTTTTCGTACTTAACCACATTTTTTCCAACTAAACCTGACTTTTTCGAATCTAACCTCATATATTTAGACATTCACTTCTTTTTTTTCGACCTAAACTTCAATTTTACGAACTAAACCTAATTTATTCCAACTTAACCTAATTTTTTTTCGAACTAGACCTCATTTTGTTGAACTCTACCTAATTTTTTTCGAACTTAACCTCATTTTTTCGAACTAAACTACACTTTTTTGGTCAACTCAATCCAGTTTTCTTTGAACTTAACCTCATTTAAGGATTTTATCTTTTTTTTGTTTTGAACTGAACCAAATTTTTTCGAACTTCAGCTGATTTTTATCGAACTAGATATCATTTTATCGAACTTGACCCAATGTTTTCGTACTTAAATTCATTTTTACCAACTAAACCTCATTTTTTTCGATTTAAAATTCATTTTTACGAACTAAACCTCATTTTTATTGAACTTAACGGCATTTTTTCGAAGTTAAACTCATTTTTTTCGAACTTAACTTCATTTATTTCGAACTGGACCTCCTTTTTTTTTAACTTGACCCATGATTTTTGAACTTAACTTCAGTTTTTTTGGAACTTAACCATATATTTTCGAACTAAACCTCACCTTTTTGGTAAACTCAATCTAGTTTTCTTTGAACTTACCCTTATTTTTTGACTTCACCCTCATTTGTTTCGCACTTAACCTCATTTTTTCGAACTTAACCCCAATTTTTCGAACTTAACTTAATTTTTTTCGAACTTAACCTAATATTTTTCGAACTGCGGCTGATTTTTATCGAACTAAATCTCATTTTTTCGAACTTAACCTCATTTTTTTTCGAATTTAAAGCTTAACATTTTTTTATTTTTAATTGTCTTTCAGTTGAAAATATGAAAGTTTTTGTTTTCCAAAATATTCGTTTAAGAATTTATCCTTTTGGAAGGAAGTTTCGCGCGGGACTGCGTCGATGACGACCAGACAAAAACAACAGACAAATCCACGGACAGACATACCGAAAGACACACAGACAAACCCACAGACAGATAGAAATTTTTATTCTGACCCTTTGAATGAATGGATGAAAATTTTATAATTAATTGATTTTTCTTTTTCTTTTCCATTTCATTTCAATTTTCGATTTTGGATTAGGTCCTGCAAGTTCTTATACATTTCATCCGAATAATAGAAATCATTTTATTAAAAATTGTTTTACAAATGCCATTGAAATGCAACAACAACCGCAACAAGAACCGACCATGATGATGATGATGAGAATGCCACAACAGACACAAACAACATTAAATATTCAACAAAATCAAAATCAATGGCAACAACGGCGACAAAAAACATCATCATCTTTTGAACAATACGAACAACAACCAAAACAACAGCAACCGTGGGATTGATTGAAAAGCCTGCAACAATTGCCGTGAATGACGGCGGAGCCGAGCCGAGCCGAGCCGCACCGAACGGCACAGTCCCACAGTCAATTGACATCGCATAGGCATAATAAAAATGGGAAAATATTCAATAAAAAAAAATAAACTGATTTTTAAAAACAATTTAAAATACTTTTATTTACCTCTTCCTTTGCATTCTCTCCACCCCTACTCCAAATATTTCCATTTAACCTTTACCCATTTATTCCATCCTTTTTCCGATCGAAACATAAGTATGCAAGTTTTCAGCCCGAAGGCGCAAACTTAAAGATTGCGGTGAAAAATCCATTTTTTCATAAGGGGGTACCCTTGTAAAACTTTGGGAAATCTTTGACTGGCCATAACTCAAAAACTAAGGGCTGAATCGGTTTGAAACCCATTTATTCATAGAAACCTAGAAGTCAGCACTTCTGATCTGAACAAATGGTAATCAGAAGGAGCAGCAAAGTCTGGAGAGTACGGGGGGGTGATCGTTAGATGATCCCAACCGAGTCTCTTTATAGTTTTTCCTTAACGATGTTTGGACGATATCGGAGTCTGTCGGATTGTCATCGTGCATTAAAACTTTGTGGTGTTTTCGAGCTTTAATTGTCGTTGTTTTTCGTTCAATTCGCCCAGTTGCAGTCGGTCGCTAGAGATCAGATGTTGTAACGGTTTCATTCGGTTTTTAACAGCAGCTCATAATACACGACACCCTTCTGCGATCCCATCAGCACAATGCACAGCATAATTTCTGAAGTTTATTGTGGTTGGCCGGGATCTATAACATATGATGCTTTACGTTAGAAGTTAGTATCGCCGATATAATTTTTTTTTTTCAGTGTAGATAAACAATACAAAATTTACATGCATTATACAACATACAGTGTAGGTCCTCTCTAATCCGAACCTTCGATAGTCCGGATTTCCACTCCGAATCCGAATCGGTAAAATTTTTCTGTTCAGTTCGAATTTCTCCGAATAACTTCTATAATCCGGATTACGGATTTAATATGTTTTTGGTTTTAATTAATTGATATTAATCTCAAAGCAATAAAACACAGAAAGTGATTGGGGGTTAGTTACCCCAATAAATCAATTTCGTTTTAAAAAGGTGTGATTATATAGATGAGACTCATGTTCGAGATATGCTAAATGAAATTAATTCGATGGAAGGTAATTTAGATAAAGGTAGGTACAAAATTGTATCCAATAGTTACGGAACAGTCCACTAACAATAATAATACAAAATATATGTTATACATTAAGTATAATCATTTCATAATTCATAACAACAATGTTAAAAAATTTAAAAAATGAAAAAATAAAAACAATCAAAATTCGGTTGCAATCACCGATTATTACAATAAAAATGTAATTTGAATTGGGGACTTTTTACATTATTATCAATTAACACATGACTATATATGAGTTATATGACATCAGTAAAACGTTCCATAAAGATTGAAATGACCATAATTATGGTATGATGGGTTTCAACATTAAAAAATTCTATTGACCGTAGACCGCGAATATTTAGTTTAAAATTCAATTTTCCCCAATAAAGCATTGTTTTTTAACAAAATCGGCGCCGGAAAATACCACCGGAATGGAATTTATTTTGGGGCGAAAAATTGTCCGGCACCGAAAAAGTGTTTTTTAAGAAATATTTTCTGAAAATTTTCAGTGATTTATTTTTTATTGAAATATAAAATAATTCTACATAACCACATCAAATGTTTGTTATTGTTTTTGTAAGTATCCAAACAATTTATTTTTAATAAATATTTTCTTTTTAATATATGCAAAGTTCACTTTTGCAATTTTCCGTCACCGAAATCGATCGACGGAACGTAAAATAATGAAAAATTTCAATAAATTTTATGTTGTTTTTTCCGTCGGACAGTAGTGTAACAAGGCCGATTCTGAACCACTTTCTCCATGTAAAGTCCCATAAGAGAATTTTTCACGATTTCCCATAAGAGCGCTGCAGAGTGAGGGAGATCAGGCCATTGATTTGGTGAAAGTGGGTGTGTGAGTGAAACAACAATATGGGCGTATACTTGTGATATATAAAATGTGTATGTGTGTGTGTATATATATGCAAAATGGTGGTTATATTTAAGTATGTGTATGTATATGTGTAAAAATGTTAAAAATTGTGGTTTAATTCGCTTTGTTTACATTAAGGTTATTTATATACAACAACACCTCCTTTTTTTAGTCTTTGTTTATATTAAGATGATATATATATATATATACCAATGCAGTGATAGATATGCTAATTCTTTGTTTAAAAATGGTGGTTTAATTCACTTTGTTTATTTTAAAGTTTTAATTATATTAGAAAATGTCGCTAAATTATAGTATTTACAACAGTGCCTCCTTTTCTTTCGTCTTTGTTTATATTAAAATGATATATATATATATATATATATATATATATATACCAATACGGTGATATATATGCTAATTCTTTGTTAAAAATGGTGGTTGGTAGTACATGGAGGAGGTACTATAATTAACCCATGTTTGCATGAGCTTATATATATATGTTTGTTAGTCAATATGGTATTGGGATAAAAAATGATCAATTTAATACCAAATTAGTGAATCTAATATGCATTAGAATTATTTTAATTCATATACACCATAGAATTAAATATGATTGCTCATGCACATAAGTGTTAATGATGATCAAAGTTTAATATAATTGGATATAATATTAATATATATTTGATAGATAAGTGTAGGTGTTTTCAATAAATATGGTATTAATGATGATGTCACAATATATATATAATATTCTAATATCTTACATACAATATAGGTTTGTTAGTTAGGCGTTACTATTATTATTATAATTAACCCATGTTTGCATGAGTTTGTGAGTAAATGTGGTATTGTGATAAAGAAAAAAAAATGATCCATCTAATACCAAACGTGAAACGAGTGAATATAATATGTATTAGCATTATTTTAATTCATATACGTCATAGAATTAAATATGATTGTTCATGCACATATGTGTTAACAATGATAGAAGTTTAATATAAGTGTATACAATTTCAATTTATATAATACATATAATGGAGGTGTTTTCAAAGTAATTCAATAATAATGATCAAAATTTATAATCTTTTAAAAATTATTCAATATGTATTATAAAAAAAATTAAGTATGTCCATAATGATGTTATTGTCTCAACTTAAATATATACATGTATAGATATAAATATATACAAAATAGTCATATAGTTCAAATAAATATAAATATGTTATTAATGGTGATGTCACATAATTTGTTTTATATCTTACACACATAAGAATATTTTTTATAATTGAATGAGGTTAATAACATACTGAGTGTTTTACATATATATGTCTTTATTATTTTAAAGGGTTTTTTTTGGTATTATATAATTATGAATTATATAAATATATACTACTATTGAATATGATTTTTTAATTTAACTTTTAACATAAACAATTATATCATAGAATATCTTAAAGATGTTTAACCAAAATTCTTTATACTATTAAATATAAATAAAAGATAAGGAATATACCCAGATTATCGCAATCATCTGCTTTGTTTATATTAAAATGATATATATATATATATATACCAATACGGGTGATATATATGCTAATTCTTTGTTAAAAATGGTGGTTTAATTCACTTTGTTTATTTTAAAGTTTTAATTATATTAGAAAATGTCGCTAAATTATAGTATTTACAACAGTGCCTCCTTTTCTTTCGTCTTTGTTTATATTAAAATGATATATATATATATATATATATATATATATATATACCAATACGGTGATATATATGCTAATTCTTTGTTAAAAATGGTGGTTGGTAGTACATGGAGGAGGTACTATAATTAACCCATGTTTGCATGAGCTTATATATATATGTTTGTTAGTCAATATGGTATTGGGATAAAAAATGATCAATTTAATACCAAATTAGTGAATCTAATATGCATTAGAATTATTTTAATTCATATACACCATAGAATTAAATATGATTGCTCATGCACATAAGTGTTAATGATGATCAAAGTTTAATATAATTGGATATAATATTAATATATATTTGATAGATAAGTGTAGGTGTTTTCAATAAATATGGTATTAATGATGATGTCACAATATATATATAATATTCTAATATCTTACATACAATATAGGTTTGTTAGTTAGGCGTTACTATTATTATTATAATTAACCCATGTTTGCATGAGTTTGTGAGTAAATGTGGTATTGTGATAAAGAAAAAAAAATGATCCATCTAATACCAAACGTGAAACGAGTGAATATAATATGTATTAGCATTATTTTAATTCATATACGTCATAGAATTAAATATGATTGTTCATGCACATATGTGTTAACAATGATAGAAGTTTAATATAAGTGTATACAATTTCAATTTATATAATACATATAATGGAGGTGTTTTCAAAGTAATTCAATAATAATGATCAAAATTTATAATCTTTTAAAAATTATTCAATATGTATTATAAAAAAAATTAAGTATGTCCATAATGATGTTATTGTCTCAACTTAAATATATACATGTATAGATATAAATATATACAAAATAGTCATATAGTTCAAATAAATATAAATATGTTATTAATGGTGATGTCACATAATTTGTTTTATATCTTACACACATAAGAATATTTTTTATAATTGAATGAGGTTAATAACATACTGAGTGTTTTACATATATATGTCTTTATTATTTTAAAGGGTTTTTTTTGGTATTATATAATTATGAATTATATAAATATATACTACTATTGAATATGATTTTTTAATTTAACTTTTAACATAAACAATTATATCATAGAATATCTTAAAGATGTTTAACCAAAATTCTTTATACTATTAAATATAAATAAAAGATAAGGAATATACCCAGATTATCGCAATCATCTGCTTTGTTTATATTAAAATGATATACAGGGTGTCCCAGTACAGGGTGCCAACCCGAAACAGGCAGGTTCTACACCTCATTTCCAATCAAAAAATGTACGGCGACCCCATGTCTATCTGCCTTGGTTTTCGAGCTAGCCCGAAAAAACGATTTCTTTGAAGTTCAAGGTAGTACGTAGATGTTATTTACCATATCTCAGCAACCACTTATCGGAATCCAATAATTATAACCTTGTTGGAAAGGTATTTTAACTATCTATAACTGTTTCTAATAACACAAACATCGGCGACAACCCGTTTTCATGCTATAGCTGGTCAAACACAAGAAATTTCAACGGCCTCAAATATTTTTGTTATTTTGCAAGCCGAGAACTTTTATGTTTATCAGCAGTCGGTTTTTAGAAAAACTTCTTTGATGTTTTAGCTTTAATTTGATGTACAAACTTTTAAAATATGTCAACTCGTCTTAGAGATATGACGAAAATAATATTGAAATATGACGAAAATAATGCAAATTTTTTCAAAAATTTAAAACACATTTATTAAATTAAACTTAAATTTTTAATACAAAAATTGTTCAAAATGGGGTCCATTGTGTGATCGACATATTCGACACCATTTTAATACTACCTTAGTAGCCGATCGAATTTGATTTGGATTATTTTTAAAACTTCAAACGCATTATTATTGCCATTCATTAGATCTTCCCTGGTATGAACTGGTGTTTTATAAACCATGTCTTTACAAACCCCCCATAGATAAAAATCTAATGGTGTGAGGTCTGGCGACCGTGGTGGCAATTTAATGGGCCATATCTTCCAATCCATCGTTGACCGAATCTGTCATTTAAGTGTTCTCTTACACTTCGTGCAAAATGTGGGGGTGCACCGTCATGTTGAAAATGAATGAATCGCAAATCAGTTAAATTAACATCATCGAGTAAATCGAATAACCTATTTCGCAAAAAAACTAAATATGAATCTGAATCCAGTCGCCCAGGTAGAAACTATGGACCAATTAATTGATTTCCAATCTTTCCTGCCCATACATTGACTGCTATTCGTTCCTGAAATGCGTTTTGCCGAACTGAATGCCGGTTTTCCTTTAACCAATAATGATTATTTTTAGTATTAAATATCCTTTCACGTGTGAACATTGCTTCATCCGTATATAAAATTTGATTTAATATCCTAGGATCTTGTTCATAACAACGAATCACCCAATCACAAAAAGTTATTCGGGGGACGTAGTTTATTTCTTTAAGTGCTTGAATTTTTTGCAAATGATAAGGATGTAAACCAGCAGCCTTCATTGCACGCCAAGCATAGTTTTTGGATGTTTTTGGACCAATTTGGATGGCTGCTTTTGAAATTTATTTTTTACTGTTTTTTACGGTTTCAAACTTCCGAATTATTCTTTATAAAACGAACTTAATTTTCTAATGAATATTAAACGTAAAACAATGTAACATACAAATGCCGAAGAGATGTAGCACAAAAAACAAAAGAATTGAATGAATTTATGACGGTAATAGATTTAACTGTTTTTATTTCTAAGTAACCATTAAATTAATTGCAATCCCTTGAAGTTATGTTACCTAGATAACGCGATAACAACAGAACATTGAACTTTGCAATGTAATAAATATGTTTTAAATTTTTGAAAAATTTGCATTATTTTCGTCATATTTCAATATTATTTTCGTCATATCTCTAAGACGAGTTGACATATTTTAAAAGTTTGTACATCAAATTAAAGCTAAAACATGAAAGAAGTTTTTCTAAAAACCGACAGCTGATAAACATAAAAGTTCGACGGCTCTCGGCTTGCAAAATAACAGAAATATTTGAGGCCCTTGAAATTTCTTGTGTTTGACCAGCTATAGCATGAAAACGGGTTGTCGCCGATTTTTGTGTTATTAGAAACAGTTATAGATAGTTAAAATACCTTTCCAACAAGGTTATAATTATTGGATTCCGATAAGTGGTTGCTGAGATATGGTAAATAACATCTACGTACTACCTTGAACTTCAACGAAATCGTTTTTTCGGGCTAGCTCGAAAACCAAGGCAGATAGACATGGGGTCGCTATACATTTTTTGATTGGAAATGAGGTGTAGAGCCTGCCTGTTTCGGGTTGGCACCCTGTACTGGGACACCCTGTATATATATATTAGAGTGGTTTTTTTTTATAAATTCCGGAATTTGGCTGGTCGCACCCCCCAATTTTTTTTATTTGGTGAAATCATGAATATTGGTAAAATTTGGGGTAGGTAAGTTGAGGGGAAGTGGACCCACCGAGGGGTTAAAGTTGAAAAATTCAGTGTTTTTAAGCAGATTTTCGCGCTTAAAGCGTTAACGGATGACATTAGCGGGTTAACATGTATGGTGGACTTAACTAAAATGAAACAGGGAAACTTTTTCTCATAGACACTTACCCCCTAAATCATCCCCTTAATACCCCTCCCATACAAAATTCATTCACATAATTTACAATATATTTTTAACATTATAAGGGTTAAAAATTGACATTAAAGGGTTAACATGTATGAAGAGCCACCACTATTATTGAATGCCAAAACTTTTCTTAGAACATACTATTTACCTAAATCATCCCCTTAAGGCATCCCCCATACGAATTTCCGATTTTTCACACAAAATTAGTATATTTTGGTGTATTATATGAAAATACATTAAGAAACACCTAAATCTCATATGATATTTAAAAAATGCACATTTATCATATAAAAATTTAAATAATTATGAAATGCAATACTATTAGTATTTAATTTTGTTATTTATTTATTTCAAAGACATAAAATACTAATATACAATAATTTAATAATTATAAGACGACTTGGTGGTGCCGTTGATAAAGCATCCAACCCAATTGCGGGTGGTCACGAGTTCAAATCCTAGCCGGAAAATTTTTTCTGTGCTTTTTATGATTTGAATTCATGAATTAAGTCACCATTTATTCATTGGGATCAAATTAATGAATATCTTTGGTATATTGTGTCGGACGCAGCCAAAGATTAACAAAGTCTACACACACATGCTCGCAATTATATATGAAACTTTCATAATGCAAGTATATAACAAATACTCGTCATCATTATTAAAATTACATTAATAATTAATATCTGCTATCTGATTTTTATTCTTCGTATGAACTACATCGTAATCATAATACGAATCAAATGATTCAGTCTCGCCAGAAGATGATTTCTTGAATTAACAAAGATTTAGATTCAATATCTAATTGGGGAAGGATAAACTTACTTAGTAGAATTTAGTCCATCTAAAACAAAGGCATGTTTGTTCTCAAACAAACGATCCATCAATGTTGACCCAATACTTATGCATAATATTCCACAATCTAATGACCTATTAAATTTGGGAATGTAGTTGTCAAACAACTTTTCATGGAGTAATAATATAATAATTGCATTTAAAAAAGCGGCTAGTCGCATTGGATTTTTAAGAAGATCGAAAGAATTTCTCAATTCTGAAAATTTAGCATTAGTTTATAGGTCTTTTATAAGACCACTTCTATAGTAAAATTCCTACATATGGGCTGGTGCACCAATTACTACACTGCAGTTTAGTGACAGGATCCAAAAAGACGCAATTTCGCTGATCAAAAATGAAACAATAACAAATTCCATTGAATCATTGGATCATAGCCGATCAGTAGCTTCATTGTGCGCATTTTATAGGTATTATTACCATGAATGCTGTAATGAAATTTTAAAGCATAGTGCTTATTAAAAACTAATGATGTTTATCTTTAAATGTTACTATTCTAACATTGTTGTCTAACAAAAAGCTATTACAAGAATTATAAGTCATGATTATAAGTCATGATTAAAACATCAAGTGGATTGAATCGGCCATAATTAATGTAATTAAATTAATATATTTTTAAGCCTATATATAATTGTAAGTTTTTGTTTGCTAGTTGGATATTTTGCTTCGTAATCCTTAACCACTTTTCATGTGAATTGCTTATTGCAATAATTATTAAATTATTGTACATTCGTATTTTATGCCTTTGAAATAAATAAATAACAAAATTAAATACAAATAGTATTTCATTTCATAATTATTTAAATTTTTATATGATAAATGTGCATTTTTTAAATATCATATGAGATTTAGGTGTTTCTTAATGTATTTTCATATAATACACCAAAATATACTAATTTTGTGTGAAAAATCGGAAATTCGTATGGGGGATGCCTTAAGGGGATGATTTAGGAAAATAGTATGTTCTAAGAAAAGTTTTGGCATTCAATAATAGTGGTGGCTCTTCATACATGTTAACCCTTTAATGTCAATTTTTAACCCTTATAATGTTAAAAATATATTGTAAATTATGTGAATGAATTTTGTATGGGAGGGGTATTAAGGGGATGATTTAGGGGGTAAGTGTCTATGAGAAAAAGTTTCCCTGTTTCATTTTAGTTAAGTCCACCATACATGTTAACCCGCTAATGTCATCCGTTAACGCTTTAAGCGCGAAAATCTGCTTAAAAACACTGAATTTTTCAACTTTAACCCCTCGGTGGGTCCACTTCCCCTCAACTTACCTACCCCAAATTTTACCAATATTCATGATTTCACCAAATAAAAAAAATTGGGGGGTGCGGCCGATGATACAAAGCAATTTAAAATCTTCGAACAAAAAAAAACCACTCTAATATATATATACCAATACGGGTGATATATATGCTAATTCTTTGTTAAAAATGGTGGTTTAATTCGCTTTGTTTATTTTAAAGTTTTAATTATATTGGAAAATGTCGCTAAATTATAGTATTTACAACAGTGCCTCCTTTTTCTTTCGTTTGTTTATGCAAGTGTGTGTTGTTTGTATTTGTTTTAATAGGATTAATTTGCTTGAGGAAAAAAAGAAAGATATATATTCTGCAAATACTTACCCACATACACATTAACATTTACACATTCAATAAGTTGAGATAATATGATATTTGATTGTATTAAATTGGTAAGTAAGTAAGTTAGTAAGTAAAAATTTAATATTTTCTGTTTATGTTTATATTTTGTTTATATTGTGTTTATGTTTACGTTATCTTTATAACAGACTATGACGTGATTATGTGAATTATATATTTTTTGTTACCCACATACACATTAACATTAGCATATTCAATAAGAAGCGATAATATGATATTTGTGTATTGAAGTGGTAAGTAAGTTAGTAAGTAAGTAAGTAAAAATTTAATATTTTCTGTTTATGTTTATATTGTGTTTATGTTTACGTTATCTTTTTAACGTACTATGACACGATTATGTGAAATATATCTTTTGTTTTTGTTTTGTTTATCGATAAATCGCTGTATTAAATTTTTGAATTATTTTATGAATGTTATTTTAGGTCAACCAATACGATGTTTACCTATAATTTTCGAGATAATATGCCCGATAAACAAAATATATGTTATTTCGATGCTCAGGGTTACAAATCAGATTCCAATAGATTTATTATCAAAGAGTTAGCAATTGTAAATGAAGGGAATCAACTTAAGCATTATATTTTCAAACCACCGTGTGGATTACAGAAATTGACAGTATCGGAGAAACGTCAAGTTTGTTGGCTATACAACAATCACCATAAATTAAATTGGAATATGGGAAATGCAGATTTTAATATGGTTCAAAAATATTTAACAACCGCATTAAAAACCCAATTACTGTTAGGAAAAGGTATAGAAAAATGTGCATGGATTAATGAAATGCTTGGCGGTACAGCAACAGTACAGAATTTAGAGGATATGGAATTTCCCTTGAATTTCAGACAATTAAGAGATCGATACGAAAATATAAAATGTTGTAATGCTCATGAAAATAGTGATGCAAATACAAGCTGTTCAAAACAAAATGCATTTTTATTAAAGAGACACTGTGAATATATGATCAAAATAAAAAAACATTGACGCAAAATAAAATGTAAATGTATTTTATTAATATTATAGAATTATATTGATTAGATTTAAGCATAATTGTGTATCCGAGTAAAATTCGAATTCACTTTTGTTTGTTTTTAATTCTTCTATATAAATTCATAATTTTGCTGATCTCTTTCGTATTTCTTTCAATAAAACCACATTGACATGTATCTGGACCATCTCTTGCATCATCATTAGACCATGGACACGTGATATAATGTTTTCCATATTTTGAACTTATCATTTCTATGTCCTTATGATAAGTTAAAAATGAATAATATCGAAATATTTTATCTTTATGCTCAGTTAATAATAACCACTTATATTCATTTAAAAACTGTTCAACACATATTTTTAACATCTTAAGATATTATATACAAAATGGTGCTGCTGCTACTGTATGTTCACATTCAGTAAATATATAAATTATACTATTGCATTTTTATGAATCCACGAATTATGTTCTTTTGAAAAACCAAGCCATTTTACAAGTACAGTGTCCCCTCTCCTCTTTAATATTTTTTCAACAAGGTAAACATCCGGATATTTTACTTTTAGTAATTCCATTTCATAGAACCCCCCTTTTATAGGTTGATTTTGATAATCTTCTAACAGGTAGGTTACAGGATTTGTATTTTGAACATTTATAACTTTAAAAATTTCCGTTGTCCAATTAGGTGTATACCCCTTTTCAAATATATGCTTATATTTACTAATACGAACAAAGTCACCGATTCGAAATTTATTATTTCTTGGATCAATTCGTATTTTTATGTTATTGTAAACGTTATCAAGTAAATATTTTTCATATTCAAGACAAACCATATTCGGTTTCATTTTTATTGTTCTATGCCGTGTATTATTATATTTTTGTATTAACTGTGGTAATATATTAATCCAACGATGGTTACCATTTAAACTGAATTCTTTCCACATCCAATTTTTTAATGTTCGATTAAATCGTTCAACAATTGATGCCTTCATTATGCTATATGTTGAGTAATGATTGATTTTATAATTTTGCATTAATTTTTTAAAATGTATATTATAAAATTCTTTTCCAAAATCAGTTTGTAGATTTTTTGGTATACTGTGTTGTGGTACATTAAGCTGTTTATTATCAACGGGTACCTGTTTGTTATCAACGGGTACCTGTTTGTTATCAACGGGTACCTGTTTGTTATCAACCGATAACCGTTTGTTACGAACACCTTGACTTTGCTGTTGTTGTTGTAATATTGATTGAAATGCTCTAGCAAGAGTTATACCTGTTTTATTTTTAAGTGGTACGGCCCAAGCATATTTTGAAAAACAATCAATGACTGTTAATACGAAGCAATTTTTTTTGTTTATTTGTGCATATGTACCCATTTCTATTAAATCAGCCTGCCATAAATCATCAATTCCTTTTAATATCACACGACGACGTTTAAAATTTTTACGTGGTGTTTTATGTAGCTCATCTACAATGCTTTTTCTTTTATGTTCATGATTATTAATATTCTTGTTATTAGCTCCGTTTATTTTTGTTTTTATTTTAGTCATAACTGTTGTTTATTTTTTTTTTGGTATATGCATTAGAATTATTTTAATTTAGTCTGTTATAAAGATAACGTAAACATAAACACAATATAAACAAAATATAAACATAAACAGAAAATATTAAATTTTTACTTACTAACTTACTTACTTACCAATTTAATACAATCAAATATCATATTATCTCATCTTATTGAATGTGCAAATGTTAATGTGTATGTGGGTAAGTATTTGCAGAATATATATCTTTCTTTTTTTCCTCAAGCAAATTAATCCTATTAAAACAAATACAAACAACACACACTTGCATAAACAAACGAAAGAAAAAGGAGGCACTGTTGTAAATACTATAATTTAGCGACATTTTCCAATATAATTAAAACTTTAAAATAAACAAAGCGAATTAAACCACCATTTTTAACAAAGAATTAGCATATATATCACCCGTATTGGTATATATATATATATATCATTTTAATATAAACAAAGCAGATGATTGCGATAATCTGGGTATATTCCTTATCTTTTATTTATATTTAATAGTATAAAGAATTTTGGTTAAACATCTTTAAGATATTCTATGATATAATTGTTTATGTTAAAAGTTAAATTAAAAAAATCATATTCAATAGTAGTATATATTTATATAATTCATAATTATATAATACCAAAAAAAACCCTTTAAAATAATAAAGACATATATATGTAAAACACTCAGTATGTTATTAACCTCATTCAATTATAAAAAATATTCTTATGTGTGTAAGATATAAAACAAATTATGTGACATCACCATTAATAACATATTTATATTTATTTGAACTATATGACTATTTTGTATATATTTATATCTATACATGTATATATTTAAGTTGAGACAATAACATCATTATGGACATACTTAATTTTTTTTATAATACATGTGGGATGGGGATGATATTATATTGTATAAAATCGGGTAACTTTTCAACTTTTGTTAATTTAAAAAACACTAAATATGTACCAAATAAATAATTCAACCTTTATTCTTTTCAAATACTTTATAACGACTGATTCATTTACAAAAAAGATTACAATTATAATAATCAAAAAACATTAAATATTCCAATATAATAATAATAATTCAAATATAACAATAATTCTAACATAACAATAATTTGATGAGTATATGCACAGTGGCGTCGACCCCACACGGCCGTCCTGGCTACTCATCTGCCTCAGATGAGGAATCAATATCTATCGACCATGGTTTCATATAATCGGAGACGGATGAAGTTATTTGTGGTCCATCAAACGTTCCTATCTTCTGTACTTGATACCGATTATTCCTTTTAATGCCTATTATTTTATACGGACCCATAAATTTAGCATGTACTTTATTGCCCGTCGCGAACTGCGTTTTCTTAAAATTTGATGATGTACTTGGCGTTGTAAAATTGGATGATGATGACGTTTTAAAATATTGTTTTCGTTCTTGTTCCAGATATAACTTTTCGTAAATCAAAACTTTAGCCTTTAAATCTGCAATTGATGTCGCAATGTATAACATACCTTTGTTGCTGGTTGTATCCGGAATACCGTTTATAATGTATTCCATCATCGATTTCTCTTCTACATTTCCTCCATTCCCGATCTGTTGCATTTTATAAAAATACTGCAGCATCGTTTCTGATTTCGTTTTCGTTGTTGATAATAATTTTTTATGTATATCAATACTAGATGTAAGAGTGTTGAATTCCGCTAACAAAAAATTCTTAAGTAGATCCCAACCAATGCAATCCTTTGCTGATTCTACTGCCATTTTAGCAGCATCTTTCATAAGTCTCCTGGCATACAAATATTTCTGGACATCATCCCAGTTACACAGATTCGAAATTTTCTCAAACTCGGCTAACCATTCGATGATGTTCCTATTTCCTTCACCAGAAAAATATTCTAAAGATTCCTCAATATCTTTAAGTGGCAATGTGCACTTTGGATTAGCCATTTTAAAGCCCAGTTCTTCTTCTTCAGATGATTCTTCTTCTTCTTCTTCTTCTTCCTCTTCTTCTTCTACTTCTTCTTCGTTTTTCCCTTTTCCAATATCTTCTTTTGGTATCAACTTATAATCGTTAACTAATTGGCCCTTATTAGAATTGCCTGAAATCATTGAAGATTGCAATCGCTTTATTAAATCCTTTTTAACTTTGTAGTAAATAGGTAAATTGCGCTCCCTCAATAGAATTTGCAATTCCTTAGTTTTTAACTCTTTCAAACTTAACATCAATTTGATTAACTCTATATAATATTAATTTTTTATTAATTGTTTACTATATTATCCAATAATAATTTATATATGATAATAATTTATCAATTCATATGATATATAAAAAATAGAAAACACTAAAAATATTTATTTATTTACTACAATTATATTTTTCTCCCAAGAAGCATTTAAGGTGACAAAAGTCACACAATCACGTTGTTTACACCATAAATAATACCGCATATCAGTGTTTTCACATCGGTTATTGTTATCAATTAACCGTAAAGGAACGTTGCCGGTCACCATTTTGGGGAATGTTTTTTGGTGATTTTATATGTTGTACAGAAGTAAAATGATCGTAACTATCATCATTACTGAACACTAATGGTGTTTATTAAATGTAATAATCACGGACATGTTACATGGAAATCACTTGAATGTAACATTAAAGTGTAGGAAAAACCACTATAAAATCACTAACGAAAGAATTAATAAAATTATAGTATGTGATAAAATGTAGTATTGGTAGTATGGAAGTGCGGAAAAAATTAATTTAATAAATTTGTTAGGTTTTTACACAATTTAATTTCCCACTTATCGGCAGATGTCCCAAACACGTTTGTCTATTTAACAAATATCTTGTACATTTTTTTCCTATTGAATTTTTGAAATGTTATTAATAATTTAAAATCTTTATTAGATATTATAATATATTATAATTTTATACATACCCAAATTTTATTTATAATATATTTTTGAAATAAATACCGTCCTAAGAGTTGAACCGGGGGTCTTCATTACACCGCTATAGCCGCGCTACCGCTTACACCATTGATCCCATACAAATAAGTAGCATAGTATATTATACACTTGATTGACACAAATATGAATCTAAATGAGAAATATTCAGAATTTCATTTCGAAGTGCTTATTCCCGTATTTTCACCATTAATTGTCCATTATAATTTTTTATCACCATAAAATCACACGGTGGTGCAATAAAAATATCAAAACACTTCAAAGTGAAATCTTTTTTTAAAATACACCAACGCGTGATAGGAGGTGACTTTGGTGAGATTATGGTGATATTTAGTTGGGTTATTATACGATATAAAATACGCAAAACCAATGTTGTGACAAAAAATATGACAAAAGCGAAACAAAGAACTCTTACACATTGCCGTGCCATTTTGATCACTTTTGATAACATAATAAGTACATTTTGTCATTTTGTGTGTATAGTTTATTGTGGTTGTTTTGTTTTTTAATTTTGTTTTAATTACCACACGGCACATGTGCATAAAAAAAAATTTCAACAATAAAATATGTTTTCATACTATAAAATAGTTGCCACCGAAGAAAAAGGTGGCATCAATTATATTACGGTGCCACATCAATGGGAAAAAGGTACGTTTTTCATTAGCATAATAATGCAATTAGTTCAATGTACAGAATTCTAGATTTTATAATATTCTTTTCAGATAATATTCTTTCATGGCCAGGTAATATGCGTTTGAAAGCAAGGGAGAAATTGAGACGGGATTCGTCAACCATACCCGATGATACATGGCAACTACAAGAGTGCATTGTAAAAGTGCATAAAATTGAAAATTTTATCGAAGCACAACATCTTGAAAAAAAATTAATTGCTGTGTCTTGTTCAGAATCTGAAGAACTGTAAGTATATCTACATTTTTTAATTTTATACAATGCGAAACAACAATCAATAAACTACAATTCCAATTCAAATAACTGCCGAACTGCGTATTTACTTTGCAGGTTGTTGGATCAAATAAGGTCGAATAAAAGAATTAAATACCCCACACAAAAATGTGTGAATGTAAATAATTATAAGTATGGTATGTATTATAACCAACACTATACGCATTTACCACCTCAAATGTATTAGTTAAATGATATAAAATGTAAATTTAATTTTAGTTTTACCAACAGTTTCGGAAGAGGATTCCAGAACAATAGCTGCTGAAAACGAGTATACAAATGTAATTCAATTTGTAAATGAAGAATTCATAGCTACGGATAATGCAGTCAATATAGTCAACGATGCTCCTGATAACGTAATATTGGAAAAAATTAACCAAATGTATATTGAAGTTCAAGATATTAAATTACTAATGGTTAAAATGGACATAAAACTAGATGAATTGCTGAAAAAAAAACCATACGCAGCGGTGCCTCATTTTAATTCGGAACTCATTATAAATGATTCATCCCTCAAATTCAACTTTCCCTTAAATACCATAATAGAGATTGAGGATTTTAATACAAAAATAAAAAATTCTGTTGATTTTAAGAAGCAATTGGTAATACAACATTTTTTTTATAAATTGACGTGATACATTTTATTCTGTATTGAACTTGTGGTTTTTTTTCTCAGATTGACAAAATGATAGAGATGGGAGGAGGTAAAATAGATGGCAAAGCAGATGCGTTTAAAGTTGGGCGTAAAATATCATATCAAATGTTGAGTACACATTTGTTATCGCAATATTCGTGGACTGGTATTTTTAAAAAAAACTGTAATATTCAAAAACTACCATTCCAAAAATTCGATTCAATATTGGAAGTATTTTTTATTGTTTTAAAAAAATCCGATGATCGGCATTCACATGACAACAACAATAAATTGTTTAAAGAAAGCATTTTAAAATATAATAAGCGAAGAGGAATGCGAACCAGGTAAGTACGAACATTTATGTTAGACTGGCAATAAAATGATAGTATCACATTGATTGTGTTTCTTTTAATTATAGCAATCACATTGAAAATGATCAGGTGGTACACCAAATTGAAGAAAACCTACCAGATGATATTTTATTTGAAGAAAATGTTGGTGGCTTGTTCGATTCTGAACAATAAGAACAATCGAGTAACATGCAAGGTCTAATGGGCAATTTCAAATAAAATTTGTATATGCTATTTATAATTTTTGGTTAATTTTGATCCTTTATTTTATGCAATACACGAAGTATTTTATATTTTTATTTTTTTTTACTTAAGAATAAAAATGAGTGTTATTAATATTACACTTATAATTCTTATTTTGTCATTAAAATAATTTAGTTATAATAATAAAAAATGATATTATAATGTAATAATAAAAATTATTAGAATTTGGTTTTAAAATTTAAATAAATACGGATTTCAATTATCCTCGTCTAATGTATGTAGTAGAGGAAAGAAAACGTAAACATAATGTGAATTCTTTAACGTGCCATCAAATTCTACGCAAATCAATTTACTTTGCACTTGGGAAGGTTTAAATGACATTGATTGTGTTTGGAATTTTAAATTAGTTGTTGAATATATACCTAAATTTCTTGAATCTATAGGTATTTCAAAAAATGATGATGTGGGTTTAAGTACACGTCCATTTATATATATCTGGTTTTCACGGTACACCGCATTTTGCATTTCAACGATATCGTTTTTGTCAGTTAAAAACCATTTGTTTTTCCTATCATTGCTTAGAATAAATCCATTGAAGTTAATTTGCCGAAAAATAGTTGACCGGAACCCTTCACATTTATTTTTGTATTCCTTTTTGGATAAAATTGGATAAGATATGTTATCATTCTCCATTTTTGAAACGCGTTCAAGTTCTTGTAATCTCTTGGCTACTTGAACCAAAGGTTTATTACCATGTCGAAGAAATCTTTTAAGATGCCCTAAATAATTTTCGAAAATATATGAGCTCGTATCTGGTAGTGCACCGAACCTTCTAACGTCTTCAGTAATGTGACATAAATTATGAACATTGCTGCTGATAGATTCTATCTCATATAAGCTGATGTACAGTTCCACGTAATCTTTCAGCATTATTTCAGCGACATTAATTAACTTCAAATGTTTTTTAGAAGAATAAATTGTCACTGCACAAAATAACATTAGAAAATGTTCGTAAACATCCTTTGGTAAATAGTGTTTTAGTATCACTGGAGCTAAATATAATATAAATGTTCGGTATTCCAGACCTTTCCAATATTTCAATACATTTAATCCTCGGACAGATCGATGAATTTCTTTTGGTATTACTTCATTTGCTTTAATTAAAAAGTTTGATATTTCGCTTATTGCTGATGCTCTCCACTTTGTTCTATAATTGTTGGTGCCATCAACCCACATATATAGGCATTTTTTCATTACACCAAGATCTATTAAATGGAGGCTATCCGCTATGATTATATCTTTTACCATATCTATTGGTAATTCTTCTAATGGACTTGTTTCATTATGGTGATTTTCATCTGCTTTATTCCGGAAATCTTCATTTGTACGTAGCTTACAATCCGTTCGTGGGTAACTTATCCGGTTACCATAACTCTCCCCAAGAACTGTGCATCGCATGCAACCGTGTAGAGCGTTGAAATATTTGGTACCTTTTATATAACACCTAGCAGGTGTGTCACATACAAAAAATTTGATACTTACACCTATTTGATGATTATTAATTATAATACCATTCGTCGAAACATCATTTAGCTCTTGTATGAAAGGAGATAAATATTCATGTAATGGCGGTTTAAGTTCACCTGCAAATATGCCTATTACCATTGGTTGCATAACAAAACCGTCAATTTTAAATAATATTGGCCAAAATTGCATTTTCGAACTATTTGCGATCGGTAATCCATCAATATTAAAAATTAGCGATATTTTTGTTGACTTATCAATATCCTTAAAAAACAGATTTAAACAATTCCTTAACCCATTGTGCCAATATGTACCTACAAAGCAAATAATAAAAAATCCCAATTAAATTTTGCATTGAATAAATAATAATTAAACTGTAGTACTACAAATACTGCATTTTATTATGATATATTACATATACTCACCTAAGCCAATATCTGAAATCTTTACAGATGTCGGAGTTCGCAGGAGTGTTCTACTGTCTCTCGGAATTGGAAAGTTTAGAACGGGTTTTAAAATTTTTAGCGCCGCATTAACTGCGACATGAGTGATGCCGTATTTTAATGCCCATTCAGTAAAATTTTTAATAAAAGTTAGATTGATTTCGATATCATTTTCAAGCTCATATTCTTCATTTAATTGTTCTAATGCTCCCTGATTTAAACAGTTATTATTTTCCAATAGTATATTAATTTCCTCGTCTTCAGCAATGTCTGAATTTGGTTCCTTAAAATTACACTCCGTTGAAGAAGGCATGGAATTATCACAAACATTCCTTGCATTAGGAATGATTCTATTGTAATTCGATTGCTGTTCCAAAGCCTTTTTCACTTTTCTGTAAAAAGTTGAAGTATGACGAAAATGTTTCTGTTTATTCATTTTTTATTTACTTTATATTCACTATTTTTCTTGGTATCTATTAACATAAATATAACAAATAACCAATTTATTATTCACAACACTTACAAAAATTATGATAATTACAATAACTATACACAATGTATTTTTTTTATTATTATTTATATTAGGTTATTATTTTTTAAACCACTTATGCGATGATTATTTCTCTATGGTTTATATGCGACTGATTTATGATTCAAATATTAATAAATAAGAATCACAGTTTAGTGAAAATTAGATGTGAAATTCCAAAACTTGGTGACTTATAATTTTTAGATCTGGTGTTTGTAACTTCGAGGTGGCATTTAGTAGATCTTGTAACTACCATGACTCTCGAAAAATTTCTAATAAAATATTGACTTAGTGGGTGAAATATATATGGTGATAAAGAGGTAATATTTCAGTAGAAATATATAGTAAATTAGTTGTGAATTAAGTAGTGAAATAGAAAATCATTTTAACGTTAAAATCACCATGAAAAAATATAAACTTGGTGACGAAAATATATGCACTTAACTATATCATTTTCGTAGTGCCATTAACTTGATTTTAACTATGGGTGGTATCCAATATCGTGATAATCACATATTCGGTAGATTCACGTGCCGTGTTCACCATGTGACGTCATATTTCACAATAAAGTTATAATTCACAGTCTTTTTAACGTTATATTCACTAAGTTTTCGTGAAATTTGAAAATGATCACCATGGTTGTCACGGCATGCTTCTTGGGCTATTGTTTTTTTTTCCTCAATTGTCTAATGTGTTCAAATTGAACTTTGTTTTATATATGCAAATTAATGTATGAATATACCGGCCAATGTCACCTTCACAAATTATATATAGCATTAATAATTATGAATACCATATATAATAACTCTTTTCATAAAGTATATAAAAAAATAATTAACGTTATTTATTATACTTATAATAAATTCACAATCATATGAAATTAGGAAAAAAAAAATTAATTTTTTCTTTTCATATATATCATATATAACTTTTCACTTTTCAAAATGTGTCGTGTCCACTTTCATTAACTTGTCTTTCTTAATTTTCCTCACTTTTCTTTTCAATTATACTTTTCAACTTTTCGTTTTAATTTGTACTTGCCGAACTTTTCTTTTGTAACTTGTCTTTTCCAACTTTTCTTTTTTAATTTGTACTTTCCGAACTTTTCTTGTGTAACTTGTCTTTTCCAACTTTTCTTTTTAATTAACTATACTTTTCTTGAATTATTTTCATTTGGACTTTTTCAACTATTATTTAAATTAAACCACTTCTGACACCATGTGGGATGGGGATGATATTATATTGTATAAAATCGGGTAACTTTTCAACTTTTGTTAATTTAAAAAACACTAAATATGTACCAAATAAATAATTCAACCTTTATTCTTTTCAAATACTTTATAACGACTGATTCATTTACAAAAAAGATTACAATTATAATAATCAAAAAACATTAAATATTCCAATATAATAATAATAATTCAAATATAACAATAATTCTAACATAACAATAATTTGATGAGTATATGCACAGTGGCGTCGACCCCACATACATATTGAATAATATGTAAAAAATATTTATACAGAAGAATTAAAAACAAAACAAAGTGAATTCGAATTTTACTCAGATACACTTGAACAAACAAAAATTTGTATTTATTATTATTAATATTATTAAGTATATGTATGTGGGATCGCCACCACTGCAACTTTATAGCGTACCGTATGGTCCGCGTTATTATTATTATATATATATTGTATATTGTTTTGTTTTAATATTTTGAATTATTTGAACTCCTATATTTAAAGGTCTATTGTATTTTATATACTTGTATTTTTATATGTTTTTGCTAATTATGAATTATAAAATATTAAAATGGGCAGAGTAAAAATAAGAGTTAGTGTGTTTAGATGTTTTTTTTGGAAAAGTTCGGTGATCGTATATAAGCGATCCCACAATTGGGGGCTCAACAAAAAACGTAAAGAAAGTTATAGGTCTAGGTTTAATGAATTAGTAAAGTTGAAATTTGGTGAAAAGTGTAAAGTGATAAGTTCAGTTATAAAATAAAAGATGAATATACTTTATAAAAGAAAAAATAATAATATACAGTACAGTTAAGTTTAAAAAATAAAATAAATTAATACAAATTTATATTGAAAAGTATATTGAGGAAAAGTGTAAAGTGAAGTAACCAAAAACGATAAGGAAAAGGCAAAGTATATTAAGGTTAAGACATTGAAATGCAATTTGAAAAGACATTTGAGAAGTAAATTGAAGGTATATAGAAAAGTAAAAAGAAACTTGAACAAGAAAAGATATGAACATTATGAAAAGTAAGTAACGTGAAATTTGTGGAAATATATGGAAAAAAAAAGAATAAACGTAATGAATAAATGAAATAATTGTGAAGGTGATATGAACAATAAATAACAAAGGTAAAGGTTAATGCGATAAAAATAATATTAATAATTAAAATTAGTTGAAAAGTGCGTAGAACAATATAAAAAAAAAAAAAAAAAAAAAAAACGGTTAAAATCTAAATCAAATAAATATTGGAAAAAAGAAACAATAGTTGTATTTAATACGGGTAATTTAATATAAAAATAATTTAATAAAAATATAATTATTTAATAAAATTAAAGGAAAAAAAATTAATGAAAAATTAGATCTTTTACTTAAAAACTGCTAGTTAGTGCAATTATATGGGTAAAATACATGAAATGGTTTATACATGGATCAACACATAAAACATTTAACAACGAAAAGATTACAAACAATTTTGCGTAAAAACGGTTTATCAATTCACTACAGGAAGAAAACAGATTTAATAGATAGGTTACATAATTTCATGAAGAATAATATTTGTAATCAAGAGTTGATTATGAGTAGTGCTTCAGAATCGGAATCAGATACACAGGATCAACATAAACTTAATTTACCCGGAGCATCAACAAGTAAGTTGTGTGAAAATTCAACAAAAAGAGAAGACGATTTAAATAGACAATCAAATACAATGTTAACATTACGCGATGTGGAGGAATCTTTAGAAACTTTTGATGGGGATTCTGGTAGAAATGTTGAGCAATATATTAATGATTTTGAAGCAAATTCTAATGTATTTGGCTGGAACGACACGCAAAAATTTATTTATCTGCGCAAGTTATTACGAGGTGCAGCAAAATTGGCTGTTGAAGGTACACGATGCGTAAATAATTGGGAACAATTAAAAGCAATGCTCTTGGAAGAATTCAAATCAGGTGAGTATGGTATTAATTTGCATAAAGAGCTGAGCATGAGGAAAAAGTTAAGCAGTGAATCCTATTTGGAATACGTATTTTTGATGCGGAAAATTGCAAATAAAGGCAATATAGATGAAAAATCATTAGTTTCATATATAATAGCAGGCATTCCGGACTCTAATTTTAATAAATTGCCATTATTTGATGCGCAAAATATTGAAGAATTAAGGTTCAAATTAAAAGTGTACCAAGAATATAAAGAAAGCAATAGGATCAACGATAATCGAAACGTTCACAGCGGGTTATCACAAAATAATTACTCCAATAGAAATGCACAGGCACTAAATAACTACGGTAATAGAAATCATAACACGGGTCGACCTGGCTATGCTAATGCTTACAATAACCATAATAATTATAACACTAACAATAATTATCATAATAACAACAATAATTTGAATAATCAAAATAATATCAATCCAGAGTTTAGAACTAATAATTATAGGAACCACGATACAGGAGGTCGCTGCTCATGCTGTGGAGCTATAAGTCATTTATTACAGAATTGCCCACATAAGGGTAAAGGATCCAGATGTTTTAAATGTAATACTTTTGGACATATTGCTAAGGAATGTCAAGTGCATACTCAGACCATACACAGGAGGATAAATACTATCACGATTCCAGAAATGCAAATTGCGGTGCGCTTGTATTCAACAAATATACATGCTTTAGTCGATACGGGCAGTGAAGTTACGCTTTTGAAAAGATCCGTCTACGATGATTTGTTAGGGGCACCCGTTTTAAATAATAATATTTTACCACTAAAAGGCATAGCTGATCAACTACAATATACACTCGGATCGACAATTGTAAAGGTAGGAATACAAAATGAAATATATGAATTAATATGTCACGTTGTAGGTGATGACGTTATCAATAACGATATGATTATTGGGAAGAATTTGCTGAATGGGGTTGAGCTGAATGTAAGGAAAGGCAAAGTAAACATTAAAAAAATAATTAAAAGATACGACTTAGATGAAAATAACATTAACAACATCGACCCAACGATTTATAATATTGAAATTGGAAATGAATGCGTTGCACATATTGATGATAACCAAATTCGGGATGAAATAAAATCATTAATTAAAAATTATAAACCAACAAAGCCGGTACGATCTGACGTCACAATGAAAATTATTTTGGACAACGAAATTCCCGTGTATCAGCGACCCAGGCGGTTGGCACCCATGGAAAGACAAAAAGTAAATGAAATTATTGGAGAATGGTTGGACGAAGGCATAATTCGTCCTAGCAATTCAGACTTTGCAAGCCCAATCGTGTTGGTGAAGAAAAAGAATGGCAAAACGAGACTATGTGTTGATTACCGCAAATTAAATAAAAAAATGCTTAAAGACAGATATCCGCTACCATTAATGGAATCTGTTATTGAAGAGCTTTATGGTGCTAAAGTATTTTCTACATTGGATCTGAAGAATGGATTTTTCCATGTAGACATAGATCCAGCTAGCACCAAATATACTTCTTTCGTGACACCTGAGGCACAATATGAATTTTTGAAAGTGCCTTTTGGACTTTGTAATTCCCCGTCTATTTTTCAAAGGTTCATCAATACAATTTTTCAACCGTTAATAAGAGAAGGAGTAATGCAATTATATATGGATGATATTATAATACCAGCGAAAAGTGAATTGCACAATCTTGAGGGCTTAAGAAGGGTGTTTTGTGTTGCCCAGGCTAATGGATTAATAATTAATTTCGACAAATGCAAATTCATAAGACGTCGCATCGAGTTCCTCGGACATATTGTAGAGGACGGAAATATTAAGCCATCATTGGAAAAAACTGCGGCAATTAGAAATTTCCCTACTCCAAAAACAATTAAAAACATTCAAGGCTTTTTGGGGCTCGCGGGGTTTTTCCGGAAATTTATCCCAAATTTTGCAATTTTGGCCAAACCATTAAGCGACGTAATGAAAAAAAATTATACATTCCAGTTCGGATTGGAGCAACAGGAGGCATTTCGGGTAATAAAAGAAAAGCTATGTAATGACCCAGTATTAAAACTATATGATCCCTCGCTCGAAACTGAATTGCATACGGATGCATGCCAAGACGGATTGGGTGGTTGTCTGTTACAAAGGCAATCGGATGATCAGAAAATGCACCCCGTGTTCTACGTCAGCTTCAAGACATCCGGCAGTGAATCACGACTTACCAGCTATGAATTAGAAGTCATGGCTATTATACGATGTTTAGAGAAGTTTAGAACGTATTTACTGGGGATAACTTTTAAGATATACACCGATTGCAAGGCGTTTCAGCTCACAATGAACAAGCCAAATTTATCATCAAAGGTGGCTCGTTGGGCTCTTGCACTCGAGGAGTATTCATGTGAAGTAATACATCGACCTGGAACTGCTTTAAAACATGTAGACGCGCTCAGCAGAAATCCGGTTGTTATGCTAATCGAGAACGAATTTATACAGCGTATAAGACTGGCTCAAATGAACGACGAACTGTGTAAATTGATAAGTGAAATTTTAAAGACACAGCGGTATGATAATTATTTACTGAGAAGTAACATTTTATATAGGTTTGTAAACGGCAATGATGTTTTAGTTATTCCGAAGAAAATGCAAACGGAACTAATTAAAAATATACACGGAAATGGCCACCTCGGCCAGCGAAAAGTAGAGGAGAAAATCAAACAACAATATTATATCCAAAATTTGGGCAACAAAGTTGAGAAGGTTTTATCTAACTGCGTTCAATGTATACTGGCTAAACGAAAATTGGGTAAACAAGAAGGATTTCTACATTCAATCGAAAAGGTCGATCTACCCCTGCATACCTATCACATAGACCACCTTGGCCCGTTACCATCCACAGCAAAAAATTACAAATATTTGTTTGTGGTAACTGATGCGTTCACCAAGTTTGTGTGGCTCTATGCAACGAAATCTGTGACGGCAGAAGAAGCTGTTGAGAAACTAATAAAGCAGCAAATTACATTTGGAAATCCTCAGCGCATTATAAGTGATAAGGGTAGTGCTTTCACATCCAATGTTTTTAAAAATTATGTTGAAGAACAAAACATTACACACATACTTAATACAACGGGACTTCCTAGAGGAAACGGTCAAGCCGAAAGGGTAAATGGAATCATAGTGTCGGTTTTAAGCAAATTATCAGTGGCAAACCCATTGAAATGGTATTGCCATGTACCTGCATTACAACGGTCTATAAATTCTACGATCACAAGAAGTACTAAAAAAACACCTTTTGAAATCATGTTTGGTGTGACAATGACAAATCAAGAGGATCATAACTTGAACAAAATTATTGAAGAGGAAATTATTGACGAATTCGATAATGAACGACTACGGTTGCGAAACGAAGCTAGGCAGGAAATTAGAAACATACAACAAGAAAATCAGAGAAATTTTAATAAAAGTAGAAAACCTGCTACAAAGTACGACTTAGACGATATTGTAGCTATTAAGCGGACACAATTTGGCCCAGGATTGAAACTATTTCCCAAGTTCCTCGGCCCATACAGGGTAACAAAAATTAAAAGAATGGATCGCTACAATGTGGAAAAGGTGGGTAATGGCGAGGGTCCCATCACAACTTCGACATCCGCAGATATGATGAAACCGTGGATAACATACAGCGATGATCAATCATCCGAGTCGGACGATTAATCAGGATGGCCGAATGTGGGATCGCCACCACTGCAACTTTATAGCGTACCGTATGGTCCGCGTTATTATTATTATATATATATTGTATATTGTTTTGTTTTAATATTTTGAATTATTTGAACTCCTATATTTAAAGGTCTATTGTATTTTATATACTTGTATTTTTATATGTTTTTGCTAATTATGAATTATAAAATATTAAAATGGGCAGAGTAAAAATAAGAGTTAGTGTGTTTAGATGTTTTTTTTGGAAAAGTTCGGTGATCGTATATAAGCGATCCCACATGTATATCATAATATATTGAAAGATTTTTAAAAAAAATAATAAATTGTTATTCTTTTTTTCTTTGAACTATACATATATATAGTTTAAACATAATTATATAATACCAACAAAAAAAAATCATAGAGAAAATAGAATACTTTTATCGACCCTTTAAAATAATAAAGATATATATATGTAAAACACTCAGTATGTCATTAACCTCATTCAATTCTAAAAAATATTGTTATATGTGTAAGATATAAAACAAATTGTGTGACATCATCATTAATAACATATTTATATTTATTTGAACAATATGACTATTTTGTATATATTTATATCTATACATGTATATATTTAAGTTGAGACAATAACATCATTATGGACACACTTAATTTTTTTTATAATACATATTGAATAATTTTTAAAAGATTATAAATTTTGATCATTATTATTGAATTACTTTGAAAACACCTCCATTATATGTATTATATAAATTGAAATTGTATACACTTATATTAAACTTCTATCATTGTTAACACATATGTGCATGAACAATCATATTTAATTCTATGACGTATATGAATTAAAATAATGCTAATACATATTATATTCACTCGTTTCACGTTTGGTATTAGATGGATCATTTTTTTTTCTTTATCACAATACCACATTTACTCACAAACTCATGCAAACATGGGTTAATTATAATAATAATAGTAACGCCTAACTAACAAACCTATATTGTATGTAAGATATTAGAATATTATATATATATTGTGACATCATCATTAATACCATATTTATTGAAAACACCTACACTTATCTATCAAATATATATTAATATTATATCCAATTATATTAAACTTTGATCATCATTAACACTTATGTGCATGAGCAATCATATTTAATTCTATGGTGTATATGAATTAAAATAATTCTAATGCATATTAGATTCACTAATTTGGTATTAAATTGATCATTTTTTATCCCAATACCATATTGACTAACAAACATATATATATAAGCTCATGCAAACATGGGTTAATTATAGTACCTCCTCCATGTACTACCAACCACCATTTTTAACAAAGAATTAGCATATATATCACCGTATTGGTATATATATATATATATATATATATATATATCATTTTAATATAAACAAAGACGAAAGAAAAGGAGGCACTGTTGTAAATACTATAATTTAGCGACATTTTCTAATATAATTAAAACTTTAAAATAAACAAAGTGAATTAAACCACCATTTTTAACAAAGAATTAGCATATCTATCACTGCATTGGTATATATATATATATATCATCTTAATATAAACAAAGACTAAAAAAAGGAGGTGTTGTTGTATATAAATAACCTTAATGTAAACAAAGCGAATTAAACCACAATTTTTAACATTTTTACACATATACATACACATACTTAAATATAACCACCATTTTGCATATATATACACACACACATACACATTTTATATATCACAAGTATACGCCCATATTGTTGTTTCACTCACACACCCACTTTCACCAAATCAATGGCCTGATCTCCCTCACTCTGCAGCGCTCTTATGGGAAATCGTGAAAAATTCTCTTATGGGACTTTACATGGAGAAAGTGGTCCAGAATCGGCCTTGTTACACTACTTTTACGGTAAATGGAAATATTATTTCCTTTATATTTTATACGCGTTTTGTTCGTTTTGCCGCTCCATTTGATGATAATTCCTTTGAAGATATCCTTTTCGGGTGAAAACTTTAGTTGTTTGCGGACTTTGTCATGATGATGATCTTCGGTTAATTTTCTCCTTTCTGGTGTTTTATGGGTTGGTGTTATTAATGGAGATATATTCATGTCGTTTAATATGTTATTGATGAAGCGAAGTGGTGATTGGTTGATTTGTTGTTTTATTGATAATTCCGTTGAATTTGATGATTCTGGTTCGTGATCTAACTGTACTTCATTTTGATTTAAAATAACTTTAGGTGATAGTGCTAATATAGTGTCTAATGAATCGATGAATTCAAATAATGTCGCATCTGATAGTGGATTATTCAGTGTCTCAACATTTGTGTGTATTTCGGGTGAGATACTTATTGGTTCGAATATAGTTGGTGTTGTTATAATGATTTTTGGTTCAGCTGGTTCATAACTATTGGTGACATTATTGATTATTGATGGTGTTGTTGTTGGTGTTAATTTGTTGTTGCAAAATTGATTATTTGTAGAGAGTATATTATTATTGTTGGTTAAAGATGATGTTACGTTGTTCAAGCTGTTAATGTTATTTTCTGCCGGTACAAAATTTGATGTGTATGATGTTTCCTTTGCTGGTGAATCAAATAAGTTTTTTAATTTTTGCTGCAATTTTGATGACTTAACACGTTGTTTTGGTTGTTTAATAATTGGTGGTTGGCTGTTATTTTTGCTCAATGTTTGATGCATATCATTGATTTTGGTTTTAATTGCTGTTTTATTTGATATTGATTCTCGAAATTTTGTGGGTATGGATGATGAAATTTGATGATTACTGATGGTCGGTTGATTTATTGCACTTATCTGTATCTGATTTATGGGATGGATCTTGATTTTCTTTTTACTTTTTATTTTTTGCGTATCATGATTATTAATATTCATTTTTAATTTGTCCATTTTCATCGGATGCGTCGGTTTACGTATGGTTGGGTTGTACATTTTATCCTTTCTAAATTTTCCTATTAATGATTATTTTGGCGGTTAAGTTAAAAAGGGTTATGACATTTTCATATATATTTTTTTTTTATAGTGTATAGTGTTATGTAAGTGTAAATATAAGCATTTTCCTTTTTACTCATAGTATTATTTAATTTATTATGTATATTGTTAGTCTTTTTTTTTTTTTTTTATCGATTTAATTTTTATACTATTATATAGATCTATTATTACATCTTAATTATTTATTATTTACGTTCTTAATCCTATCTATTACTATTTTATATTATTTTATTTTTATCTTATACTTATCTTATATTTATCTCTTATTAACTCTTTTATTTTACGTTTTTTTTTTTTTTTTTTTTTTTTTTTTTATTTATTTTTTATTTATTCTTCATATCTTTTACATGGACTATTATATTTTTTCCTTCAGTAGTTTTTACTCTATATATCACTGGTGATATTTTTCCTATGACCCTCGCTGGTCCTTCGAATTTTGGTGCTAATTTACTGTTAATTTTGTCGATTGCATTTGATAGTATGTGTTTTTTATAGAACATTTCTTCTCCGACTAGTGGTTTCCATTCTCGTCTTCTTAAATTATAATGTTTGCTTTGGTTTGTAAATGCTCGGTTTAAATTTATTTTAACCATGTCCCATATTTCTCTTAATTTATTTAAATAATCTGATTTTAATTCTACCGTTACGTTTGATTCGACAAATAGTGATCCTGGCATTATTGGTTCACGACCGAAATTCAACAAGTAAGGTGAGAAACCCGTGGATTGGTGTACACTCGTATTAAACGCATACATTAACTCCGGTATATACCTATCCCAATCTGTGTGATTATTTCCTACGTATTGTGCTATCATCGTCTTTATAACTCTATTCGCCCTTTCTGTGGGGTTCTCCTGTGGTGTATATGGCGCTGTTGTACGATGCGTTATGTCGTGTTCCTTCAAAATTCACGAAAATTATTGCTACTGTACTGCTTACCATTATCTGTAACCATTATTTTAGGATACCCAAATTTACTAAGAATTCGTTCACGCAAGTGTTTTATGACTACTGTCGTGGTTGCGACTCTACAGGGGATCATCTCAATCCATTTGGTAAATCTGTCCGTAAAGACCAATAACATTGTGTTACCGTTTTTGGATCGGGGTAATGGACCCATAAAATCTGAACATACCACCTCCCATGGCATATCAACTGTTGACATGTACATCTTGCCTGCTGTCTGTTTTTGACTCACTTTATATTTTATACATATCTCACATTTTCTTACATACTTGGCGATGTCTCTATACATCCCTGGCCAAAAGTATAATCTTGCTATCCGGACTATTGTCTTTGCTATACCCAAGTGTCCTGCTTGTACGTCGTCGTGATTCTCTTTTAATACCCTATCTCTATCCCTAACAGCCACGCATAATTTCCATACTTGGTTATCGTCTGTTGGATTCGTCGCGGTATATCCCTTTTTTAATACATTTTCATTTTCTATTTTATAATCCCCATACTTTTGTGGATTCGTTCGTATCAATTCTCTTAATTTATCTAACCATTTATCCATTACTTCCGTAATCATGTTTAAACTCTTATCATCCTCTAATTTATTCCGTGATAGCGCGTCTGCTACTACATTTCTTGTACCTTTCCTGTACTCTATGTTGAAATCGTGTTGTTGTAGTTCCAGTGCCCAACGTGCTAATCTACCTGAAGGATTCTGTATTTTACTCAACCATTTTAATGCCTGATGGTCAGTTATTACTGTGAACGTATAGCCTTCTAAATATGCTCGCATTTTTCTTATGCTCCATACCACTGCTAAACATTCCTTTTCTGTTGTTGAATAATTTCTTTCAGCCCCCACCAATGTTCTACTCGCGTATGCGATCACTTTTCCCGCATTATCAACCTTTTGAAATAGCACTGCACCTAGTCCTTCTAAACTTGCATCCGTCTGCAGAAAGAATGGTTTGTTGAAGTCTGGTGGGGCCAATACCGGTGATTCTGTCAATTTTCTTTTCATTTCTTCAAATGCTTGTTGTTCTATATCTCCCCATTTCCATTTATTTGTTTTTTTTTGTTAATTTCGTTAATCGTGTGATTATTCTTGAAACATTTTCTATGAACCGTCTGTACCATGAGGCCATACCAACAAAACAACGTATTTCTTTTGTATTTGTTGGAGCTGCCATATTTTGTATTGCCTTCACTTTATCTGGATCCGTGTGAATTCCCATACCACTGATTACATGACCTATATATTTTAACTCTTTTTTACCAAAACTACATTTCTCTGGGTTAATTTTCAAATTGAACTCATACAATCGATCTAATACCCTTTTTAAATTTTGTAGGTGTTCTTCAAATGTTCTCCCGATTATAATTATGTCATCTAGATATGCAATCGCATAATTCTCCATATCCGGGCTTATGACTTGGTCTAATCCTCTCTGAAATGTGGCTGCTGCCGCATGTAATCCAAATGGCATTACCTTCCATTGGTATAATCCTCTACCTGGTACCGTGAATGCTGTGTATTGCTTACTGGTTGACTCTAATGGTATTTGCCAGTATCCATTTTTTAAATCTACTGTTGATATATATCTCGCATTCCTTAATTTATCTAGTACCGCGTGTACCTGGGGTAATGGGTATGCATCACGTATTGAATGGTCATTTAGTTGACGATAGTCAATACATAATCTCCATTTGTTTTTCTCTTTCTTTTTTACCAATACTACTGGCGAACTGTATGGGCTTTTCGATGGTTCTATTTTGTCTTCTTGAATTAATGTGTCTATCTCCTCGTCGATAATTTTTTGCATAGCTGGATTACGTGGATAATACCGTTGTTTGATCGGTATATCATCCAACATCCTAATTTGGTGTGGGTGTAACCTTGCTGTTTCCGTAATTTTAGCAAATCTCTTGAATGCTGGTTTTAATAACTCTTGTATTTTCTTCCTTTCATCATTTGTTAATTTATCATCTGGATCCCCTCCGATCAGATTTTTTATTTCCTCTATTGTATTTATCGTTATTTCTTCTTTCGCTTTAATAATTGTTTTATGGTTTAACTTCATTTCTATACCCATTGTTTGTAAACTATCCATTCCTAAAATTATGTCCTCCGTTAAACCGTGGAGATATAATACATTCTTTATGTATTTTACTTTCTCGTATATAAATTCTAATTGGTATTGTTGATTTATTCGTCGATGCGTACCATCTGCTAATTGTATTACGGTATTTTCTTCTTTTAGAAAGGGCCTATACATAATCGTTGTACTACCTTGTTTATGTATGTTCGTGTTGCACCCGTATCTATTAATGCTTTTATATTATAATTCTTGACCCTTACGTATATGTATGGTCGTGGATTCCTATACTCCTCATGATTTTGTATTAAGGCCGATTTGGCTATTGAGATCGGTTGCCTTCTCGTCCCATCCCAGCCCTGTTGTTTAACTGTGAATTACATCCACATGTACGCTCCATTACTCCTCGTTTTCCACAATTTGAACAAAATGTTACAGCCTGGTTTCTACAATTGAATTGATTATGCCCCATTCTACCGCATTTCCAACAACAATTATTTTTATTATACCCAGCGATGTATTGATGATAATTCATATTGTTAGTTTGTACTCTATTATGATTTGGTTGAACATATCTTTGGTTATTGGTATTTCTATTAATCGGATACTGATTTGATGGTGTAACTAAATTTGTATTTGTCCTATTTTGATTTGATTTATTTTCATCTTTGGTCTTATTATGCAAATGTTCGAATTCCATTGCTTGCTCTATTAACTCCCTTAAGTTATTTACATCTTTTCGTCTAATATAATATTTGTACTCTGTCCTCAAATTATTGTATATTCTTTCCAATTGATCGTCCGTATTTATCCCACATCGTCGTAGTAGGGTTTGTAATTGTGTAACATATGTTTTAATATTTTCATTGGGTTTTTGAACTCTACATCTAATTTCTTCAGCTAATTTTCGACCATATTTTGGACTCAAAAAGAAATGAAAGAAATCCTCGGTGAAATTTTCCCATTCCATCCATTGGTGTTTATTATTACGATACCAATCGATAGCTGTACCACGTAATAATTCTGGTAACGTTTTTAGTAGTCGATTGTATGGAATGCCATAACAATCGGCTAACTCTTCCCATCGTTCCACACATTCAATACCATCATCTCCTCCTTGGTATTTTATGTTCCATTTACGAACTTTGTCTATAACCTCCGCGTCACTTTCTCTTCGTCTCTTTGGTTCATTAACTTCCTCTATATTTACGCGACCGCTTTTAATGGACTGCGTATCTTCCTCTGTTCCATTATCTTGATCACTCATTATACTAACTCTGTCGTTGTCCTTCATGATTTCTTCTCTCTTTTGATCCTCGTATTCTATTGATCGATCTCTTAATACTATTATATTACCCTCAGTGTCTAGATTTCTACCACGCAGTTGAAAGATTAACTCCGCTCGTTTCAGTTTATTTATCCACGTAATTGTTGATTTTTTGTCCATAATTTTATTTTCCTTACTTAATCAACTATCTTATAAATCTAACCTATCCTTATCGCTATCTTATTCACTATTCTAATCCACCATAATATAGTTGATTAAGTCCCTGCTCGGGCGCCATTTTTGTAATCCGTTCCTACTTTCCTTTTCTCATTTGTTTGATCAGTTCCCTTTTTTTTTTATCTTTACATTTGATTATTTTCCTGATTTCAGATTTCAGACCTTTATATTTTCCATTTCAGAATTTCCTTTTAATTATTCTCGTACCCTAATTCCCTTAAGGTTCAGGTATGCTCGTCGGATTGTCCAGGTTCGTAAACATATGAAAAAAAGATCCCAGTTTTTAAATTTAAATTCATGAAGACCTTTTATTTTTCTTTTATCTCAAAACCTTATAAACGTTTTATTATTTATTTATTATAACTCTTATATATATTTTTATTTTTATTTCGCAATACATTATTTTATTGTAAGAACGTATGTCTTTTCTTATTATCTACTTATATTATTCCCTACTTATATTTATGTACGTATATGTATATATGTATATATGTTTTTGGAGATTATACATCTCTCAAATTGGTAGGTGTTTGGTGATTATACATCACCCCACAACCGTGTATACTTTGTATCGGGTAATAATGTTTCGGTGTGATTGGAGATTATACATCCCCCACATCTTGTGTTCAGTGTGGACTAATTGGTGATTATACATCACTCAACTATCATCTGTTTTAATGTGTTATAATTTTAATATAGTGTAATACCTTATTTTTAATATATTAATTTTGGATTATACATCCTTTAATTGATAATTATTATGGTCGTGGATTATACATCCAGCAATGGGAAAATAATATTTATGATGGTTAAACACCATATCATAAAATATATTTTTGTAATTTTGCTAGTATCTTATACCTTCGACTGCTAGCTTCAGAGTGATTTTCTATGAGAAATGTACTTGTATTTATATGAAATCGACTTCATATGAAATGTATGTGGTGCTTAATAATTTGTATTGGGTATTGTTGTATATAGTATATGTATATGTGTGTGTATATTATTCTATAGTATCATTTTATTTGGATATTTATTTCCATATGATCCAACGTGTTGTTATTAATTATGCATAATATTATTTTTATTATTATTTTTTTTTTTTTTTTTATATTTATATTCTTGTATGTGATTTGATTTGTGTTGTTCGGTGTTTTGTTGTTTTATATTATTATGCTGTTTTATGCTGTTTATACTATTTATGCTGTTTATGCTGTTTATACTGTTTAAGTTGTATTATGCTGTTTATTATATAAGGTGATCTCTATGTATTTTCCTTTTACTTATCAGATAAATTAATTCTTTTATTTTTTTGTTTGTTTTAGGTTAGGTAATGTGTGATATAAAACGCTTCATTCCAACATATACATCTACATGTACAATACTTCACATACCATATAAATATTAACACGTAATTTCCCCTTGGTACTTTTGTTCTTCCACCGGTCCAATTAAATTTAAGGTACACACTACTTTGTTTGAACATGTTGTCCAATGCGATGCATGTGTTTTTTTCCATGCGGAAATGTAGTTTGAACTATAGAAATGCAAATATTTCATTACAAACTTTTAAATTTATTACAATATAAATATAACTCATATGTATAATTTGCCACCACATCTTCTACAAATCGCGTTCCATTTGTGCTGAACAAACTTGGCTGCGATAATGTAGCAGCAACGTATGCAGCACAAGTAAAATATTCTTCTTCATCGTCAGAAGAGGAACTTGACTCCTCCCGATCTTGAAGAAATTTTAATACCGTGTAAGCCTGCTTTTTATCTACCATATCAACAATTTTGATTATGAATGTTCTATAAAAGTTTTGTAAAAGAAATTTGGTTAACAAAAGTTTTATATGGTGTACGCACAAACGAACCTCACAAAGTTCAATAGTTAATACCACAACAATTTTATAAATTAACAAGATATATTAAAAAGAATATTTTTAACAAGATATATTTTATTACGTTATTTGATTATTTAACTAATCCACCTTTAATCAAAGTTTCCGTATAAATGCGGGTTAAATAAATACGAAGAAGGAAGAAAATTTATCAGAATAATTGTTGGTTATAACATATTATGTTTTAATTAATTACCATCAAATAACATACCAATTTATATAAATTAAAATATTTTTATTGTACTTTATTTATATCAAAAAAACTTTTTAAAAAATAATTAATAATTTAATAATTTATTTTATTTACTCAAAGAAAATTTTATTATTATTTTATAACACCGACACCGTAAATAAATTTGGTGTGAGAATTTAAAACCATTTGCAATAAGTGTGGTGTGGATTGTGAAAAGTGTGGCGAAAAAATCACTCACTCAGTTTCACACCAGTGCGAGATATGGCGAACTTGACAATTTTTCACTCACACAGCAACAGCTCACACCAGAATTGAGTCAAAAAATTTCAGTATTATATTATTATATAAAATTAGTTTATCATATTACATTTCGTCTATAATGTTTTTTTTTATATGTACATTTACGAACGGATATCGTTATCCGGATATGTATTGCATTCGATTTATATATAACAATTTTTTTAATTAATATTCGCATTCCGCAAATTCGGCGAATATATATTATATTGTATTGGTTTTTATATATAGGTTCTCACCTATAATTTTTTATATATAAGATTTTACCTATAATTTTTTATGTAGTTTTTTTATATATTCTAAAGCGGGAATTACACCCCATAATTAAACGCGTTCTCGGTCACCGGAAAACTCATGAATCTTTAGTTTTATGCATAACAGATCTTACAATTTCCAAGGGTTTTCATCTAGAGGACCAGGATTTGTAACGGTTTGCAATTATTTGTTTTTATTTTATTTAAAATCATTGAATATTGGTGATTATCATATCGTCACCAATATTCAATATTGATGACGAAGCATAGTTGATTTTTGTTTAAATAGCAGGGAAATTTTAAGGAAAGCGTCAGATAAAAAAATATACAGTTAAAAATAACACGTGAAATTATAAATTATAGATTATAAGATTAAATAATCAGTAATAAGTAATAAGAATTAAATAAAGTTTTTTTTTGTATATTAGGTTGTCGAAAAAGTATTGATAATTTTTATAAATAGATGTTATTATAATTGAATATTTCAAGTAGTACTAATCTGATCAGGTAACACTAGCATATGTTCGAAAGATGACATTTCGTAGATAAAAAAAAACAATTAAATTTGTTTAGTCATTTAGTGAAAAAATTCGATACATTTTACAATTTTATTATGAAAAAGGTGAAAATGCAACGCAGGCACATGAACAAATTTGTGCAGTTTACGGTGAAGGAACTTTATCAAAATTAACAGCCTACAGATGGTTTGCTCGATTTCGTTCCGGTAATTTTGATGTCAAAGATGCACCTCGTTCTGGTCGACCAATCACTGAAAAAGTCGATGAAATCATATTAAAAATTGAAGAAAATCGACACGTAAGCAGTCATGATATCGCTAAAGAACTAAACATCCATCACCAAACAGTTTTAAACCATTTGACAAAGGCTGGATACAAGAAAAAGCTCGATGTTTGGGTACCACATGAATTAACACAAAACAATTTAATGAACCGAATTTCCATTTGCGAAACGCTGTTTAAAAGGAACGAAATCGAGTCATTTTTAAAGCGAATGATTACAGGTTATGAAAAATGGATCACATACGATAATAATGTACGAAAAAGATCGTGGTCCAAGAAGGGTGAAGCTCCCGTAGTTCATTATGAATTACTAGCACCCGGTCAAACCATTGATTCCGATCTCTGTTGACAATAGACAAGATTAACAAGATTGAAGCACGAGATTAAAAAAAAAACGTCCAGAATTAATCAATCGAAAGGGTGTTGTGTTCCATCATGACAACGCCAGACCACACACATCTTTGATGACTCGACAGAAACTGAAAGAGTGTGGTTGGGAAGTTTTAATGCATCCACCATATAGCCCGGACCTTGCACCTTCAGATTATCATTTGTTCCGGTCTCTGCAGAACTCCCTTAATGGTTTAAAATTAAATTCCGCAGAGGACTGCAAAATGCACTTGGATCAGTTTTTTGCCCAGAAAACACAGAAGTACTACAGTGATGGGATAATGTCTTTACCAGAAAAATGGCAAAGGGTCATCGATCAAAACGGCGCATATTTGGTTTAATAAAGTTAATTTGAAATATATTAAAAAATCGTTTGAATTTTGTAAAAAAAATTATCAATACTTTTTAGACAACCTAAATTACAATTTTCTTTCACATTATTAGACCATATAAATTGGATACGGAAAGTACTCACAACGATTCAATCGTCTAATAGTATTTTTAAAATATTTTTTATAAAAGTGAAACATTAATTCATTATAATGTCGGATTCAGATGGTGACGAAAGCACGTCTGTCTCGTCAAAATTACCACAATTCTGGCCAAATAACCCAGATGTTTGGTTTATTCAGGCTGACGCCCAATTCAGGAAACACGGCGTTACGTCTGACTCTACCAAATATTTTTTATTGGTATCCGCATTACCGGCAGATGTGTGTGATTCTGTATTGGACATACTCAGTACACCACCACAAAACAACAAATTTGATACACTTAAAAGCGCGTTAACATCTAGGCATTCCATATTAGAGAAAAAGCGTTTAGAACATTTGGTTGAGAAGGCTGACGTGGGTGACAAACGACCTTCGGACGTTTATAGATCCATAAAAGGTCTGGCCGGGGAAACAATAAATGCCAAAATCATTAAAAGACTGTGGTTTCGAAGGCTACCGAAAATCGTAAATATCTCACTAATACCGTCAAAAGAAAAACCAATGACGGAATTAATGGAACTAGCCGACAAAATATATGAGGCACATATCGAAGAAAGGGTGTGTACTATATCGAAAAACCTACCCAAATCCCCGCAAATTAACAATTCTTTAGACGAAAGTATTGCAGATAGATTATCAAAGATTGAGTCCGCAATAATGTCGTTATCAACGGACAGATCTCGACCAAAATATCGGGACAAAAGGAATTACAACAGCCCACACCGACAGATTCACAACAGATTCAGAAGTCCACACCGAAGTCTAAACCATAATGGTAGTGGTGATAGGCATTATTGCTGGTATCATAAGCGATACGGCAATAGGGCACAAAAATGCACCCAGCCAATTTTCGACATCCGACATCCATCCATTTTCATCTATTAGTCGACCTAAGTAAGGGACGTTTAATAGATTCCAACACCCAAATGTCAATAAATGCCGTAAGTGCAAATGTTCTGATACCCACTCCCAAAAATTTTTCTATAAACTCCGAGTATGGCAATATCCTGATAAAATTTCCAACATTAACTTCACCTCCGAATTACAATTCATTTTGTAATTTATTTTGTGAATTATAAAAAATGTGAATGTCCAATAAATTTTGTTTTGTTCACACTTTTTTTTTATCAAAATGTAATATTAATTATATATCGCATACTAATAAAGCAAACATTTACAAAAATCATTATAAAGATCTATTTTTGAAATTGAAAACTGAAAATCAATTAAAAGCAGCAAATCATATAAAGAAATGGCTGAACTACAGAGTACCGGCGAACGCTGATAGCGCCCAAGAACTTTCCACTTACCATTATTGCTAAGTCGTCTGCATAACGCCTACTGTGTGTATACATTTATTTGCTCCAGACTTTCGAGCAATGAGTCCGATTAGGAAAAATTAGTGTGGGTGTAACTGTCTTATTGCTGGCGTAATGTTGGGAACTGAGACAGATACAGTTCGAAAGAATGGCGTAGAGGGTGTTGGGTCTAAGTTTATGGTGTAAATTGTTAAGTGGAAGTAAAGGTAATGAATTAGATGGGTACAAACAAACAAAAAATTAATATATTTAATGTATAAAAATTTATTAAATACTAATTAATTATTATTATTATTATTTTGATTATTTCGTAATGCCTTTTTTGTATTGGCAATTAATTGTAAAATTTCAATTTGTACATCGTCACGTGCCTCTTCCGGTAAAGCCTTTAACATCATACCAATTTGTATGGTGAAATGATCAACTGCATCCAATTCCTTATTTAATTTCGTTTGGCCTTCACTTAGAAGTAGTGTCAAAAGTTGTTCCTTTTTATTTTGTAAATAATCATCTGTGGATGTGATTTCTGTAAAAAATGTAATAATGTGGTAATTTCTTACTGCGCATTGGCAAAAAATAATACGGTATTTAATTGGACAATTAATTGGGAGTTTCCATTCGTGAACGTGTTATGGTTTCCATTGTGTTGGTGGTGTCGTACGCGCGCCAGGGGGACTTATGATTGAAAAACCTCCGTGTAATATGCGTATGGGAGCGCATGCATTTTTGAACAGTTCAATTCATGTTTTACAAACATTAAAAAGTTGCAGGATCGGTCATTACCTAGGAAACCTTCGTCGATGATTTACAAGTGTATGATGTCTTAAATTCTCATAGTGAGTTGCTAGGGGTATGGTGGAAAAAGTTAAAACTTTCTCATTGGTCTTAGCGATTCTTATTTTATCATCCTCAAGTGTTAGTTACACCGTCACCGGGTGGTGGCAACCGGGAATGCATCCTAGAATGAGCAGCTACTAAGTAACTAATGCGAAAACAAAATCATCGCGGATTTAATACCAAAGGTGGAAAACATAATGTGTATGGAAGTTCAACGACGCTTCGGACGAGTGCGACACGAACGCATCGAAGAGGAGGGCGCCTAAACATGTGCATGACGCCGCTGCTGGAGAGAGTGCAGTGGAAAGCAGGACGAAGTGGTAACACATCAATCACTTCAGATAACTCCACAAACGAGAAAGAGGCTTACAGGAGAAGAGGTGCAAGGTAGCAATACTAGTAGTAGAATGGCGGCACCATCGGACGGAGGTTTGCACGTATTGCGGCGGGAGAGAATGTGGGACCTTTATGTTCTAACAAACCCGACCCA
Organism: Dilophus febrilis; assembly: GCA_958336335.1. NCBI lineage: Eukaryota > Metazoa > Arthropoda > Insecta > Diptera > Bibionidae > Dilophus > Dilophus febrilis. Next base: position 5,032,951 of record OY284473.1, read on the forward strand.
CCGAATCAGAAATACATGGGAAAAATAATGAAACCAGGCAGATATGATGGATTTAATTCATGCACTAGATCACATTCAATGCGCAAATCGAGTGAGCGGAAAGGAAACCTTTTTCTTAGCCATCGACGGTAGAGAGGTGAGATATCGTGTGGATGAAAAGCGAGACATTTGATTCAACCCGGGCATGGAATATGCTGACAGAGGCTCAACGAGTGATTGACACAGAATGCGATCTGAGTTATGGAGGCAAAATCGAATCTACGGGAACGTAAGCGAGGCGAACACTTTGCCTAAAAAGGGTACGTCCCATAGGTTTGTGGGGTCAGAACCGTACACTCCAATTAGTACGGGTATGGTGAAGGACCTAGTCGACGCGATGTGAATTATTTTCGATCATCAGAAACGATGGAAGGAAGTAAAAGGACTCAGAAAATCTAAGACTAAACACTTGGATTCAGAGTACGAAACACCAATAGGAATGTTCTAAGCATGCCACGAGGAACTAATGGAAAGTTGGTGGTTTTCGCAACTGGACATAGAGGCTTCAGGCGACATCTTGTGGGGATGATTATTTTCAAGGATGGAAGGTGCAGGCTCTGCCTTGAGGATGAAGAAACGGCTGCGAATATTTTCTTCAAATTTCCGGCTGAAGCTTATGGATAAGGGTGACCGGTCGCTCGTTTCTTTCTGGGGAAAATTTCGATCGGATTCTATTCAAAAAGATGCTTGAGATAACGTCGACTGGCACTACTCAATTTTCGATGATCAATCTGGAAGGCAGTTGAGTGGCAATTCGATATTAGGTATCAATCTGAAACATGTGACATGATTCGAAAATATCGCAATCGAAAGAGGGGGTTTTCGGTCAGTTTGAATCTGACACAAGCCTTCGGGGGCGGTACTCTTTTGAAGATTTCCCCTCCTACGTAAATAAAGCAAGAAAAAACCAGAAAAACACGCATGACCCTGCGTTTTCCAATCCTATTATCATAATGCCTTAGAATTCCTAACACCTTATAAAATCCAATAAACCTAAAGTGACTTGTGATATCAGACAATAACGAGTCGTTTACTGAAAGGAGTTTTTTGCGAGACCTTTTACCCAAAAATCTCAACTAATTCCAGGGTGGAATGGCTAAGCCTAGTCGGAGATGATGGACTGATGATGTGGGAACCGTAGCAATTAGCTACTTGGATCTGTGTGGAAGGGAATCGATTGCTGGGTGAATGGTGGAAAAAGCTATAGCCTTAATTGAAATTTTTCGTTGGAGGCTATGAAGATACCAGACAATCCACCTAGACATCTAATCGGCGAAAGCGAAAGCGAAAGCGTCGAAAACACACCCGGGGGAAAACCATGAAACCAAGCGGTGATGATTCATGCAAAAATTCATGCACTAGATCCCATTCAATGCGCAAATCGAGTTAGCGTAAAGGAAATCTTTTTTTCCTATCGCCCGACTTTTTTTCCTAGAGCGGTGAAATCGTATGGATGAAAGACTGGACATTTGATTTATCACTGGCACTAAAATATGCTCACAATGGCTCAAAGAGTGAACGGTACACTGCAATTATTAGCAGTGTGGCAACGAAGGACCTAGTCCAAGGAAAATGTTTTATTATTTCCGAAAATCATCAGAAACGATGGAAGGAAAAAGTAAAGGATTCCGACAAGCTCAGCGTAGGTAGACATGAATGACTGATGATGTGAGACCATTAGCAATTAGAGAACTCTGGGCACCGGACGACACCTGGTTGTATATAGCCTTACCATACGAACTGTCTCTTCATAGCATAGTAAGCAGACACACACACCTTTTTCAAGTACCAACCTCGATCTGTGATTTCCAATTCACCAATGCACCACCATCCACCAAAAGGATTCAACTCGGGTCAGAACGAAGCTTTGAAATTGTTGAGATCGTAAAGGAGAGAACCGGAAATTAATTGACCCATATTTTTTTTTATTTTTTCTCTGCATGCCTGATTTCATTTTTTGGTGATGAAATACAAGATGGTGCCTTTCTAACACTTAAATGTGTTTACGATAAATTCCATAATTCTAAACCAAAATCACTTACATTGGAAAAAAAACATCAATTTTGAACTATTCCGCAAACATTTCACAGAAGAATTTTTTTTTTTTAAGGCAAACTGGCGATTCGAGATTCAAGGTGGCCGACGATCATCACTGTTATTGGCATGCATGCATGCATCGAAATTAAACTGTAATTTTTACATTTTTGATTCGATATCGAAACGATTACGATGAGCTTCAGAATATTTTGGAGTGCTCATGAATGTAAATTTATACAGGTTATAAAACCAAAATGGTGTCGAAAATGAAATTTACTCATAGCTATAGGACCATTTTTTTTATCGGATTTACTCTAGATTATGGAAATTAAAAATCAATGGTTTCCAACGAGCATTGACATTGGCTACGTTTAAACGCGCAATAAGCTCGAGCTACGATTCGCCAGCTCGAGCTTAAAATCCCGCACATACGGTGTCATAAGCTCGAGCTTAAGCCTCGATTTCTATGAATATATTTCTATGAATACATATGTGATATATGTGATATATAAAAAAAATGTGCTTTTTCTGAAATTTATTTTGCCTGGATAAAAAAACCGAAATTTAATAATACATACCAATTGCTGTTAAATAATTCCATTTTTTATTAGTTTGTAAATTAACTGGATATTTTATTATTATGAAATTAAATCATAAAAATTAAATAAAATGTAAATAAAATGAAAAATGAAGTTTGGACGACGGTCAGCCGACGGCAATAGAAGAAAAAATATCAATGTCCGCCATCAGCCGTCGACATGTCCACCGTCAAATATTCATAAAAAGCACCTACATTGAAATGCATGTATTTTCAATTTGACATTTGCCGTCGTCTGCCGTCGGCATTTCATAAAAAGCATTACTTTAAATGTTTTATAAGCTACGATGCGTAGCTCGAGTTACATAATAAGCTCGAGCTATAAATGTCAATTTGTTGTTTTTTTATTTGTTTTTATAAAATAATTTATTCTAGAATTAGAAAATTATTCATTTTTTTTTTTTTTTTTTTTTATTAAAATGAAATGTAATTTAATTATTATTATAAAGCGAAAAGTAAGTAAATTTGTAATAAGAAAAAATTAATTTCTTTCATATGAGTTGTATTACATGTGTTTTATATTATAATATAATTATTTAATTCTTTTTTTTATTTTATTTTTGTAATTTAAGCACATCTAATTTTTTAATACTGCGATATAATTTAAAAAAAAAAATTAATAACATAGCTCGAGCTATCGAAATTACCGTATAAATGCTTAGCTTGAGCTACAATTTTTTCACCCGCATAAACATGTACACTCAAGCTATGATTCGCCAGATTAAGCTCGAGCTTATTGCGCGCCAAACGTAGCCATTATAAAACTTCCATATTATTTTCCATATCTTTCGTTTATAAGAATTTTTAATGAACGTCAAGCCGAAGGAAAGTAAGAGGTAGTTAGAGTTAGAATGTAAGTTAGAGGGTGGTTAAATTGTAACAACTGGAACTTTTGTTGGAGGATATGAAGATCGCAGAATTATTAAAATTAAATCTTGATATCTAATCCGCGTCAGTAGACTCGAGCGTTGAAGAGGAGAGCGCAAAAACAATTTTACGACGCAGTTGTAGAGAGCAGTGGAATGCGGGACGAAGTGGTAACATCAATCACTTCAGATGACCTTCCATAGACGGGAAGGAGGCCTACAGGAAAAGAGGTGCAAGGTAGCTTTCTCAGATACACCGAGGCGCCATAATTTAGGGACGTCGTCCAAAACAGAGAATTAGATGTCGATTTTTTACAATATTAAACACTGCGTATGTATTCTGCGTTGTATGCTTATGTATTCTGCGTTGATTCTGCTCGAACCATTATCGTAGCTCGGGTAATTAGTTTATAAGATAAATAGTTTGCTCGATAACTGACGACATTTTATTTTTTATTTGTACGATTCTACAATATCATAATAAATAAATACAAATTTCGATAAATTCACGTTCTAAAATACATACTTTTTTACTTTTATCCTTAGCACACCTGTGAAGAATTTTAGCTCGACCTAAAACATCTCGGTATAAACAATGCAGTTTGAACTATGTTTCTCTAGCTCGAGCTGAATATTTTGACAGCGCAGCAGAACCGCGTTTCTGTTGATAAGTGGAGGAGAGAGAGAGTTGACTTTTTTGGCATATTTTGTGCATTTTTAATTTCGAATTAATGAAAAGGGGATCAAGTAAAGTAAAAAAATGAATACCATATAATTTATAATAATTAATTACTACTTTAAACCTCTGCTTGACACCTAAGTTATTTGTCACATTCAGTACACCTGTAAACGAGCAGACCTCAAAATTATATTGAAGCAATATATATTGATTATATTAGGTTGTCGAAAAAGTATTGATAATTTTTATAAATAGATGTCATGATAATTGAATATTTCAAGTAGTACTAATCTGATCAGGTAACACTAACATATGTTCGAAAGATGACATTTCGTAGATAAAAAAAACAATTAAATTTGTTTAGTCATTTAAAAGTTGTAGTGCATTACAGATGAGCGAAATTAGTGAAAAAATTCGATACATTTTACAATTTTATTATGAAAAAGGTGAAAATGCAACGCAGGCACATGAACAAATTTATGCAGTTTACGGTGAAGGAACTTTATCAAAATTAACAGCCTATAGATGGTTTGCTCGATTTCGTTCCGGTAATTTTGATGTCAAAGATGCACCTCGTTCTGGTCGACCAATCACTGAAAAAGTCGATGAAATCATATTAAAAATTGAAGAAAATCGACACGTAAGCAGTCATGATATCGCTAAAGAACTAAACATCCATCACCAAACAGTTTTAAACCATTTGACAAAGGCTGGATACAAGAAAAAGCTCGATGTTTGGGTACCACATGAATTAACACAAAACAATTTAATGAACCGAATTTCCATTTGCGAAATGCTGTTTAAAAGGAACGAAATCGAGTCATTTTTAAAGCGAATGATTACAGGTGATGAAAAATGGATCACATACGATAATAATTTACGAAAAAGATCGTGGTCCCAGAAGGGTGAAGCTCCTAAAACAGTAGCAAAATCTGGATTAACACCAAGAAAGGTAATGCTGTCTGTTTGGTGGGATTGGAAAGGAATCGTTCATTATGAATTACTAGCATCCGGTCAAACCATTGATTCCGATCTCTATTGTCAACAATTAACAAGATTGAAGCACGAGATTAAAAAAAAACGTCCAGAATTAATCAATCGAAAGGGTGTTGTGTTCCATCATGACAACGCCAGACCACACACATCTTTGATGACTCGACAGAAACTGAGAGAGTTTGGCTGGGAATTTTTAATACATCCACCATATAGCCCGGACCTTGCACCTTCAGATTATCATTTGTTCCGGTCTCTGCAGAACTCCCTTATTGGTTTAAAATTAAATTCCACAGAGGACTGCAAAATGCACTTGGATCAGTTTTTTGCCCAGAAAACACAGAAGTTCTACAGTGATGGGATAATGTCTTTACCAGAAAAATGGCAAAGGGTCATCGATCAACACGGCGCATATTTGGTTTAATAAAGTTCATTTGAAATATATAAAAAAATCGTTTGAATTTTGTAAAAAAAATTATCAATACTTTTTAGACAACCTAATATATGAATGGGCGCTTTAATGTTAATGTGTGTGTGTGTGGTTTTTTATGTGTTGTGTTTAAGTATGTGTTTGTGTCTTCAAATTTATTTCCTTTCTTCATTGAATATGTCCGGATAGGAAATAAAGCAACATAAAAAACCAACTTTTTATTATAATAGTTTTTTGGGTTTTATTTGAAACATTATTTGTCTAGATTGACACACATTGTGAACATTTTTATTTTTAGCATTTGTATGATAGTTATTGTTTTCATATCGGCAAACAATAAAACTATATGAAAAACGCTGCCAAGGAAACACCTGTAACAAGAAGTACTTATTGGTGGCCAGGTGGTAAAGAGGGCTTACATTTATCATCATTCAACTCCTCATAAGATTTTAACATAAAATGATGTTCAAATTCATTCCCAAGAATACGATTGGATTTGTATGGGAGCCCCTCGGTGCGATGAGATTAAAAAAATCGTAATGATGCAATTTTGAAGAGCATAAAAATGCAACATACCTTGTAGAATAAATTTATGACCTAACTGTAATCATCTCCGAGAAAATCCCAACGGAATTTATGGAAACGGATGGAATGGGATGAGAAAAAATTCCCGGATTTTGTATCAAACCTCAGATCCAAAATGCCTACTCAATTGCTTAGAACGAGATATCTCTTATAGTCCCTTGAATTTGTATGGGAGCCACTGGATGGGATGGGATCGGAAAAAATTTCCCAGAAATTTAATTGTTTGCATTTGGTACCAAACCCCTAAATCCACAATTTTAAGCAAATATCTTCAAAACTCATTGAGATATACAAAAAACAAAAAAGGTGGAAAAAAAGGGGTAGAAGGTAATCTTTGAACTTGTAAAAATTTTTGCAAAAAAAGCTTATGGTGAAAATTTCAGCCAAATCGGTCCCGTAGTTTCCAAGAAAAAGTCGAGACACTCGAGCGAGCGAGCGAGCGATATCTTTTGCGTAAATGTGTTTTTCGATTTTTATCGATAAAAAGTCAATTCGTGGAAAAAAGTGATAAAAAGTGTGGGTCAAAATTTTTTTTTGGAAAACGATCATAAGTCGCATATATTGAAAATAGAGGTACTTAAAATGATTATTGATGAATTGAAAATTAATTATTAACATATTTATGGTGCATACTGTATATAGAAACAACACAATCACATGCATTTTATAACACAATATAAAGAATTCATATTAAGCACGTGCATTATCGTTTTGGATCGTTTTGGAAAAAAAACGTTTAACCACTTTTTATCACTTTTCTCACTTTTTTTTATCACTTTTCTCAACAAACTTTTTATCGTGATAAATTCAATAAATCATCGTGAGATTTCTTTCCCTCAATCATCATCACTCGTTCGGATGTATTAACTTTTTCTTGACCGCAACTCAACCGATTTGGATGAAGTTTTCAAAATAAGCTTTTCATTTATGATGGGGTAGGTCACATCTTTCCTTGCAAATTTTCCGACATTTTCGTTTCTTGTATATCTCGATAAGTTTGCAAGATATTTATTTGAAATTTTAGATAGAAGTGTTTGTTACCAAATGCTAAAAATTACATTCAAGAATTTTTTCTGATTGGATCCAATCAAGGAGCTCTCATACAACTTCAATGCTGTTCTTGGGATTAAATGTTGATATATATTTCATGTGGTACATCATTTTATATTAAAATTTTATGATTGATCATAAATTTAAATCGCCCTTCCTCTCCCTCTACCTTGCCACCCATACATGCTTCCTGTCACAGGTGTTTGCCTGGCAGTGCTTTTTATTATATTTTTGTTAATTGTTATTTTGGAATATTCTTGATTTTTATTGTAAATAACACTTCGTTCAATAATGTGTGTGACTAATTAATTAAAACACATTTTTTTGCCAAAATTCGTTTTTATTCATCAAGATAGTCCCCTTTTAGGGAGATACAATCATTCCAACGCTTTTCCAATCTTTCGATACCGCCTTTGTAAAACGATTTTTCTTTGCCTTCAAAATAGGCGTTAGTTTCGGCGATTACTTCATCATTTGAGCCAAATCTCTTACCACGGAGCATCCTTTTGAGGTCTGCGAAGAGCCAGTAGTCGCTGGGGGCTAAATCTGGAGAATACGGTGGATGGGGAAGCAATTCAAAGCCCAATTCGTTCAATTTTGCCATCGTTTTCATTGATTTGTGACACGGTGCATTGTCTTGGTGGAACAACACTTTTTTCTTCGCCATATGAGGCCGTTTCTTTGCGATTTCGACTTTCAAACGCTCCAATAACGCTATATAATAGTCGCTGTTGATGGTCTGGCCCTTCTGGAGATAGTCGATGAATATTATTCCATGCGCATCCCAAAATACAGACGCCATAACCTTGCCAGCCAACTGCTGCGTCTTTGGTCGCTTTGGGCGGCTTTCGCCGGCTGCATGCCACTCAGCAGACTGCCGATTTGACTCTGGAGTGAAATGGTGGATCCATGTTTCATCCATTGTGATGTACCGTCGCAAAAACTCCGACTTATTGCGCGTAAACATGTCCAAACAGCTCTTTGAATCATCGGTTCGTTGTTGTTTTTGCTCCGGTGTGAGCAAACGCGGCACCCATTTGGAACACACCTTTTTCATACCCAAATGTTCGTGTATTATGGTTTGTACACTGCCTGCTGATATCTTCAGAATGTCAGCAATCTCCCTCACTTTCACTTTACGGTTGGACATAATGATTTTCAGTGTTTTTTCAACGTTTTCCGGAATAACAGCGTCATTTGGCCTTCCAGTAGATGGAATGTCATCGGTGTCTGTACGACCACGTTTGAATTCGGCATACCAATAACAAATGCTTCTTTTTGATGGAGCAGAGTCCGAGTAATGTTTTTCAAGCCATTCCTGGCATTGAACAGTATTTTTTTTCATTAAAAAACAATGATAAATCAGCACACGGAATTGCTTTGAATTCATTTTTTTTAAAACACAAAAATAGCGTCACTTATAGCACTGTAACTTGTAAACAAATGATCTGATTAACATATGATGTTGACAGTAAGCCTTAAAAGGTTGCCAAATGCGAAAAAAAATATTGATTTAGTTCTAGGGACGCCATCTATGTGTCAGTCACACACATTATTGAACGAAGTGTTATAATAAATTTATTTGTATTATTCTTTTAAAGTAGGTTTTATATAAATTTATTATGATTTAAAAATTCAGTTGTATTTTAAACGACCGCACATTTACAAATTTGTTTATTTTATATCTGTTTAATATTTAGTTTTTCATTTTACCAATCATATAATTTATTTTTTAAACTTAATATCAGTTAAATTAAAAAAAGTGAAAATAATTTTATTAAACATTTTAAATTTGATCATAAACTTAAATATACATATGAATATAATTAATTAATTAACAGAATCCGTGATTAGTTGACGGAATTCATCAATAACATTTATTAAAATACAAAAAAATTATTGCATAGTTTTTATTTGGTTTTAAAATTTAATAAAAAAATAAATATGAGCCTTGAATCAAATGTTTGTGTCAAAACTAAATTCCAATGTACAACTTGTGGGAAATATTCCCAATCGCGATCTGCTTTGAACATTCACATTCGAATTCATACAGGCGAAAAACCTCATCATTGTGGGGAATGTGGAAAATAATTTACACAAATAAGTAATTTAAACAAACATATTCGTGCTATTCATACCGGTGATAAACCTTATCGTAGTAATTTGTGTGGAAAAGAGTTTTTAACAAATCAAGTTTTAAAAAATCATTTTCTCACTCATACCGGTGAAAGACCTTATCGTTGTAATGTATGTAGGAGATCCTTTTCACTAAAATGTAATTTAGACAGACATCTGCGAACTCATACCAGTGATAAACCTTATCAATGTGATGTGTGTGGAATGAACTTTTATCAAAAAATCCAAGTATCATCACATATGAAAGTGCATATTAAAAAAATTCTACAAAACCGTATATAACATGTAATTATGATATTAATTTAAGCGATACATCGACGAATATTTTTGTCAAGCACGAATATACAACACCATATAATTGTCAAAATCCGTCTGTTAATTCTTTCAATTGGAATGCATTTTCAAATTCTAATTCTGAATTAATTCCATCACATTCAAGCCATCAAGTAGTACCAGATAAAATTCAAAATACCAATAATTTTTTACAACATAATTTAAAAATGTTTGAAAATAATAATATTAATAATGATGTATCGATTCCAAACCCATATATCAAATATATTACAAACTGTTAACTATACAACAATTAAAGAACAATCATCTGATACACAAACCAATGATACTTTTAATGACAATAATATGACATTACCGTTAATTAGTTCAAATATTGCGGATCATTCGGAATCACAATTACTACAATTAACATTGGATCAATAGGCATGCGCTACTCAAACGCTTCTGGAACCAAATGAATGATGGTGTAAATTTGATGATTTGAATAAATAACTTTATAATGAAAAGCTGCACCGAAATATTAATTATTAATCTATAATTTCAACGAACTTAAAATTATTTTTTTACCATCGAATAATTTATGACAAAAACATTTGTTATCAAAAAACTCAACTCATAAGATTTTAACATAAAATGATGTTCAAATTCATGATTCTGCCGCCTGTCGGATCAAATTACACCTTATTTATATTTAATTTTTGCATTCTAAATTGCATTCTAATTGCATTCTAATTTTTGCGTTATATCTATATTGTTTGCGTAAATATGATCATGTGGCTGAGTTTACCAATAGTTCATTCGGTTGTTCGCTTACTCAATTTTATAATTATATTGGGACCTTGCATTAATAATGTCGATTTTATTGTTGATTGAGTACATTAACCAATATATTGGCCATCGTTAGCTATGACTTCCTCCCATCTTTTAGGAAGTAGTTTGTTGATTCCTCGTTTGAAGAATTCCTCCCAATCCATTCATCGACCCATTTTCGCACTTCTTCAGCATTTCGAAAGCGTAAATCTGTCAGGCTCACCTGCATTGATCTGAACAAATGGTAATCAAAAGAAGCAAGGTCTGGAGAGTACGGGGGGTGATCGTTATATGATCCCAACAGTGCCTCTTTATTTTTTCCTTAAAGATGTTTGCACGATGTGGTCTGGCATTAATGTCATCGTGCATTAAAACTTTGTGGTGTTTTCGAGCTATCAATGGTCGTTTTTCGTTCAATTTCTTTGCCAATTCGCCCAGTTGTCGTTGAGTTGATTTTCTATGCAAAGTTTCTTTTATAAGAATGTATGTTAATATCGCAAATTTTTTTTTTCAGTGTAGATTAACAATACAAAATTACAACATAATAAATTCCTTTTAAGTATGCGTGCGCAATATCGTTATCGTTTTGGAAACAAAAATTCTATTATACTTTTTTTATCATTTTGCTCCACGAATGGGAACTTTTTTGATCCTAAAAAATCCCATTAAAATTTTGTCCGTTCGCTTGTCTCTTTTTTTTCTCTCGAAAGCTACCAAGATTTTTTTATTGGTTTTCGGAATTTTCAGAATATTCACACATTTTTATGTTTCTTTATTGTATATTTCAACGAGTATTGAAGATATTTGCTTTTGATAATTTTAGCTATTTTAGCGAGTTTGGTAACAAATGATAGAAAATAACATTCCCGGAAAGTTTTTCTGATCCCATCAGCAGGAGCTCCGAACACAAATCCGCAATGCTGTTCATGGGAATAAATTTGAATATATTTCGTGTGACAAGATTGTTGGACAAGATTTGATGAGGAGTTAATTGGTGATAAATTTAACTCCCCTTACCCCTACTCGTCAGTACCTGGTCACCATCAGTACGTGCTTCCTGTTACAGGTGTTTTTCTGGGAGCGCTTTTTATTATAATTTTTGTCAATTGTTTGTATTGGAATATTCTTGATTTCGATTGTAAAATGAATAAATAATTTTTTTTTGAAATAGGTTTTATATAAGAATTAATTATCATTCATTCGGTTGTGTTTCAAATGACGGTACATTTTAAAAATTTGTTTATTGTATAATTAAATCTGAAAAAAAATTTTAAGTTAAAGATTTTAAATTTGACAATAAAAGTAAAAATACATTGAATATAATTAATTTAAGAATTCGGTATTTAAACATTCATTAATATATAAAAAAAAATTGTTGTTTAGTTTTTAATTGGTTTTAAAGTTTACTAAAACAATAAATATGAATACTCAATCAAATGTTTGTGAGAAAACTAAATTTCAATGTACAACTTGTGTGAAATATTTTACAAGGAAATTCAATTTAAACGAACACATTCGAACGCATACAGGCGAAAAACCTTATCGTTGTGATGTATGTGGAAAACAATTTGTAACAAATACGGAATTAAAGATCCATACTCGCTCTCATACCGGTGAAAAACCTTATTGTTGTAAGGTGTGTGGAAAAACCTTTGTAGTCAAAAGTAATTTAAACACACATATACAAGATATCCATATCCGTGAAAAACCGTATGATGGCCTGGAATGTGGAAAAGCCTTTTCACAAATGTCTAATTTAAACACACATATTCGTACTATTCATTTAGGTGTTAAACCTTATGAATGTGATGTGTGTGGAAAAAGCTGTTCACTAAAAACTAATCATCACATATGAAAGTGCATTTTAAAACAAAAAAATCTACACAACAACAGCAGATAAAATGAACTTGATCGATACATCAACGAACATTTTGTCCAGCACGAATAATATACAAAACAAAGGGGATTCAAATGAATCGCATAATTCATCATCAGTTAATTTTTTCGATTCGAATGCAACATTAAATTATAATTACGAATTAAATCGGTCGCCATCAAACTATCAAGCAATAGTACCAAATGAAATTCAAAAGAATATAAATGTTTTACCACATAATAATAATAATAATGTGTCGTTAACAAACCCATTTATATTACAATCAGAAGAGCAATCATCTGATGCACAAACCAATAATACTTTTAATGACAATATGATGACATCATCATCAATTAATTCACATCTGGCAGATGAATCGGTATCCGAATCACTACTATCAACATTGGATATTTACAAACGCGCTAACTGAATCAACTGAATCATTAGAATGATGATCATCAATCATATTTTACTGACAACATTTTTTTAATTTAATAGTTATTTTTTATTTATGTATCAAATTTTAATTATTAAAATTAATAAAATCGATTATGAAAATCATTTTGATTTCTCTTCGATTTCGTAATGTTTATTGTGAATTATAACAAATGTGTGAATGTCCAATAAATATTTTATCAAAATGTAATATTAATTTACTATCGCCGCATAATAATAGTAAAGCAAACATTTACAAAAATCATTAGAAATTATCTATTTATTGAAATTGACATCAATTACTGGGTTGGCTGAAGGTAGAGGGGTCTTAAATTTATCATACAAAATATGAATCGAAGGAGACAATAAGTAAAATTGCTTTCAGTTAAATAAATAAAATTTAAAAATTTGTTTTTCAGATTTTTTTTTTATTTTTGGTGATTTTCTATATTTGAATATAAGGCATCGCCGATATTGAATAAATATAGAAAAGGCCCATAAATCTTAATAGAAACTTATCCCGAACCGGGTTCACCTTCAATTTTGGTAATACATATGGATTAAATTCAAATTTAAATGCAGTACAAGCATAAAATACAATTGTCCAAGATTTAGTGAAACGAACATTTTTGGCAATAGCTCATGGCAATAGAATTCCGAGGTTTTACGAGCGCTAAACCGATTCTGCTGTATAGTAACGAACCAAAAATTGTAACCAAAAATACAATAACTCAAATTTTTTTTTACGTTTGAGCAATCGCGCTGAAAACTTGCATAAATATGCTTCAAGAGATGTTGAATCCGAATAAATAGCTTTCAACCCGTTTCAGCCCATAGTGTTTGAGTTATGGCCCGGCAAAGATTTCCCAAAGCTTTGCAATACTAACCCCTTACGAAAAAATGGGTTTTTCACCGAATCCTTTAAGTTTGACCAATCCGTCTGAAAACATGCATGGGTTTACTTTAAGGGATGCGGAATCTGAATAAATAGGTCCCAACCCGTTTCCGCCCTTAGTTTTTTCAAAAATAAAAAAAAATCTGAAAATCAAATTTTTAAATTTTATTTATTAAACTGAAAGCAATTTTACTTGTTGTCTCCTTCGATTCATATTTTGTATGATAAATTTAAGACCCCTCTACCTTCAGCAAACCCAGTAATTGATGTCAATTTCAATAAATAGATAATTTATAATGATTTTTGTAAATGTTTGCTTTATTATTATTATTATGCGGCGATATTAAATTAATGTTACATTTTGATAAAAATTCATTGGACATTCACACATTTGTTATATTTCACAATAAACATTACGAAATCGAAGAAAAATCAAAATGATTTTCATACTCGATTTTACTTAATCAAAAAATTTTATACATAAAAAAATAAAAAAATAATAACTATTTAATTAAAAAATTATTGTCAATAAAATATGTAAATATAAAATTAGTTAGTCTCTTTGATTGATGATCATCATTCTAATGATTCAGTTGATCCGTGGAGCGTTTGGTTAGCGCGTTGCAAATATCCAATGTTGATAGTAGTGATTCGGATACCGATTCATCTGCCAGATGTGAATTAATTAATGATGATGTCATCATATTGTCATTAAAAGTATTATTGGTTTGTGCATCAGATGATTGCTCTTCTGATTGCAATATAAATGGGTTTGTCAACGACACATTATTATTATTATTATGTGGTAAAACATTTATATTCTTTTGAATTTCATTTGGTACTATTGCTTGATAGTTGTTTGATGGCGACCGATTTAATTCCGAGTAACTATAATTTGATGTTGCATTCGAATCGAAAAAATTAACTGATGATGGATTACGCGATTCATTTGAATCCCCTTTGTTTTGTATATTATTCGTGCTGGACAAAATGTTCGTTGATGTATCGATCAAGTTCATTTTATCTGCTGTTGTTGTGTAGATTTTTTTGTTTTAATATGCACTTTCATATGTGATGATTAGTTTTTAGTGAACAGCTTTTTCCACACACATCACATTCATAAGGTTTAACACCTAAATGAATAGTACGAATATGTGTGTTTAAATTAGACATTTGTGAAAAGGCTTTTCCACATTCCAGGCCATCATACGGTTTTTCACGGATATGGATATCTTGTATATGTGTGTTTAAATTACTTTTGACTACAAAGGTTTTTCCACACACCTTACAACAATAAGGTTTTTTACCGGTATGAGAGCGAGTATGGATCTTTAATTCCGTATTTGTTACAAATTGTTTTCCACATACATCACAACGATAAGGTTTTTCGCCTGTATGCGTTCGAATGTGTTCGTTCAAATTGAATTTCCTTGTAAAATATTTCACACAAGTTGTACATTGAAATTTAGTTTTCTCACAAACATTTGATTGAGTATTCATATTTATTTTTTTAGTAAACTTTAAAACCAATTAAAAACTAAACAACAATTTTTTTTTATATATTAATGAATGTTTAAATACCGAATTCTTAAATTAATTATATTCAATGTATTTTTACTTTTATTGTCAAATTTAAGATCTTTAACTTAAAATTTTTTTTCAGATTTAATTATACAATAAACAAATTTTTAAAATGTACCGTCGTTTGAAACACAACCGAATGAATGATAATTAATTCTTATATAAAACCTATTTCAAAAAAAAATTATTTATTCATTTTACAATCGAAATCAAGAATATTCCAATACAAACAATTGACAAAAATTATAATAAAAAGCGCTCCCAGAAAAACACCTGTAACAGGAAGCACGTACTGATGGTGACCAGGTACTGACGAGTAGGGGTAAGGGGAGTTAAATTTATCACCAATTAACTCCTCATAAAATCTTGTCCAACAATCTTGTCACAGGAAATATATTCAAATTTATTCCCATGAACAGCATTGCGGATTTGTGTTCGGAGCTCCTGCTGATGGGATCAGAAAAACTTTCCGGGAATGTTATTTTCTATCATTTGTTACCAAACTCGCTAAAATAGCTAAAATTATCAAAAGCAAATATCTTCAATACTCGTTGAAATATACAATAAAGAAACATAAAAATGTGTGAATATTCCGAAAATTCCGAAAACCAATAAAAAAATCTTGGTAGCTTTCGAGAGAAAAAAAAGAGACAAGCGAACGGACAAAATTTTAATGGGATTTTTTAGGATCAAAAAAGTTCCCATTCGTGGAGCAAAATGATAAAAAAAGTATAATAGAATTTTTGTTTCCAAAACGATAACGATATTGCGCACGCATACTTAAAAGGAATTTATTATGTTGTAATTTTGTATTGTTAATCTACACTGAAAAAAAAAATTTGCGATATTAACATACATTCTTATAAAAGAAACTTTGCATAGAAAATCAACTCAACGACAACTGGGCGAATTGGCAAAGAAATTGAACGAAAAACGACCATTGATAGCTCGAAAACACCACAAAGTTTTAATGCACGATGACATTAATGCCAGACCACATCGTGCAAACATCTTTAAGGAAAAAATAAAGAGGCACTGTTGGGATCATATAACGATCACCCCCCGTACTCTCCAGACCTTGCTTCTTTTGATTACCATTTGTTCAGATCAATGCAGGTGAGCCTGACAGATTTACGCTTTCGAAATGCTGAAGAAGTGCGAAAATGGGTCGATGAATGGATTGGGAGGAATTCTTCAAACGAGGAATCAACAAACTACTTCCTAAAAGATGGGAGGAAGTCATAGCTAACGATGACCAATATATTGGTTAATGTACTCAATCAACAATAAAATCGACATTATTAATGCAAGGTCCCAATATAATTATAAAATTGAGTAAGCGAACAACCGAATGAACTATTGGTAAACTCAGCCACATGATCATATTTACGCAAACAATATAGATATAACGCAAAAATTAGAATGCAATTAGAATGCAATTTAGAATGCAAAAATTAAATATAAATAAGGTGTAATTTGATCCGACAGGCGGCAGAATCATGAATTTGAACATCATTTTATGTTAAAATCTTATGAGTTGAGTTTTTTGATAACAAATGTTTTTGTCATAAATTATTCGATGGTAAAAAAATAATTTTAAGTTCGTTGAAATTATAGATTAATAATTAATATTTCGGTGCAGCTTTTCATTATAAAGTTATTTATTCAAATCATCAAATTTACACTAAATTTACAGCGCATGCCTATTGATCCAATGTTAATTGTAGTAATTGTGATTCCGAATGATCCGCAATATTTGAACTAATTAACGGTAATGTCATATTATTGTCATTAAAAGTATCATTGGTTTGTGTATCAGATGATTGTTCTTTAATTGTTGTATAGTTAACAGTTTGTAATATATTTGATATATGGGTTTGGAATCGATACATCATTATTAATATTATTATTTTCAAACATTTTTAAATTATGTTGTAAAAAATTATTGGTATTTTGAATTTTATCTGGTACTACTTGATGGCTTGAATGTGATGGAATTAATTCAGAATTAGAATTTGAAAATGCATTCCAATTGAAAGAATTAACAGACGGATTTTGACAATTATATGGTGTTGTATATTCGTGCTTGACAAAAATATTCGTCGATGTATCGCTTAAATTAATATCATAATTACATGTTATATACGGTTTTGTAGAATTTTTTTAATATGCACTTTCATATGTGATGATACTTGGATTTTTTGATAAAAGTTCATTCCACACACATCACATTGATAAGGTTTATCACTGGTATGAGTTCGCAGATGTCTGTCTAAATTACATTTTAGTGAAAAGGATCTCCCACATACATTACAACGATAAGGTTTTTCACCGGTATGAACAGCAACAATATGTCTGTCTAAATTACATTTTTGTCCAAATTCTTTTCCACATTCTTTACAACGATATTGTTTATTACCGGTATGAATAGCACGAATATGTAAGTATAAACTACTTATTTGTGTAAATTATTTTCCACATTCCCCACAATGATGAGGTTTTTCGCCTGTATGAATTCGAATGTGAATGTTCAAAGCAGATCGCGATTGGGAATATTTCCCACAAGTTGTACATTGGAATTTAGTTTTGACACAAACATTTGATTCAAGGCTCATATTTATTTTTTTATAAAATTTTAAAACCAATTAAAAACTATGCAATAATTTTTTTATATTTTAATAAATGTTATTGATGAATTCCGTCAACTAATCACGGATTCTGTTAATTAATTAATTATATTCATATGTATATTTAAGTTTATGATCAAATTTAAAATGTTTAATAAAATTATTTTCACTTTTTTTAATTTAACTGATATTAAGTTTAAAAAATAAATTATATGATTGGTAAAATGAAAAACTAAATATTGTTGTGTAACGGATGTGGGAAAATAGCAAAAGAATGTTAAAAATGATACAATTTGCTATTTTCCCATACAGTTCACATGAATTTCTACTATAATTAAAATTTGTTGGGATATTCTCATGAATATCGCAATATATGCATTTTTAGCGTATGTGCATATATTATGTTACATTATTAAATTATTAAATAATTTAATACATTATTAAATAAAAAATATTAAAATATAGAATAGATATGAAAATCAGCATTTTTATATGATAGAATAGATATGAAAATCAGCATAAATATATGTTTTGCGATATGCATGCATATTTGCTTTAAATGCATATTTTATATTCGTATTTTTTTTTTAAGTATTAATAAATAAAAAATGACTATTATTTTGATTTTAGAAAAATTAATTAACAGCACAGTAATGAATTATAAGCGAAAGGATTAACTTGTGTCAGCCCCTACCCTGCAAAGCGGCAAGTTAATCTTTGAGCTTCAAAAATATATAGTATTTAAGAAAGTGAAAATTGTATTTTATATGTTCGGAGTTAATAAAGTTTTTGTTTAAATTAAAATTGGAATAAATGTTAGTTTTTCAAATCATAAATATTGTTTCAATCACCCATCCCAACTATCCTAACCAATCTAAACCAAAACAAATATACGAACTTACAACAATATTAAACAGATATAAAATAAACAAATTTGTAAATGTGCGGTCGTTTAAAATACAACTGAATTTTTAAATCATAATAAATTTATATAAAACCTACTTTAAAAGAATAATATACATAATAATAATAACTATACAAATCAATTCATTATAATTACAATAAAAATCAAGAATATTCCAAAATAGCAATTAACAAAAATATAATAAAAAGCACTGCCAGGCAAACACCTGTAACAGGAAGCATGTATGGGTGGCAAGGTAGAGGGAGAGGAAGGGCGATTTAAATTTATGATCAATCATAAAATTTTAATATAAAATGATGTACCACATGAAATATATATCAACATTTAATCCCAAGAACAGCATTGAAGTTGTATGAGAGCTCCTTGATTGGATCCAATCAGAAAAAATTCTTGAATGTAATTTTTAGCATTTGGTAACAAACACTTCTATCTAAAATTTCAAATAAATATCTTGCAAACTTATCGAGATATACAAGAAACGAAAATGTCGGAAAATTTGCAAGGAAAGATGTGACCTACCCCATCATAAATGAAAAGCTTATTTTGAAAACTTCATCCAAATCGGTTGAGTTGCGGTCAAGAAAAAGTTAATACATCCGAACGAGTGATGATGATTGAGGGAAAGAAATCTCACGATGATTTATTGAATTTATCACGATAAAAAGTTTGTTGAGAAAAGTGATAAAAAAAAGTGAGAAAAGTGATAAAAAGTGGTTAAACGTTATTTTTTCCAAAACGATCCAAAACGATAATGCACGTGCTTAATATGAATTCATTATATTGTGTTATGAAATGCATGTGATTGAATTGTTTCTATATACAGTATGCATCATAAATATGTTAATAATTAATTTTCAATTCATCAATAATCAGTTTAAGTACTTCTATTTTCAATATATGCTACTTATGATCGTTTTCCAAAAAATAAATTTTGACCCACACTTTTTATCACTTTTTTCCACGAATTGACTTTTTATCGATAAAAATCGAAAAACACATTTACGCAAAAGATATCGCTCGCTCGCTCGCTCGAGTGTCTCGACTTTTTCTTGGAAACTACGGGACCGATTTGGCTGAAATTTTCACCATAAGCTTTTTTTGCAAAAATTTTTACAAGTTCAAAGATGGGGTATGCACCCCTTCCCTTCTACCCCCGCCCTTACAAATTTTCCACCTTTTTTGTTTTTTGTATATCTCAATGAGTTTTGAAGATATTTGCTTAAAATTGTGGATTTAGGGGTTTGGTACCAAATGCAAACAATTAAATTTCTGGGAAATTTTTTCCGATCCCATCCCATCCAGTGGCTCCCATACAAATTCAAGGGACTATAAGAGATATCTCGTTCTAAGCAATTGAGTAGACATTTTGGATCTGAGGTTTGATGCAAAATCCGGGAATTTTTTCTCATCCCATTCCATCCGTTTCCATAAATTCCGTTGGGATTTACTCGGAGATGATTACAGTTAGGTCATAAATTTATTCTACAAGGTATGTTGCATTTTTATGCTCTTCAAAATTGCATCATTACGATTTTTTTAATCTCATCGCACCGAGGGGCTCCCATACAAATCCAATCGTATTCTTGGGAATGAATTTGAACATCATTTTATGTTAAAATCTTATGAGGAGTTGAATGATGATAAATGTAAGCCCTCTTTACCACCTGGCCACCAATACGTACTTCTTGTTACAGGTGTTTCCTTGGCAGCGTTTTTCATATAGTTTTATTGTTTGCCGATATGAAAACAATAACTATCATACAAATGCTAAAAATAAAAATGTTCACAATGTGTGTCAATCTAGACAAATAATGTTTCAAATAAAACCCAAAAAACTATTATAATAAAAAGTTGGTTTTTTATGTTGCTTTATTTCCTATCCGGGCATATTCAATGAAGAAAGGAAATAAATTTGAAGACACAAACACATACTTAAACACAACACATAAAAAAACCACACACACACACACACACACACACACTAACATTAAAGCACCCCATTCATATATAATCACACATTAGTTGCTTCAATATAATTTTGAGGTCTGATCGTGCCCAGTACTGAATGTGACAAATTACTTGGGTGTCGACGTTTAAAGTAGTAATTGATTATTATAAATTATATGGTATTCATTTTTTTACTTTACTTGATCCCCTTTTCATTAATTCGAAATTAAAAATTCACAAAATATGCCAAAAAAGTCAACTCTCTCTCCTCCACTTTTCAATAGAATCGCGGATCTGGTGCGCTGTAAAAATATTCAGCTCGAGCTAGAGAAACATAGTTCAAACTGAATTGTTTATACCGAGATGTTTTAGGTCGAGCTAAAATTCTTCACAGGTTTGCTAAGGATAAAAGAAAAAAGTATGTATTTTAGAACGTGAATTTATCGAAATTTGTATTTATTTATTATGATGGAATGGTACAAATAAAAAATAAAATGTCGTTAGCTATCGAGCAAACTATTTATCTTATAAACTAATTATCCGAGCTACGATAATGGTTCGAGCAGAATCAACGCAGAATACATAAGCATACCCAGCCTACGTAATTTTTTCAAGCACACTAGAATGAGTCGTCAATTATATGATTCCTTGTTATATGTATTGAACGAAGACCTAACAAAACATTCACCACGTCCATCCATGGATGCAGAATGCAGATTAACTGTTACTTTATCGTCAGTGTATATTTATTATATAAATTACTTATTGTACTTAAGTTTTGCGGGTTTACAACCATTGATTTTAGACTCCATAAATCTTCTTCCCATTATTATTCCCTTCAAATATTGTTAAAATATTACGCGTTGTGTTTGATTTTCAAAACTCATTAGAAGTTGTTCATTACATTGCTTAAGTAATGCTTTTTATGAAATGCCGACGGCAGACGACGGCAAATGTCAAATTGAAAATACATGCATTTCAATGTAGGTCAAGGACGATTCCTAGTATTGTTCAAAGTGTTCTAGAACGCCCTAGAAATCTCAAGAATAACGTCCAAAACATCCTAATAATATCTAATAATATCTATAATATCCTAACATTTTAATTAAATTATTAATTCATCCATTCAATAAAAATATTAAAAGTGAACATGCATTTTCTCGGCATACTGTATAGATATATAGCAAATATTTGATAATATACAATTGAATACTCTGATGTTCAAGAAACACAATGAACAATATAATATGTAAAAATTCTCCTTTAAACCATTAGAATTAAAAATAGATGACGGCTAAATACATTTAAAATACCAAATCATATGTATTTATATATACTGTGCCGATGTTCATAAATTTGCTTGAACAACACTTCTATATGCGTGCTTGACTGCCTGACTGTTTATATTCATATTTGGTTTCATTATGTAACATACTACACTCGCATTCAGCATAAAAAAAAATCGTCAACAATTCTAGCGCGATATATGGGCCGGTATTGTTCAAATTTTATTTGAACAACATTATTATTTATTTCATTTCTCCTCCAAATTCATTCTTTCTATTCTATTCATTCAAACAGATGATGTGATTTTTTATGCAAAATTAAAAATATAGTGTTGAATAAAAAATTCTATTTACATTTATTCATTTATTGTTAGACGTATTTTATTTTTTAGTTTCATAATTAATTATCGTCGCTCGTCGTATACTAAAATCATATTTTATTAGCTTTTTTTATCTTTTAAGTTATTACTTCAATTTTCATTTTGAATATTGAAATATTTAAAATCTAAGCCACAATTCCACAAAGCGGTCATAGACGAATTCGTTAAAACAACTCGAAAAATGGAATTGGTTTATAAATAATTTTTCTAAAATTACGAATTGATTTCTATTATTTAAAGAACACTGAAAACACTAATTGTAAGTAGTACATAATATTAACATATTTATTTATTACATTTGTTATACGAAACATATTTACCTCTTTTCACATATAAGAAAATTGAAAATTTATGTACAATATGTTAACACGAGTTTTGTGTAGCTATGATAATTTAATGATTCTGATAATTTGTTACACATGCTAAATGTTTACATCGCATTGTTCCATCAGAACGAAACATACACCAATATAAGTATTTTTTCTATCAACTATCTGTTAAAAATTGTTTCTTATAACAAATGTAATAAATACCAACAAGTTACTAAAAACTAGTAAAAAGTCCAGGAAAATCAGATTACAGCTTAACGTTGAACGTCCATCTATGCCTTCCTATTTTCGTGCATGATCTAGGTGCTTTTTACGAATATTGGACGGCGGACATGTCGACGGCTGATGGCGGACATTGATATTTTTTTCTTCTATTGCCGTCGGCTGACCGTCGTCCAAACTTCATTTTTCATTTTATTTACATTTTATTTAATTTTTATGATTTAATTTCATAATAATAAAATATCCAGTTAATTTACAAACTAATAAAAAATGGAATTATTTAACAGCAATTGGTATGTATTATTAAATTTCGGTTTTTTTATCCAGGCAAAATAAATTTCAGAAAAAGCACATTTTTTTTATATATTACATATATCATATTTGTGATATATAAAATATTTTCATAGAAATCGAGGCTTTAGCAAATGTATCATAATTACGAAACCATATTATCAAATACTTAAGCCTCGATTTCTATGAAAATATTTTATTTATCACAAATATGATATTTGTGATATATAAAAAAATGTGCTTTTTCTGAAATTTATTTTTCCTGGATAAAAAAACCGAAATTTAATAATACATACCAATTGCTGTTAAATAATTCCATTTTTTAATAGTTTGTAAATTAACTGGATATTTTATTATTATGAAATTAAATCATAAAAATTAAATAAAATGTAAATAAAATGAAAAATGAAGTTTGGACGACGGTCAGCCGACGGTGTCATGTTGTGACATTCTGTAGTATTAAAATATTATAATATACTAGTTTTAAGTAATAAATATATTAATACGTAATTAAAATATTATAGTAGTTTTTAAGTAAACCAATAATATTATTTATGTTCAATAAATATTATATGGATTATAATTCGCATGTGTCCATAATATATTGCAATACGGGAAATCATAATAATATACACAAATATCCAAGATATTTTATGCATAAGTTCATTAATAAGTTTTTAAGTGCAATATTTAAGTGCATTTTTTTTTATATATATATTATTATTTTAAAATATTATTATTATTTTTATTATGTATAATTAGTTTATCATATTACATTTCATTTATAATATTTTTTTTTATATATGTACATTTGTGAACGGATATCGTTATACATAACGATATCCGTATATGCATTCCATTCGATTTACATTTAACATTTTTTTTATTAATATTCGCATTCCGCAAATTCGGCGAATATATATATATTATATTGTATTGTTTTTTATATATAGGTTCTCACCTACAATTTTTTATATATAAGATTTTACTTATAATTTTTTATATATTCTAAAGCGGGAATTACACCCCATAATTAAACGCGTTCTCGGTTACCTTTTTCGGTCACCGGGAAACTCATGAATCTTTAGTTTTAAGCATAACAGACCTTACAAGTTCCAAGGGTTTTCATCTAGAGGACCCGGATTTGTAACGGTTTGCATTTATTTATTTTTATTTTTCTTTAAAATCATTGAATATTGGCGATTATCATATCTTCACCAATATTCAATATTGATGACGACGCATAGTCGATTTTTGTTTAAATAGCAGGGTAATTTTAAGGAAAATGGAGAGTAATAAATATTTATAGTTACAAATAACACGGGAAGAAAAAATTATATAGTATAAGATTAATTAAGTAGAATTAAGTAATAGGAAAAATAAATAAAGTTTATTTTTTATAAAATAAAAAAGTTAAAGTTGTTTTTAATTGAATATTTTTTCAAAAATTTAAATAATGGTATCATCACCACCACATTTTGGCGCAGCCGGTAGGATTCAAACGGGATCGAAGATAGGTAATTAAAATAATAATAATAATTTTTAGTTTTCCTTTTCAGATGTATGTGGGTCGGCGCTAATGGGTTAATGATAATTTGAATTGAATTGAATTGAATAGTATTATATAAAAATATAAATGTAAATTGAATAGAAGAGAATTATAAAAATGAAATTAGAAAAACATTGTGAAAAGTACAGGTGAAACGATAAGTTGTTTAATTATAATATTTAGTTGTTCATATTTTTGATATAGAAGATTAATAAAAAAACGTAATGAACATAAGGGTTCATGTTAAATAAAAAACTATTTGTTTTTTTTATTGAACCCACATTTGGGGGCTCAACCGGTCACGTAATATAAGTAAGCAAAGTTAGGTAAAGTCGAAAAGTTAGCAAAGTTAAGCAAAGTAGTAAAGTGAGCAAAGTTAAGTTAAGTATAAAAAGTTACGTTAAAAAGTTATGTTAAAAAAGTGAAGACACGTATATTTTTTTTTTCGCGAAGTGCAAGAAAAGTGTTATGTAATACATGAAAACATTAAAGAACTAATAGTTGATATAACGAAAAGTAAAAGTATGTTATGATATTAACCATTAAAATAAAAAATTTAATCGAAACGTAAAGAAATTTTTTTTTACATATAATTTTTTACATATAAAAGAACATTCCACATAAAATTTTGTTAATTTTTATCAACCTTTATTTAAACGAACAATAAATAAATTTGAATCGAAAAAAATCAACGGTTGTATTTCTATATATATCATATATATATTTAACATATGATATATATATAACAATAAGAATAAACAATAGTACAATATTACAATACAATTATAATTTATGATAGTGCAATAAAACAGCTTAACTACATTACATTAAACCAAATTATATATGAATAAAATTTTGGAGAAATTAATTTAAAATAAAAAAAAAAATTCAAGTGTGAAAGTCAAGTGTAATAATTGGTGATTTATTATTAATGGATATTCCATTAAAAGAATTATCAACTAAGCAATTACAAGAATTATTAAAACAAAACGGTCTGCCGATCTATTATAAGAAAAAAATTGATTTAATTCGAAGATTACGAACATATATGTCACAAGGCGCAACGTGCGGCATTGAAGAATCTGAAACCTGCAGTTCCAGCGATACGTCCAGTGTTTCCGGCCACGAAGATATAAAGGAAAAATATCAGGTCACGTCAGAGCAAGTTAATTCAAATAAAAAACAAGATCAAAAGCCTAGTAATATAATTGGAAATCTAAACAAAACGGTAAGTATGCTAACCTTGCGCGATGTGGAAGACTCCCTTGCCACGTTTGATGGTGAATCAGCGGGTAATGTCGCAGATTTCATCGCTGAATTCGAGGAGAACGCTGAGTTATTCGGCTGGGATGAGATCCAAAAATTTGTATATATTCGAAAATTGTTACGAGGAGCCGCAAAGCTATGCATTGAGGCGACGAAATCAGTAAAAGATTTCGACACCTTGAAGAATACGTTACAAAACGAATTTGCAGTTGAACCAACAAGCATTGAAATTCATAGAATACTTAGCAATAAAAAGAAAACCGGTGATGAAAGTTATTTACAATACATTTTCAACATGAGGAAAATCGGTAATAAGGCGAATATAGATGAAAAGTCTTTAATCTCCTATATTATTGCAGGAATTCCGGATAACAACAGGAATAAAATTATGCTATTTGATGCAAAAAATATGGATGAACTGCGATGTAAGATAAAAATTTATGAAGAGTTTAAGAAAAGTGAGTACAGCGTAACGAAACCAAAACCACCGTTTCAACATTATCCTAATAGCAATTATAATACCAACAACAGCAATAGAATCTCAATGGATAGTAATTTTAAAACTCTGTCCAGCGGCATGCAATCAAAGCCGTCACATAGTTATCAACAACTTCCTAGTAGCAATTATAACTCTAATAATAATAATAATAATAAGTTAGCTGATGATAATTGCAAACGAAATCGTTGTAAATTATGTGGAGCTATGTCACATAATAGTGAAGTTTGCCCACATAAGACAAGGGGCACAAGGTGTTTTAACTGTAACCAGTTCGGTCACATCTCTAAGAACTGTAGCAACCAGCAACCTTCGTTTGGATCAAAGAATACATCAACCTCACATTATATTAATTGCATTAATCAAATAGACATGACCACAAATGTTTTATTATATGATGTTTCTGTTATTGCATTGGTCGATACTGGTAGTGACGTAACACTGCTAAAAAGGTCTACCTATCAGAGGCTAAGAAATGCTCCTGACATAGAAGGAACAATTATTTCGTTAAATGGATTGGGACGCATTTCGTTACAAACACACGGTTTATTTAAAGCTACGGTAAGAATTAATTATGAAATATTCAGTTTAATTTGTCACATTGTAGATGACGGCGCCATCAATTATGAGATGATTATAGGGAAAAATTTATTAAGCAACATTAAAATATGTATAACAAACGGCAAAGTAGAAATGCATAGTGAAAAAAATAGCAACGATAACACGCAAGGTGATTTCACTAAGAATAGGAATTACATCAACCATTTAGAAAATGATATCAATAACATTCATCGAGATATTTTCCACGATGAGGATGAAACTTTAGAAAGTGTAAGAAATATTCCCAATGAAGAGATTCGCAACGAAATTCGGCAATTACTACACAATTACAATCCGGCAAATACGATGAAATCTCAGGTAAAGTTGAAAATAATTTTACAGTATGAAATCCCAGTTCATCAATCGCCCCGTCGATTGGCTCACATAGAAAAAGAATTAGTTTATACACAAATGACAGAATGGTTAAACGATGGTATTATTCGACATAGCACATCAGAGTACGCTAGCCCTATCGTGCTAGTAAAAAAGAAGACCGGTTCAACGAGAGTGTGCATTGATTTTAGACAACTGAATAAAAAGATTGTCAAAGATCGATATCCGATGCCATTAATGGAGGAAGTTTTGGACAGTTTGTACAATTCTAAGGTATTTACTAAGCTTGACCTTAAAAATGCATTTTTTCACGTAGATGTAGAGGAAGATTCGGTGAAGTATACTTCATTCGTAACGCCTAATGGGCATTACGAATTTTTAAAGGTTCCTTTTGGCCTTTGTAACGCACCTGCCATTTTTCAACGTTATATTAACTCGGTTTTTGACGAACTGATACGAAATGGTGTATTATTGTTATATTTGGATGATATCATCATACCAGCAAGTAATGAAAAAGAAGGTTTAGAAAAATTAAAACAAGTTTTTAAAGTGGCCGAACGTAATGGACTGAAATTTAATATTGATAAGTGTAAATTTATGACAACTTCAATCGATTTTCTTGGACATGTTATAACCAATGGCAATATTAGACCATCGATGGAGAAAACGCATGCAATTAGGAATTTTCCTATTCCAAGGAACATTAAACAAATTCAAAGTTTCCTTGGCCTTGCGGGATTTTTCCGCAAATTCATAAAAGATTTTGCGCTCTTGGCAAAACCTTTGAGCGATGTTATTAAAAAGGATTCTTTCGAATTTGGTATTCATCAGCAGGAGGCGTTTTGCAAATTGAAGGATAAATTATGTAACGATCCGGTATTAAAGCTGTACCATCCTAAATACAAAACAGAATTACACACAGACGCAAGTCAGGCCGGTTATGGTGGTTGTTTGTTGCAGATGCAGCCCCAAGACCAACAACTACACCCCGTTTTTTATATAAGTTATAAGACAACAGATGCTGAATCGAGACTCAATAGCTACAATTTAGAGGTATTGGCAATCATCAAATGCTTACAAAAGCTACGGGTATACCTGCTAGGTATACAGTTTACAATATACACCGATTGTAAGGCTTTCCAGCAAACGATGCAAAGTAAAAACATAAACACCAAGATAGCAAGATGGGCATTATCCATGGAGGAATTTCAATATGAGATATATCATCGTTCAGCAACCAGTTTACGTCACGTAGATGCTCTCAGTAGAAATCCATCGACATTGGTAATCGAGTCGGGTATATTACAACGAATTAATTTGATTCAAAAGGACGACAACAATTGTAAATTGATACGGGAAGTATTAAAAAATGGAAGTTATGATAATTATTTTTTAAGGGGTGAAACATTGTTCAAATATGAAAACGGTGAATATTTACTGGTCATCCCTAAGGTTATGGAAACAGAAATAATTAAGAATATTCATGATGCTGGACATCTAAATTTGAAGAGGGTCGATTATCTGTTAAAGCAACAATATTATATACCGAATTCTGGTAAGAAAATTACAAAAGTTATTAATAATTGTATTCCTTGCATTTTAGCTACGAAGAAAGTTGGCAAACAAGAAGGTTATTTAAATTCAATCGATAAGATGGATCAGCCTTTACATACATATCATGTGGACCATTTGGGTCCAATGCCCTCAACGTCCAAGCTATATAAATATTTATTTGTGGTAGTGGATGGATTCACCAAATTTGTTTGGATTTATCCCGTAAAGTCGATGACAGCGAATGAAGTATTACAAAAATTAGAGGTGCAACAAACCATTTTCGGCAATCCCATCCGTATCATCAGTGATAGGGGTGCCGCATTTACATCAAATAGTTTCAAAGAATACTGCGAAAACAACAAAATTATACATATCACAACTACGACCGGGGTACCAAGGGGTAACGGTCAGGTTGAAAGAATAAATGGCATAATCGTACCAATGCTAACTAAAATGACAATTAACGAACCTTTAAAATGGTACAAGCATATACGTACTCTACAACAATATATAAACGGAACCATATCCAGAAGTACCAATAAGACTCCATTTGAGTTATTGTTTGGCGTTGGCATGAACAATAGTGGCGATCATGCCATAAACAAATTAATTGAAGACGCATTAATTATTGATTTTGAAAATCACCGACAAGATTTAAGAAACGCTGCGAAAGCTCAAATCCAAAAAATGCAAAAAGAAAACCAGCGATCATTTAATAAAAACAGGAAGCCTGCTAGGAAGTACGAACTGGGTGATTTAGTATCAATTGAACGTACTCAATTCGGATCAGGATTAAAGATACATCCAAAAAATTTTGGTCCTTATGAAATTACAAAACTAAAGCGTAATGATCGATATGAATTAAAAAAGATAGGAATAGGTGAAGGACCGATGATTACTTCTTCCGCTGCTGACAAAATGAAACCGTGGGTGGCGTGCAGTGGTGATGAATCATCTGGGACAGATGATTAGGCAGGATGGCCGAGTGTGGGTCGGCGCTAATGGGTTAATGATAATTTGAATTGAATTGAATTGAATAGTATTATATAAAAATATAAATGTAAATTGAATAGAAGAGAATTATAAAAATGAAATTAGAAAAACATTGTGAAAAGTACAGGTGAAACGATAAGTTGTTTAATTATAATATTTAGTTGTTCATATTTTTGATATAGAAGATTAATAAAAAAACGTAATGAACATAAGGGTTCATGTTAAATAAAAAACTATTTGTTTTTTTTATTGAACCCACATGTATAATAAATAAATATTTTTTTTTTGAACATTAATTTTAATAAATTTTTCAGATGTTGATGATTTTTTCAGACGATTTTTTTTTTTCAGATATACATGTAATGTTATAATAAATAATTTTTTTTTTAATTTTTATTTAAATTTTAATTTTAAATTTAAATTTAATTTTAAATTTTTTAGATTAACTCTAATTTTAATAATTTTAATGTTAATAATAAAGTTTTTTTTTAGTAAAAAATTTTTTTATCGTAATTTATTTGGCAAATCGGCAAAAATAGCCTACCCAATTAAATCACGCAACCAAACATCGTATTCCATGTAGGCCCCAATAGGCCTTGGGAATACACTTCGTAAATGTGGAAAATTTTTTTTTTTTTCTTCTGTTCTTTTATCCCCTTTATTTTTTTTTGTGTGGAATATTTATATGGATAATTGCATATGTTGATATACAAGTAGTCCATGTCGATATTTGGTGTATGACTTTCCATTATTTTTCTTGTTTTGCTTTTTGGCCGTTGATTGTTTCAATGCTGGAGAAACCATGTCCCAAAATTAAAAGCGGTTTTTCCTTTTTGAAAATCTAACATACATATCTAACTTACTCACATTCTATTTGAAGACGGTTTAAAATAAAAAATAATATTCGGGTTTTTCGCCGGGTCAGGGCTTTAGGTGGATACTTAAACTGCGGCGTCGGAATATGATTAAAATGTCTGTTGTGACCCCATGGACGAACAACGTCAATCTCGACATGATCAACGATTGTTAAATGCCGCCATCAGGCATTTAAACGAAAATTTATTGGTCACCTGTAAGGAAGTATTACGTGTTGAGGAGTGTCGTAGCATAAGGTTTCAAATCACCCAGGCGAATACCCAGGTGGATCAGTTGGAACTAACCGAGAACCTATTGGACCAGTTATTAACGAGAAGCAGGACTGAGAGGCTCCGATTTGGTGAAACCATCAAGGAGTTGCAACACAAGGTCACACATTTAGAGCAAACCATCGGCCATAACAAAACCGTATTGAGGGATCACGAATTGGAGGCCACCAAAAGCGAACAATATATCAAAAAATTAAAAACCCGAATTGCCGACAGTCGGAAAAAAGAAATTGAGTTGAATAAGATCCTTTCGGGATACACCCATCAACTGCAGGAGTTACAACAACATATCGAGTTACGAGAAAACAATGGTGACCTCCGTGACAAAAAACATTTAAACGAGATCACCACATTACGCAACGAGATTTGCAAACGTGAGGAAGAAGTACACGCTTTACGGGATCAGATAGATCAAGAAAAGTGCAGCCAACTCGAAACCAGTAAGGAAATATCCTTTTTCGAGGTAGTATTGGAAGACATCAATCACATCGCCGATTTAACCATCAACCGAGAATTTACCCTTGCCATGTCATACGACGAAATTAGTAAAATTGTGGCCCGTTTGGTACCACGTTTCGGAGGAGAACCCGGACCATGTTTGGTAAGTCAGACCCATGAGTTCCTGTGCGCATGCGAATTGGAATTAAAATGCACCGAAGAAGACCAGGAAAATATTTTTGTCGCATTATTGGCTACCAGGTTGACGGGAGATGCGTTCGAGCTTATACGCGGTCGCAATATAAGCACATTCAAACAATTTGAGGAGATTTTCAAGGGCCGTTACCTCGGTAAGAAAACCCTGGAGGCCGCATTGGCCTAAGTATAATAGTATAATATTTTGTGTGCGAGTAGTAGGATAAGAGAGTGCGAGTATGATTTTAAGTGTACGAGTTTGAATTTAGGTGTGCGAGTTTGAATTTAGGTGTGCGAGTAGTAGGAAAAAACCGTGCGAGTTTGAATTTAGGTGTGCGAGTATAATATTTTGTGTGCGAGTAGTAGGATAAGACCGTGCGAGTATGATTTTAAGTGTGCGAGTTTGAATTTAGGTGTGCGAGTTTGAATTTAGGTGTGCGAGTATAATATTTTGTGTGCGAGTAGTAGGATAAGAGAGTGCGAGTATGATTTTAAGTGTGCGAGTTTGAATTTAGGTGTGCGAGTATAATATTTTGTGTGCGAGTAGTAGGATAAGAGAGTGCGAGTATGATTTTAAGTGTGCGAGTTTGAATTTAGGTGTGCGAGTTTGAATTTAGGTGTGCGAGTATAATATTTTGTGTGCGAGTAGTAGGATAAGAGAGTGCGAGTATGATTTTAAGTGTGCGAGTTTGAATTTAGGTGTGCGAGTTTGAATTTAGGTGTGCGAGTATAATATTTTGTTTGCGAGTAGTAGGATAAGGGAGTGCGAGTATGATTTTAAGTGTGCGAGTTTGAATTTAGGTGTGCGAGTTTGAATTTAGGTGTGCGAGTAGTAGGATAAGACCGTGCGAGTATGATTTTAAGTGTGCGAGTTTGAATTTAGGTGTGCGAGTATAATATTTTGTGTGCGAGTAGTAGGATAAGAGAGTGCGAGTATGATTTTAAGTGTGCGAGTTTGAATTTAGGTGTGCGAGTTTAATATTTTGTGTGCGAGTAGTAGGATAAGACAGTGCGAGTATGATTTTAAGTGTGCGAGTTTGAATTTAGGTGTGCGAGTTTGAATTTATACTCGCACACCTAAATTCAAACTCGCACACCTTAATTCAAACTCGCACACTTAAAATCATACTCGCACGGTCTTATCCTACTACTCGCACACCTAAATTCAAACTCGCACACTTAAAATCATACTCGCACGGTCTTATCCTACTACTCGCACACCTAAATTCAAACTCGCACACCTAAATTCAAACTCGCACACTTAAAATCATACTCGCACTCTCTTATCCTACTACTCGCACACAAAATATTATACTCGCACACCTAAATTCAAACTCGCACACCTAAATTCAAACTCGCACACTTAAAATCATACTCGCACGGTCTTATCCTACTACTCGCACACCTAAATTCAAACTCGCACACCTAAATTCAAACTCGCACACCTAAATTCAAACTCGCACACTTAAAATCATACTCGCACGGTCTTATCCTACTACTCGCACACCTAAATTCAAACTCGCACACTTAAAATCATACTCGCACTGTCATTTCCTACTACTCGCACACAAAATATTATACTCGCACACCTAAATTCAAACTCGCACACTCAAAATCATACTCGCACGGTCTTATCCTACTACTCGCACACCTAAATTCAAACTCGCACACTTAAAATCATACTCGCACTGCCATTTCCTACTACTCGCACACAAAGTATTATATTCGCACACCTAAATTCAAACTCGCACACTTAAAATCATACTCGCACGGTCTTATCCTACTACTCGCACACAAAATATTATACTCGCACACCTAAATTCAAACTCGCACACCTAAATTCAAACTCGCACACTTAAAATCATACTCGCACGGTCTTATCCTACTACTCGCACACCTAAATTCAAACTCGCACACCTAAATTCAAACTCGCACACCTAAATTCAAACTCGCACACTTAAAATCATACTCGCACGGTCTTATCCTACTACTCGCACACCTAAATTCAAACTCGCACACTTAAAATCATACTCGCACTGTCATTTCCTACTACTCGCACACAAAATATTATACTCGCACACCTAAATTCAAACTCGCACACTCAAAATCATACTCGCACGGTCTTATCCTACTACTCGCACACCTAAATTCAAACTCGCACACTTAAAATCATACTCGCACTGCCATTTCCTACTACTCGCACACAAAGTATTATATTCGCACACCTAAATTCAAACTCGCACACCTAAATTCAAACTCGCACACTTAAAATCATACTCGCACGGTCTTATCCTACTACTCGCACACCTAAATTCAAACTCGCACACTTAAAATCATACTCGCACGGTCTTATCCTACTACTCGCACACAAAATATTAAACTCGCACACCTAAATTCAAACTCGCACACTTAAAATCATACTCGCACGGTCTTATCCTACTACTCGCACACCTAAATTCAAACTCGCACACCTAAATTCAAACTCGCACACTTAAAATCATACTCGCACGGGCTTATCCTACTACTCGCACACCTAAATTCAAACTCGCACACTTAAAATCATATTCGCACTGTCATTTCCTACTACTCGCACACAAAATATTATACTCGCACACCTAAATTCAAACTCGCACACTTAAAATCATACTCGCACTCTCTTATCCTACTACTCGCACACAAAATATTATACTCGCACACCTAAATTCAAACTCGCACACCTAAATTCAAACTCGCACACTTAAAGTCATACTCGCACGGTCTTATCCTACTACTCGCACACAAAATATTAAACTCGCACACCTAAATTCAAACTCGCACACTTAAAATCATACTCGCACGGTCTTATCCTACTACTCGCACACCTAAATTCAAACTCGCACACCTAAATTCAAACTCGCACACTTAAAATCATACTCGCACGGGCTTATCCTACTACTCGCACACCTAAATTCAAACTCGCACACTTAAAATCATATTCGCACTGTCATTTCCTACTACTCGCACACAAAATATTATACTCGCACACCTAAATTCAAACTCGCACACTTAAAATCATACTCGCACTCCCTTATCCTACTACTCGCACACAAAATATTATACTCGCACACCTAAATTCAAACTCGCACACCTAAATTCAAACTCGCACACTTAAAATCATACTCGCACTCTCTTATCCTACTACTCGCACACAAAATATTATACTCGCACACCTAAATTCAAACTCGCACACCTAAATTCAAACTCGCACACTTAAAATCATACTCGCACTCTCTTATCCTACTACTCGCACACAAAATATTATACTCGCACACCTAAATTCAAACTCGCACACCTAAATTCAAACTCGCACACTTAAAATCATACTCGCACGGTCTTATCCTACTACTCGCACACAAAATATTATACTCGCACACCTAAATTCAAACTCGCACACTTAAAATCATACTCGCACGGTCATTTCCTACTACTCGCACACAAAATTCAAACTCGCACACCTAAACTCAAACTCGCACACCTAAATTCAAACTCGCACACTTAAAATCATACTCGCACGGTCTTATCCTACTACTCGCACACCTAAATTCAAACTCGCACACTTAAAATCATACTCGCACTGTCATTTCCTACTACTCGCACACAAAATATTATACTCGCACACCTAAATTCAAACTCGCACACTCAAAATCATACTCGCACGGTCTTATCCTACTACTCGCACACCTAAATTCAAACTCGCACACTTAAAATCATACTCGCACTGCCATTTCCTACTACTCGCACACAAAGTATTATATTCGCACACCTAAATTCAAACTCGCACACCTAAATTCAAACTCGCACACTTAAAATCATACTCGCACGGTCTTATCCTACTACTCGCACACCTAAATTCAAACTCGCACACTTAAAATCATACTCGCACGGTCTTATCCTACTACTCGCACACCTAAATTCAAACTCGCACACCTAAATTCAAACTCGCACACTTAAAATCATACTCGCACTCTCTTATCCTACTACTCGCACACAAAATATTATACTCGCACACCTAAATTCAAACTCGCACACTTAAAATCATACTCGCACTGTCTTATCCTACTACTCGCACACCTAAATTCAAACTCGCACACTTAAAATCATACTCGCACTGTCATTTCCTACTACTCGCACACAAAATATTATATTCGCACACCTAAATTCAAACTCGCACACTTAAAATCATACTCGCACTGCCATTTCCTACTACTCGCACACAAAGTATTATATTCGCACACCTAAATTCAAACTCGCACACCTAAATTCAAACTCGCACACTTAAAATCATACTCGCACGGTCTTATCCTACTACTCGCACACCTAAATTCAAACTCGCATACTTAAAATCATACTCGCACGGTCTTATCCTACTACTCGCACACAAAATATTATACTCGCACACCTAAATTCAAACTCGCACACTTAAAATCATGCTCGCACACCTAAATTCAAACTCGCACACTTAAAATCATACTCGCACACCTAAATTCAAACTCGCACACCTAAATTCCAACTCGCACACTAATAATAGTACTCGCTCATCTAAAATCAAACCGAAACCCATAATAAGATAATAAGGTATTAGCTTCTCGCACTTAAAATATTTAAATTTGTGCGAGATTACCCTTTATACCACCCATTGTGAGTAATTTCGCACTTGTGCGAAATTACCCTATAGTGGGGTAAATTCGCACAAGTGCGATATTCCCTAACACCAAGGAAATATAATATATAATAAATACACTCTTAGAAATCGCAAGAAATAAAGAGTGAAAAACGTGTTTTTTCAAAAGAATGAACGCAAAAAGTATAGTTTTCATTCAAAAATATTTCGTGAATTTCAATAATTTCGAAAGGATCCACATAGTTTTTGTGGTTCATTACTTTTTTGGGTATATTTATGAATATTTTCTAGTTAATTTTACTCTTTTTTTAATTAAAAATTGAAATATTGAATACGACGTCTTTAATAGATTGATACCAGCATTTAAAAGAATTGATGTTAAGTATATAAAATATGATTTTGACTTAAAAAGTTGGAATACTTTTGAAGGTATATTGAAGTTTTAATGTAATGTAAATAACCCATTTCATGTGTTCAAAATGATTATTTCAAAAGAGTTATCATTACCAAAAATAATAGAAATTTTCATATTTTAAAATGATCAAAACGTTTTATTTAAAACACAGACACATATATTTATTTAATTTTTATTTTAATTTATTCTTTATATAAGGTATATTTGATTCTTTTAATGAGGGTGTTTCATAAAGAGGCATTATTTTTGAAATGTATAAATATTAGACGAGTACCGATTAGATCAGTTTCATGTCTGCTAGCTTGGTTTTCGGTTGTGTAATTTTTCTTATTGAATTTTAAATATTTAATTAAATGAAAGTAAATTTTATAAAGTTTGATAATTCATTATAAAGTGTATAAAGTTTAGTGTATAAAGTTTTTATAAAAGGTATATATTAAAAATATACTATTTTTAGAAACCGTTTGTGCATAGATAGATAGTAGCCAAATTGTTGTTTTAGAATAAGTGACGTACAAAACTTGTTTATATAATATAATTAGACATCGATTTCATTTGTATTTAATTATTTTGAATGTAGGTACCTTTTATTCTTAATTTATTGTCATATTTGGATCTCTATAATATATTTTGTTTTTGAATAGTGTACCTCCAATCGATAAACGTTAAAGAAAAGAGGTTACGTGTTAAAACTAGGATCTGCTATATAGTATCCCGTAAGTTTTTTTTTTTTTTTTTTTTTTTTTTTTAACGAAGGAGGGGGAAATCTTGCATAGACACACCAAAAGGTGCGTGTCAGATTCCTACTGACTAAAACCCCCTCCTTCGGCTTCGGTATATTCGAACCAGGCCACTCGGGCCCCTTTTCGTACCTCCGATTGACTCCTATCCAGTTTGCCACTCGGGTTTCCCCGATTGCTCCTCGAATATGGTGTCCCTCGTTATTTCAAGCATCTCTCTGAAAGGCATCCGTCCAAGTTCACTCTCGGGGAGGAATGACCGTCCAGTTACCTTTCTCCTTATGCTCTCCAAAGCCGGACATTTACACACAAGGTGCTCAGCCGTTTCCTCATCCTCCAAACAGAGTCTACACTCATCATCAGTAAGAATTCCCATCCTTACAAGATGATGTCTGAATCCTCCATGTCCAGATATGAGTGCCACCAACTTCCTAAGAGCCCCTCGCGTCATGCTCAGTACCTCTCGGTTGGTGTGTCCTACTTTCAATCCCAGCGTCAGCTTAGATTGTCTGAGTCCTCTTACCTCCTTCCATCTTTCCTGATGTTTGGAGGTAATCCATTTCTCGACAGTATGCCTCACCGTATCCCTGCTGATTGCGGTATACGGTTCCGGTCCAACGAATTTTTTAGACGTCCCCTCCTTTGCAAGAGTATCCGCCCTTTCGTTCCCGTCGATATCACTGTGCCCTCTAACCCAGACAAGTGTGACCCTATTATGAGCCGAACACCCGTTGAGCCTGTGAGCACACTCTAGCTCCAGGGCCGAGTCAAATGTGCCACCCTTCATACAATTGACCACCTCCCTGCAGTCGGTGGCAAAAAAGATTTCCTTCCCGCCAACCCTACTACATTGAATATAGTCCAGTGCATGAATTAGGCCCATCAGCTCGGCCTGGTATACTGAGGAATAGTTCCCCATGTTTATCTGGCAGTCCAAGCCAAGTTCCACTGAGTGATACCCAGCCCCGTAACTGCCATGTCTCTTAGATCCATCCGTGAAGACTGTTATCGTTTACGACCCCACTTCAGGGATTGATCCGTCCTCAAGGAGGGTTTTGTGATGCATTTCCTGTACCACCGTCCTCCTAATCCCATCCATTGGCATAGCAAGTTCCCTGACCCCCTTAATAAGGCCCAGGACCCTCATATGCCCGTAGATGGTGCCTTCCTGATGCCACGTTTTGTTCTGCACCATTCTTATTGCCGTGCTTACCGCCGTCTTTACTATAAATAGATCCAGAGGTAGCATTCCCAGCAATGTTTCCATAGCCATGGTCGGCGTGGTGCGAAAAGCCCCCGTAATACCAACACATGCTAGTCTTTGAAGTCGATCTAGTTGACATCTCACTGTACTTTGGGTGGTTTTGTTCCACCATACAATTGAGGCGTATGTCACTATCGGCCTCACCATCATTGTGTATATCCAGTACATCGATTTTGGCGAGATTCCCCACCATCGTCCACATACCCGTCTACACTGATGTAGTGCCCTCTTAGCCCTCTGTATCTTCTCCCTCACATGATACCCCCAGGTTAGTCTCCTATCCAGATGTACACCCAGATACTTGACACTGGTGGCCAGTTTGAGTTCCGACCCAAAGAGTCTCAGAGGTTCTATTTCCAGGCCCTTTGTTTTCCTTGAGAAAACAATTAAGTCTGTCTTACTTGCGTTTATGGAGAGGTCGTGTTCCTTACACCATCCCTCCGTCACCCGAAGAGCTTCTTCCATGACATCCCGGATGGTGTTCATGAACTTCCCCCGTACCATTATCGCTAAGTCGTCTGCATACCCTACTGTGTATACATTTATTTCCTCCAGTCTTTGAAGCAATGAGTCGACAGTGAGATTCCACAGTAGCGGAGACAATACCCCACCCTGTGGGCATCCCCTGTTTACCCTTCCCCTAAGTTTGGAGTGTCCTGAGTTTATATTTATTGCCCTTTTTTCAAGCAGATTGTCAACCCAGTCCCTGACGACCCGACTGACCCTCCGCCCTTTCAGAGCAGTTCTCAGTTTTCCGAACTGAACCCTGTCAAATGCACCTTCTATATCCATGAGTACAGTCAGTGCTATTCCTCCAGTGTTCAGCTCGTGTTCCGCGACTCGCACCAACTGATGCAGTGCTGTCTCGGTTGACTTCCCAGTCTGATATGCATGCTGGTTACTATGTAGGGGATACATCCTCAACGTCGTTCTTTCCAGATGATCCGCTATCACCCTCTCCATTGCTTTCAATAGGAAGGATGACAAACTGATCGGTCTGAAAGACTTCGCCTCAGTGTAGTCCCCCCTTCCAGGCTTGGGCAAAAATACCACCTTGGTTTCCCGCCAAGTTACCGGAATATACCCCATCGCGAGACAGGTGACATATATTTCCCTGAGTCTCGGAACCAAGACCTCTTTACCCCATTGTAGCAGGGCGGGAAATATTCCATCAGGCCCCGGAGATTTGAAGGGCTCGAACCTCCCAATGGAACGTTCTACTCCCTCCAATGTCACAATCCCTTCAGCCGCACGTCTCCTCCTTCTCGTGGCCCTCCTCCTTTCAACCGGCCACGGTTGATTCGACGCCTGGCTTCCCGGAAAGTGTATCTCCATTAGGGTCCTGCTGCTTTCCTCTATTGTCTCCGACATTTTACCCGACCCATTGCGGATCAGTTCAACTCTAGAGACCGAGTCCTTGGTGACCATCTTCTGCAGCCTACTGACCTCAGAGATGCTCCCCATTTCCGAGCAGAAATCCCTCCACGATTGCCTTTTCTGACTACGCAGAGCTTTTTTCATGTCTCGTTTCTTTTCCCTGTAATCTTGCCATGACTGCTCCGTCCCACACCTCATGGCCCGATTAAAGGTTTTTCTGACCTCTCCCTTTAGCTTTTCCAGTTTCCCATTCCACCAAGGTGTTGGGTCCCTTTCTTCAACCAGAGTGAGAGGACATGCACTGTGGAATGCTTTTTCACAGCCCGCTGTATGACAGTTAGCCGCGATTCAACACTCCTTGCCGTTTTCGGCCCCGAACGCCCCAGTCCCCCCAGATCCCCCTTTAACACCCGCTGGTAAACCAACACATCGGTGTCTCTAGGGTTTCTGGTGGTCCTTGTTGGCACCCCTTGCCTCAGGCCATAGTGTCAGAGCTCCGAGTGGGTTTTCTCACAGACATAATAAAATATGAACTATTTTCTGCAAGATGCATGAATTAACACAATTTTGAACAGTGAAACAATTGTTCAACCAAACTTTATTTATTGACTTTAAATTACTTTCAACTTACAATATTTGAAATACTTAAAATACTCAAAATACTTAAAAATACTTAAAATACCTTATTATCTTTTATATCAATGTTGGCTGCTTGCGGTGGGGATGTTGATGTTTAATCTGGATGCTGGATGAGTGAAATTTTGTTGAATTCTACGTTGTATTTCTCGCTGACTTTATTCACTTTTTACTATTTTAACTTACAATACTAATTTAATTTATAATTTAATTTAGTAATTTATTTAATACCGTTTTATTATTTAATATTTATTATTTTATTTATTTAATACCGTTTTATTATTTAATATTTATTATTTTATTTATTTAATACCGTTTTATACACTTGTCGGTTTTTTTATTCTTTTTGTCTTTTTTTATTTCAAATTCTTTTGTTTTTTTCTTATTACTATTACACTATTGAACTTTCTTGTCTCACAACAAATTTCTAACTCCTCGTTTTTTTAATTTATTTTATGAATTTTTATGATGATAATTTCATCAAAGTTTTTCCTTTACCAAGAACCCCCCCAAAAGGTGTTCTTTTGGTGTAGCGTTTTATAATTAACCTTTTATCATAATAATTGGTGTCGTGTGTAAATCGTTGGTATTATTTATTTTATTGATGTAGCGTTTTTATGATTTTACTCTTGGTGTTAATCAGTGGTGTCGTGTGTAAATCGTTGGTATTAAAAATGGGTGTCACCGATTGACATAGCATTGTGACGTGGGATTGTTGTTAGTTAGATATATATTGAGCGTAATCATTTCCTTTGGTATTTTTTGCTTATGCCTTCCTGTGGTGTTTTTTGCTTATGACGGATATCAACTCATGAGAATTCAATAAGCATATAGTTGTACATATATAAATATTTTGTAGATTAAGCATTATGTGATCCCAGTGAACCAGTAAATATATAGTCACCATTCACACTGAAACACAGACATATATGCAAAAGAGTTCCACTC
Organism: Dilophus febrilis; assembly: GCA_958336335.1. Lineage (NCBI taxonomy): Eukaryota > Metazoa > Arthropoda > Insecta > Diptera > Bibionidae > Dilophus > Dilophus febrilis. The sequence continues at coordinate 5,074,871 of OY284473.1, forward strand.
TCGTATCCCGTGGTTCCCGTGACGACGTAAAAACACATCAAGTTTAATGGGTTCAAACATACCATATCGCTTTTCCCATAGGTCTTGGTCTCATGGTTTTTGTCGATGTTGCATTGCGATACAATTCGTTTGTGTATATATAAATATATGCATGTAAAAATGCAAAGGCATCACATTCGCATAATTGATATTTTATGGAATTTGTGCATTAAATATATAATAAATATAATTATATATAACATAGCTATATAGGTATGTTAATAATACCAAGTATGTAATTTGAAATCTCAGGTTAATTTTTAAATATTAATAAACATAGATATATGTACACATATATAGTTGATACATTATTAATGCAAATCAGGCATATTGACGTCCAGGGTTATGTGAATATAATTTTATATTAATAATATTTATTTCAACCCGACATACCACATAATATGTATAGCCTAATATCGAATTAATGTTTTTGTTTAATAATGTTGCATATGTAAAACTTCTCCATCTACCGTAATATAGTTAATGGTGTATAATATGTAAGGGTGTCTATTTGTCCCATGACATCCCTCCACCCTCCGAAAAAAATTTTTTACGGAATGTAAAAAATTGAAGTTGTAAATATCGCCTTGTAATTGTATTACCACTCCATCCGCATATTTTGTTATAGCATAATCTACTTAATTTTATTTGCTTATAAGATAGATTATTCATTAATTTATGTTAATATAGTATTTATTTCTAAATGAACCCCATTAATATTATTTCTATTTAGATATTACTTATTATTATTTAACTCTTATAAAAACGAACCATTTATAAATGAATAAATTTATATTTTAAAGTATTAAAAGAACCTTTGTATTACGTATTACCTATATATTTTAATTCTAAATTGATTATTTTCTTAATATCTAAGAAAAATATATATTTTTTTATTTTAAATTAATAAATTTTAATATCTTTTATTTCGAATATAAAATTTTAATTATTCGTTTTTATTTGACTCATTTATTTATATTTAGCAATAGATTTCTAATTTTAATATAAGGTTCGGTAGACAAAATTTCACATGATTATGTAAACAATTCTTAACACCTAAAGTAAGATATTATAACATCTTAAATATAAATTATACAAAATTAAATTAATGATATTAATTATTGCGATATATATATAATAAATAATTCTTAAAAAAAAATTATATCTTATAAATTTTAGAATAAATCGGTATTAAATTAAATATATTTAAATTTCAACACTATTATCAAAGTTTTATAGCCCCTGTTAACTGTCTTGAAGACTCGGGAATTTGTATTAATATGTTAATTGAATCTGAAAACTGTTCGTATACGACAAAAATGATTATAGTGATTAGAAATAGGGTAGAAACCGAAATTAGAGAATTTTTTTTTTAATAGTTAATGGGATGGTGTTATGTTGCAGTTCGGATTAAAACCAAATGTATTTCACCAATAGGTTCAAAATAACGCTGAATGTTCCATAGGATGAATTTCAAAAGGGACAAAAACCCATATTGAGTGCATAAATAACACAATGAAGTGAACGATAACAAGTTCCATATCTGCTACTAAACCTATATTATTTAAAAGAAATGTAAAAAGAAAGTATTAGTTTTGATTATTATATTTAGTGATTATATATTTTCAGCCTGTTATTATGAACGCGTTTTTTGCGTCGACCCATTAAAATTGTTGTATTGACCGCGTTATTAACTTCAACGACTTCATATGGTCCCAACCAAATATTGGATAATTTATGTTGTCTGGTCTCATTTTTCAACATAACCAGATCGCCTACTTTAAACACCATATCTTTCGCATTCGCATCATAATATTGCTTTGATTTAATCTTTGATTTAAAACTATTTTGTCGTGCAATTTCATAAGTTTTTTGTAATTTAAATTTTAATTGATTATAATAACTTTCGTGATCATAAATGGGCTCGGTTGGTTTTTGCAAATTTGTGGGTATTTCCGCCGTAAAACCGAACAAACAATCGGATGGCGTTAATTTCGTTGAACTATGTAACGTATTATTATGGACATGAGATGCCTGTCTTAACCATGCATCCCAATTTTGCGGACTTTCCCCAACAAAACATCTCAAATAGTCCGCTAATGGACCGTGACTTCTCTCTAACATACCGTTTGATTGTGGATGATATGCGGTGGTTTGCATCTTTTTAATTTTTAATAATTTACAAACGCTCTTAAATAAATTACCAACGAAATTGGCACCCTGATCTGTTACTAACACCTTTGGAATTCTGTATCGCGAAATTATTTCATCGTAAAACGTTCGAGCTACTGTTTCTGCTGTAGCATCTGGAATTGCGTAACAGTCCATGAAACGAGTTAAATTATCCTGAAATGTGAGTATGTACCTGTTACCAGAATGGGTTGTGGGTAACGGACCTACTATGTCCAAATAAACCTTATCAAATGGAAGTTTTGGTGTATCAGTAATTATCATCGGCATTTTGTTAGATCGAGATTTTTTATTCCCCTGACATTGTTTGCATTTCTTAATATATTCCTTTATATCCCTCATCATTCCCTTCCATTGGTATTGTTTCTTGACCCTGTGCAATGTTTTCCAAACCCCTTGATGACCACCCAATGGTGTATCATGAAAACTTCTCATTACCGTTTGAATATCATCTTTATTTGACAACTCTTCGATTTTATTTAAATCCTCCACGGCTATTTTATTGATATCGTTTTCCTCATTGACATCCACAGAATTAACTTTATCTTGTATTTTGATATCTTTTGGTACAATATTCTCCTCAAGTTTTTTGGTCCGCGCGCGTGTCTGAACCACTTCTATTTTATTTGTATTTTCTTTTGATATGCGACTTAATGCATCGGCATTCGTATTAAACTTTCCGGGCTTATATTCTATGTTATAATTATATTCCGACAACTTATGATGAAAACGTAACAACCTAGACGTTGGATCCTTAATATTAAATACCCCTAACAACGGTCTATGATCGGTATAAATTGTGAATCTACGTCCCAATAAATAACTCCTGAAATTCTTTGTTGCCCAAACCATTCCAAGTAATTCCCTTTCAATTGTGGAATACCTTTGCTCCGCGCTATTCAACGATCGACTAGCATACGCAATAGGGCGATCTTCTCCTGGTTTCCCTTGAGAAAGAACCGCACCTAGAGCGTCACCACTAGCGTCGGTTGTTAAGATAAATGGTTTGGCAAAATCCGGATATATGAGAACTTGTGGCGAAATGAGTGCCATTTTTAATTCATTGAATGATTTTTCGCATTCCTCAGACCACGTATATGTCGAAGTTTTCTTCATTAAATCATTCAAAGGACACGAAATTTTTGAAAAATTTGGGATAAATTTTCTGTAATAATTTGCAAAACCTAACCATGATTGCAATTGTTTAACATTTTTTGGTGTTGGATATTCAGACACACAAGCCGTTTTGGATGGATCGGGGCTTGCGCCTTCTTTGGTGCATTTATGACCTAAATAAATAACTTCCTTTTTTAAAAATTGACATTTTTTAATTTTTATTTTTAAATTAAATTTTCTTAATCTATCAAATACAGCAGCTAATTTATTATGATGATCAATTAAATTTTTCCCATAAATTACAATATCATCAATATATACAAAACATTCAATACCATGCAAACCCATTAACACATAATTCATAATTCTTTGGAATGTAGCAGGAGCACCAGTCAAACCGAAAGGCATTCTTTTAAATTCGTAATGACCGTAAGGCGTACTAAATGCCGTTTTAGGCGCATCCCTAGATTCCATCAATACCTGATGATAACCACTAGCTAAATCCAAAGTACTGAAATATCGCGAATGTCCAAGCTGATCTAATATATCTTCAATTCGCGGAAGTGGGAATGCATCTTTGATGGTTATTTGATTCAATTTTCTAAAATCAAACACCAATCTCCAACGCTTGGTACCGTCCGAATCTGACTTTTTAGGTACCACCAACAAAGGTGTATTCCAAGGACTTTTACTCGGGCTAATAATACCGTCTTCTAACATATTTCCTACTTCCTCATTTATGAACTCCTTATGTATTTCCGGTAATCTATAATTTTTTTGATTTATTGCGGGATGATTTTGCAATGTGGGTATGGTATGTCCAACAACGTCAGTGTATGACAATTTATCTCCTTCAAGGTAAAAAACGTCATTATACTTAACACATAAATCCACTAACGTCTCTCTTTCCTCTTTATTTAAATCCTCCTCTGTATTTAATTCACTAACTAATCTTTTAATTCTATCATCATTTTGATCATTCAGGCCGTTGACCATCTTTGTCATTAAATTAATTGATTTCTTATTATTTTCTATGTTATAATTTTTTAAATTATCATACCTTAAATTTAGTTTTCTTAATTCTATATTTTTCTCGTTTATATTAATAATCGCGACAGGCGCTTCATAATTGCTAACTTTTGAAATCGAATTGCCAACGTAAATTCCCTCTATAATCTCCTCTGATTTCACTAAAATGGATCCCGTGCGTATAGGCATCCTAACCATCAATACAATTTTCGACCTGGCTGGTATATTATAAATAACTTCTCCCAATAAACGATTTGATTTAATCTGCTTAATTTTACTATTTATCATATTATTATTTTCTACTTCTTTACTTACTTTATTAAAATCCTGTGTATTTAAAACTTTTACAATATGTTCTTGTTTAATATTTTCTATTCTTTGTTTAATTAATGTTTCCGCCAAACAAGCGTGTACTTTCGATGAACCGAACGATATGTTGGAAGATTCCCCGGGAGAATCAATTTCAGATTTTCCAGGCAATGACAGTGACCGATTATCGCCATGCCTTCCTTTAAATGCGCATTTTAAAAGAACCATGTCACCGGTGACAGATTTACCATTTGGACATTCTGAACCCTTCACATCAACTCCATTCACTCGTTCTACAACTTTATTATTTCCTACCCCAATATTTAATTTAACTTCATTATTTTTCTTCGCACTATTAATTAATTCCATCTTACAAATTTTATCAAAATCAACAATATCATCATTATATAATGTATTTTTCTCAACTTTCACAACTCGAGTTTGCTTTGGCGGTATGTCGGAAAATTCATTTGTTGAATTATTTTCGTATAGATTATTTAATTTCTTCGTTGATCGGTGATCACTTTGCGTTCTTTTAAATGGCCTTTTTAAAAGAGGCATAGCTTCGATCAAGAAGTCATTATTTAACCTATTCGAATCCTTCATTTCCACCTTGTTTCCCCCGACTCCCCGTTCTTTCACATTTAAATTTTGTTTATTAATAACTTCCTCGTTTATAATTGGCTTTGAAACTTGCTTAATATTTAACTTTTTATTATTATTCATATTTGCTCCGAAGGTGGGACTCCCCAAGTGGTCAGCTTCCTTTGCGAATTTATCAATAACCGCGTTAGTTTTTTGGGACATTTCGTGCGAGAAATGATTTTGGGGTTTCATTGGCATTGTCAGAAACAATGTACCATCTGGGCTAAACAACGAAAATGTGTTTGCAATGGCATTGATTATGGACGTTCCATTTAAGAAATCCCTCCCGATTAACCCATTTGCGGGTATACACTCGGTATCATTTATGACACCTAATGTAATTTGCAATGTATTCTCTCTGGTCGCTATACCAATTTTACCGGTGATTGACCCTTGAGTCGTATCACAACCTCCGAAAGCACCTCCAACTTGAACCTTATCTAAATTATTTATATCTTTCAAATTTTTTATAGCATTACTTTTTATTAAACTAATTTCTGCTCCGGTATCAATTAGAAATATGTTATTACCGTCTTTACATATGTCGATGGGTAGCCTAACGTATATTTTATTTATATTGTTATTACCTATTTTATTAAATATTGTATTTCCCGTCACTAATTTTGTAATATTATTTTTAACTATTGTATTTTTATTATTTAAGTTTTGTTGGCATTCTAATTTATTATCTAAAGATTTTAGGCTACTCATTATCTCCTTCTGACCAACACTACGGATTTCTAGTTTGGTCGTTACTCGTTTTTTTCTCGGGGTTCATTTTTTTGCCCCGTATTATTATTTTGGGACTGACCCAATATTGCCCTACTATTACCTAATTTATTAAAACCAACATTTCTTCTTGCATTACATCTAGCGAAAGTATGACCAAATCGGTTACAGTATGTGCATTGTTCCTGCCTAATATTTGCATTATTATTATTATTTGCATTATTATTATTATTTCCGGTTCTATAATTATTGGAATTATTATTATTATTATTATAATTACCCACGCTATTATTGTACCCATTTCGATTACCCCCGCGATTGTCATTGACCGCATTATTGAAATAACCATTGTACGTACCACCACGATTAGGCATGCGAAACTGTAGTCCATTTGAAACGTTATTGAACCCATTATCCGATCTCAAATTGTTGTTATATCTCTGTCCATTATTGTTTTGAAAAGTGTTTCTATTGATATTTTGATTGACATAAAAATTACTATTGTTTGGACATGTCTGTACATTATGTCCATAAACTTTACACGAGTTACAAAAGGGAGTGGACTTGCGTAAATTGCAATCCACATACGTATGATTAAATTTGCTACAGAAACCACACTTCAAAATTGGTTGATATTTCATAACATTGTCGTTATCCGTATTTACCAAGAAGTTTTTTGATTGCACGGCAGTACGTTGGAAAGGATTATTCACTTTTAATAATAACTCCGTTTTAATTAATGCCTCAACGGCCTGGTCAAAGTGAATCGTATCAAGTGTTAATGCGAACTGTCGTAAATTGGGATCCAAAAGCCCGCATTTTAATATACGCAACTTTTGTTCCTCAGTTTCTTTAATTAAAACCTGTGCCACGAGTTCCTTATAATCAGATTTCAATATTTCAATTACACATTGCGCACACTTATCTATCTTCCTTGCAAATGAAGTTATTGATTCCGTGGGCAATTGGAAAGTATTTTTCAATTCGGCATTTGCTGTATCTAACGACTTTTTGGAAATATACCTATGTCTTAATGTTGCACTAAATCCATCTAATGTGGTAACATTTAACCCTCTTATCAGTTCAAACGCGTCACCCGTTAATCGCGTACACAAAGCCGTAACAAATTTACCCTCATCCTCACTATCAATACATTTATGTGCATATTCGCATGCACCTAAAAATTCTTGAATTTGGTTTACTAAATAGGGACCAGGTTCACCCGAAAATCGTGGAACCAACGTTGTAACTAATTTGCCTATTTTCTGGAAATCCATGATGTAAGAATTTATGATATGATGTTTATTCGTTGCGGATGTTGAAATAATATTGGTATTTTTTAAAATTGGACGATTGTCTACTTTTTGTGGTGAATCTTGTTCCACTTGATTCAACACGCTCTGGATGTCACCGTGGATCGTTTGGAGGAATTCTAATTCAATACTTGTATTTAATTGCGTTTCTTCAATTTCCCCGAGTTCTTTCTTCAAGGAATTAATTTCAAAATTACTTTCAATAAAACTCTTATTTGCTTCAATAAGTCCAGACGAATCCTCCGTGTCATACAATGTTAAATAACCCTTTGCAAGTAGTTCCTCTTGTAAATCCCTATTTTTTCCTTGGGCCAACTCTAATTTCACTTTTAACGTCGCCGCCTTATTCTGTGTGTCGTGCAATGTTTGTGATAATTCCCTAATACTACCCTCGTATTGTTCAGATTGTACCTCGTTATCCCTTAACGTTACTTTATTGTTCTTTATAATATCCCTTAAATGCAATACTTCTGATTTCAAATTATGAATAGTTTTTGTTAATTGAGCCTGTGGTTGTTCTAACAAAAGATCGATAATATATTCGGTCGTTTCCAATTCACTTATTTTATCGTATTTAGAATTTATATTCCGTTTTAACTCTCTATAGTCCCTATCACTTAATTTCGATTTACAACTAATCATAAGATTCTCATTCAAATTTTTGATACCCTGTTTCCAAGATTTTTGTTCATGCCTACGTTGTTTTAATTCATCATCCATCAAAGCTCATTTAATCAATACATATAAAAAAAATTAACATGACAAAACACACTCTTTATAAAAATACGCAGACTAATATTATAACCTATCATTCACGATACCAAATATATCCCAAAAAACCTAAAAATCACGAATTAACCGCATAATTTATTCCAAGATATTCATTTGTATTATATGTTCATATTAAAATAAAATTTTGTGTATATGATAATCAAAATTTATGTTCCGTATTTATTTTTCTGAATATATAAGAATAAACCATATGTTAGAATTTAATAAAAATATTTTTAAAATCAAAGGTATATATAAAAAGCGTCCCATATATTTATATATCAAAAGAAATAATTATTTAAAACATATGATCAGAATGACCCACTTTTTCCACATATAACTAACTCATATATCATAATAAAAGAAAATTATATAATATTAAACAATACGTATATGCTTAGTACAATAAATTAATTTTATTTTTATTTTTTTTTTTTGTTTTAAATATTTTACTTATATATGATATATAACACTCAGATAATATTTAATAATCGCATATTATTGTTCATATGAAGAAAAAGCAAAACAAAATATTTAGTTACACATTACAAAAAACGTTAATACACTTTCACGATTTAAATAAAATAATTGAAACGAATTGCACGTAAAAAAACGCACTATATTTTAATTAAAATTATGATGTGTTTAAAATAGAATTAAGATGTGTTTAAATTAGATTAAATGAATGAAATCATTACGAACGTTTTCATTAAAGTAATGTATAGTAGGGTTTACCGGCTGCGCCAATTATGTTGGTGCAGCAATTAAAAAATAATTTACGAATGAAATTGGTGTTTAACACTCAATTAATTAATTTAATTTTATATACAAATATATATAATAAATCGGGGGTTTGTTCGAAATTACCGATTATGTCGTTGATGCAGTTCAAAAACATATTAATATTATTTAAGGAAATAAACTTAAAAAATAAAACGTTAATTAAATGAATATTGAAATAGTGTAATATAATTATATAATTTTATTTAATATTTGGCATAATTTAAACAAATTTCCTATACTGAGAGCGAATTCGAAATACCGGCTGCGCCAATTATGTCAGAGCTCCGAGTGGGTTTTCTCACAGACATAATAAAATATGAACTATTTTCTGCAAGATGCATGAATTAACACAATTTTGAACAGTGAAACAATTGTTCAACCAAACTTTATTTATTGACTTTAAATTACTTTCAACTTACAATATTTGAAATACTTAAAATACTCAAAATACTTAAAAATACTTAAAATACCTTATTATCTTTTATATCAATGTTGGCTGCTTGCGGTGGGGATGTTGATGTTTAATCTGGATGCTGGATGAGTGAAATTTTGTTGAATTCTACGTTGTATTTCTCGCTGACTTTATTCACTTTTTACTATTTTAACTTACAATACTAATTTAATTTATAATTTAATTTAGTAATTTATTTAATACCGTTTTATTATTTAATATTTATTATTTTATTTATTTAATACCGTTTTATTATTTAATATTTATTATTTTATTTATTTAATACCGTTTTATACACTTGTCGGTTTTTTTATTCTTTTTGTCTTTTTTTATTTCAAATTCTTTTGTTTTTTTCTTATTACTATTACACTATTGAACTTTCTTGTCTCACAACAAATTTCTAACTCCTCGTTTTTTTAATTTATTTTATGAATTTTTATGATGATAATTTCATCAAAGTTTTTCCTTTACCAAGAACCCCCCCAAAAGGTGTTCTTTTGGTGTAGCGTTTTATAATTAACCTTTTATCATAATAATTGGTGTCGTGTGTAAATCGTTGGTATTATTTATTTTATTGATGTAGCGTTTTTATGATTTTACTCTTGGTGTTAATCAGTGGTGTCGTGTGTAAATCGTTGGTATTAAAAATGGGTGTCACCGATTGACATAGCATTGTGACGTGGGATTGTTGTTAGTTAGATATATATTGAGCGTAATCATTTCCTTTGGTATTTTTTGCTTATGCCTTCCTGTGGTGTTTTTTGCTTATGACGGATATCAACTCATGAGAATTCAATAAGCATATAGTTGTACATATATAAATATTTTGTAGATTAAGCATTATGTGATCCCAGTGAACCAGTAAATATATAGTCACCATTCACACTGAAACACAGACATATATGCAAAAGAGTTCCACTCTCGTATCCCGTGGTTCCCGTGACGACGTAAAAACACATCAAGTTTAATGGGTTCAAACATACCATATCGCTTTTCCCATAGGTCTTGGTCTCATGGTTTTTGTCGATGTTGCATTGCGATACAATTCGTTTGTGTATATATAAATATATGCATGTAAAAATGCAAAGGCATCACATTCGCATAATTGATATTTTATGGAATTTGTGCATTAAATATATAATAAATATAATTATATATAACATAGCTATATAGGTATGTTAATAATACCAAGTATGTAATTTGAAATCTCAGGTTAATTTTTAAATATTAATAAACATAGATATATGTACACATATATAGTTGATACATTATTAATGCAAATCAGGCATATTGACGTCCAGGGTTATGTGAATATAATTTTATATTAATAATATTTATTTCAACCCGACATACCACATAATATGTATAGCCTAATATCGAATTAATGTTTTTGTTTAATAATGTTGCATATGTAAAACTTCTCCATCTACCGTAATATAGTTAATGGTGTATAATATGTAAGGGTGTCTATTTGTCCCATGACAATAGTCCAATTCGAAATAGATAGCTCTGTGATCAGACATGGTCGCCCGATCCATCACCCTCCATTTCGATTGTTTTCCCAACATCATGGCATTACAAAGCGTTATGTCCAGGACCTCCTTTCTGCCACTCACTACGAAAGTAGGCTCTGTACCCCGATTCATTATGCCAAGGTTGTTTCCAATCACAAATTCGAGCAACTGCTCTCCTCTGCGATTGTCATCTGTGCTCCCCCACACCACATTGTGTGCGTTGGCGTCACATCCTATTATCAGGCCCACGTTATTTACCCCGCAGTACCCTACAAGTTCCTCCACTGCCCTTCCGGGAGGTGGCTCAAGAGAGTCGTACGGCATGTATGCAGAGGCGATCACAAACGCGCCCGCCCCCACACCCACACGCACCACCACGAGGTCCGGCGTACATAGATGAGGCAGCATTACTGCTGCAATTCCATGCTTTACCATAATGCACGACCTGATTTTTCCTGCACCATTGAAGTACAGTGTACCAATGCTTCCAGGTAGACCCCTTATTTTCCCCCTGAAAACCCAGGGCTCCTGGATCATTGTTATATCCAACCCCTCCTCCACCATACACCTAGACATCATTGCTGATGCCGCCTTGCTGTGGTGGAGGTTCAATTGGCATATTTTTATTTTTCGGTATGGGCCCACCTCCCGCCTCCCTGCTTCTGATGTCCCAGCCATAGCTGTTCCATCATCCACAGTTTCCCCGTACCGAAGTGCTGCCCTTAGGTTTGCCGTCCGTGATTTTGGCATAGGCAAAATCCAGTCCGCAGTTGAGCAACCTCCCTGCGTTCTGTATTGCCTCCGCATCCACCCTCGGACACCAAACGGTCAGGATGACACCACCTTTCTTTCCGTCGTCATACCTGCCCGAGTAAGCGACCCTCCATTTAGAAGTGTCACTCACGCAGGCATTCTGACGTCGGAGTCTGGCAAAAATGGTCTCACTGCTCCCCGGTTGCCCTGGGATCCGTAACACCATTTTTCTTACATCCTTCATGGTTGTAAGCCGATCTATTGTTAGGTTGATTCCCCCCAAGAGGTTCATCTTCCCAACAACTTCACAGAGCCATGCCTTGGATTTGTGGTTCACGCATTTAACTGCAATGATCCCTTCATCCAAGTGTACGTCGGTCACACCAATGTCTCCGGCGTCCGCCGGCAAGGCATCAAGTGCTTCCAGGAGGGCTACCCTGAAGGCAACCAACCTGGCCTGATCCATGACATCCCCGCCGTTGACACCAGTGACGCCCAAATGAAGATCGCTTCCAGTTACCCCCGCAAAGGTAACTGGACGCTTCCTCCTATGGCCATGGTCCCCTTTGAGCGATTTCGGATTGACTTTGCTGTGCCTTGAAGGCCCTGCATCGTTTTTGCTGTGCCTTGAAGGCCCTGCATCAACTTTGCTGTGCCTTGATGGCCCTGCATCATGTTTCCGAAACCCCCCCTCCTTCCCTTTGGCTGCACCATTTGAAGAGTCGCCAGGCAAGCCCAACCCGCGTGTCTTCTGATTCGAAGACCCGCTAGGTGTGCTCACCTTGCACCTCTTCTCCTGTACAGCCTCTGGTGTGGAGTTTGCTGAAGTTGTCACTTCAGCCAGCTCGTTCCCGTCATCACTGACAGGTCCCAGCCGCTTCTTACGCTGAGCCTCCCTCCTCCTCTGCGTTCTGGTCCGCTTTCGCGTACTTTCGGCCGATTTGGTTGGTGGCTGCGTAATGTCCCGCAGCTCCGCCCGCCCACGCGGCCGCTGAGCTCGCTTTCGCGAACCCATGGCCGGTATGGTTGGTGGCTCCGTATCACGCACCCGCATCTCCCCGAAATTCCGTAATAGATTGCCCTCCCCAGAATCTATAGGGCATGCCTCCGTAGAGGGTGGATTCCCAGGCATAGCCTGGTTACCACCTGGGGTACCCAAACCTTTTCGTTGTACTTCCATTACGGTTGTTTTCGCATTAGTTACTTGGCTGCGTTCTAGGATGCATTGCCCGGTTGCCACCACGTGGAGGTGTAACTAACACTTGAGAATGACGAAATGAGAATCGCAAATACCCTAGAATGCTTTAACTCTTTCCGTCATCCCCCAAGCAACCATCCCGTAAGTTAAAATAGTGATTATTCTTTATCGTATCCTATTGATTTTTGATTGATTGGTTTTGATTGATTTTTAGATTGACGGTTTCACGGGGCACATCAACTGCATATCACCATAATATTAATGAAATAATATTAAGACTTAAATACAATTGTTTTATTTATTAAATTTTAAGCGCATAGTGATATCTACATTTAAATATGAATGCTGAAGAATATTATACCTGTTATATTTGCAAACAGACTTTTAAAAAAATATCTAATCTAATTACGCATTTAAAATTAGAACATAATTTAAATCAAGGTTCAACAAATGTTCTAAAATGCTGTGTTAATTTCCAATGCATATTGACGTTTTCGACTTACAGTGGTTTTCGGAAGCATTTAATAAATAAAAAATGTTTATTAAATTCAAAACAAGTCGAGGTCGAAGTTAGTCCAGACATCACTAAATACAACATGTTAAACCCAACTGATTATTTACATCTTGCCGAACATGTACCAAATATACAAAAAACAACTTCAAAAAAAGGTTTTGAAAATAAAGTAGTGTATGATAAAGAAGAAATGGTATGTTATTTGAATTCATTGGGTCTACCCAATTCAACAATTGACAAAATACTGGAATCAATAACTTTTTATACGAATGTTAGATTCAATTTTGGATACATTAAGTAATTCGAGTTCTTTACAAACATCAGATGTAAGCGATTTAAAAAATAAAATAATATGTATGCAAAATCCCTTCCAAGGGTTAGAAAGTTCTTACCGAAGAAAAAAGTTTTTTAAAAATAATAAATTTAGTGCAACACCAGCTGAAATAAATATAGGTATAAGATACGATAGGTTTTTTGATATAAAAACAAATGTTTCTAAAATTATTCCGAAACAATGTACGTTGATGTATGTTCCTATCGAAACTACATTAACTAGTATATTGCAAGACCTGAAAACGTTTCAGCATTTATTCAGACCGCAGCTGTTTGCGTTATTCAAGATTATGTTAATGGTACAAATTTTATAAAATTTTCTAAGAATGAATTAAGCGAACATGTGTTGTTTATTCAACTTTTTTATGACGAATTCGAGTGTACTAATCCACTGGGAACAAAACCCGGTAGACATAAAATTGGTGCATTTTATTTTTCTATTCGAAATTTTAAACCCGAAGTTCTAGGCCATTTAAATAATATATTTCTTTTAGGATTGTTTTATGTAAATGATATCTCCTCCAATGTTACAACATATAATAACATTCTTACCACTTTTATTAATGAAATGAAAAAATTAGAAAGCATCGGGTTTGAAATACATAATGTTGTCATACGTTGCGCGTTGATTGCTGTATGTTACGATAATTTAGGTGGAAATTCAATGTTAGGTTTTTCAAAATCATTTTCGGCGCAAAACTTTTGTCGGTTTTGTATGGCAACTAAACAAGAAATTCAAGAAAAATATTTTGAGAAAGATGTGCACGTAAGGCAACCAAACGATGATGATTCAAATAATATTGGAACTCATTTCCAATCAATTCTAAAGGAATTAAATTCAGTAAACTTTTATGATATGCTGACCGTAGACATTATGCACGATTTATTGGAGGGCGTAGTACAGTACGAAATTAAAGAATTCATAAAACAAATGTGTTTTAAAAATAAACCTGTACTGAAAATATTAAACGATCGAATATTTTCATATGATTTTGGTGTATTAGAATCAGCAAACAAGCCCAGTATTATCAACATTGATAAACAAGGTAACTTAATTGGACAGAAAGCAGCACAGTGCTGGTGTTTAATTCGATATCTTCCCCTTCTAGTTAATGATCTAATACCACCGAATATAATTCCTAAGTTCGAAGTTATTTTAAAGCTACTTGATATTATGGATATCATTTTTGCACCTAAAATAACGTTTTCAATGATCACACAGTTAGAGTTTCTTATATCCGAACACAATTCCTTATTTAAAAAAGAATATAACTGTAAACTTATACCGAAACATCACTTCCTTATTCACTATCCCAACGTCATTCGAAGATTAGGACCCTTAGTGCATATATGGTGTATGCGATACGAAGCGAAACATAATTATTTTATTAAATTATCAGAAAAAACACTTAATTTTAAAAATATATGTAAAAGCCTTGCCAATAGACACCAAGAACATTTCATATGTAACCGTCCAATTATATATTTTGAGAAAATCTATGGTCGTTTCCAAAGTATTGAATTAAATAAATTATCGCAATACGGAACCTTAATTTCCAATTTTTTCAATATTAGCCACAAAATGTCATTAAGTTTTCTTTCTTGGTTTAATTATGGGTACCAATATCGTGTAAAATATTTTATATGCACAGGATTCGATAAATTTGATTTCCCAATTTTTCAAGAAATTATGCATATCTTCATATACGATTCTAAGGAATATTTTGTAGTAAAAATGTGGGAAACACTCAAATATGCTTACCTATTACATGCTTATGAGGTTGAAGAATGCTCAGATTATAATATTATAAACTTAAATAGTTTGTATATTAAGAACACATTTGAAAAACATACAGATTTTTTTAGTTCCAACTTTTATATTGTATTAAAACATATCATTTTTTAATTTAATTAATGTTGCAGCAAAATAAACAAACTTATAAATAAGTAAGATTAATAAATATAAACATGAAAATGGTCATAATCACATGATTTTAAAACAAAAATTTCATTGGAATTTCAATGTACCATATTAATTTTACCATATCGCTTATACAAATAAATATATTATTAATATTATTATTATTGGTATGAAATAAATTAATTATAAAGTTAACTCCTTTTCTGGGGTCAATATGAAATAAAAATATAATTTTGTTCTTATGAAATACACTTAAAATTTTATTTTACGTATTCGAATTATTATAGGTTTGTAAAGACTGTGTTTGTGTGTGAAGATTTATATTCCACTCTTTTTTCTGGGATGATTCTGTTAGTTCTTTTTGTTGTATATATATTAATATAAAATTATAAATAAACATTCTATATAATGTTGTGTACCACGCAACATGCGGTTTCAGAACCCCTGATATCATCATTAACATCATCATTATAGATATATAAATATATATATATTAAATAACCTATACGTTAATATTTTAATAATGGATATTAAAATATTAATTATAAAAAAAGAGCATTCAACGATAGGAGATAGAACAAACCAGTCGGATAGTTAAAGTGATTTAATTATGTTCTATAATAAGTTAAATATATATATATGAAAAGAATTATTAAACTGTTTTATAAGAATTAAAGTTAATATTAAATATACACGAATATTAAATGTTGGAAGTGAAGTTTTATTAATTAATCAACCAAAATCGTAACAAAAACCATCCCAATAGTCACCTGACTAACCAGCTCGCAACATATTTGGTGGCAGCGTTTCATTTATGGAGTATGGACAAATAGGATACATACTATTCGTATTCCAGGATTGCAGCAATAGTTAGAAAAAATTGGGTGACAAAATTAATTTTTTTTTTAAAATACCACATAATTTTTTTCTCTACATACAACATTATAATGCATTTAACGGTGAACGAGTACCAATGTATTAACGTATGTATATATATAGAGGACATTGAAGGTCAATGGTGAAAAAAAAAAGAAGAAGTGGATGCTATACAGTTACAAACAAAGAATAGAGAAAAAAAAAGAATTCTATTCAATTACAAGTTATTTTAATTATATTAAATTTTTAATTTTATGATTTAATTATATTAGAATTATAAAGCAATTATTTTTTTTTGTATATATATATATTCAAATTTACTAATAATTTTTTTATTTTTTTTCTATTGTATTTTTATATAAGTAATTATAACAAAACCTTATTATAATCGTACATACCGTAAGGTTACGAAGGTTTTTATAAATGATCAAATTATAATTAAGAAGTCACATTTATGGATCAAAAGAAAATTAATTTAAGAGGAAGAACAATTGAACCTAAAACAGATGAGTGTAAGTCAAAATCAAAATTCAAAATTATATAAAAAAATTGCAGAAGAACATGTAAGTACTAGCGCTAATAACAATAATAATATTGAAAATTTTGTGAAAGTTAATAATTCCGCGTGTGAATCGTTATCTGATTTATTCAGTGCTAATGATATAAAAAAAATTGATGAAAATATAGATATAGTCGAAATGCCTTTCAATATGGAGGTCATGCTCAAAGTCATACCTGAATTTAACGGTACCCCTGAAAAATTACATAAATTTATTACTTGTTGTGAAATAATCTACAAACCGCTTTTAACGGAGGAAGATAAGCACACATTTCTTGAAATTTTAAAAACAAAATTATACGGTCGTGCTTATGATTTAGTTAAATATAAAAATTTTGAAAATTGGGAAGAATTGAAAAATGAATTTCAATTACTTTTTAAAGAAACGCGTTCCATTGAGCAACTGCAACTTGAATTGGTTAGCATAACACAACGTGGAGACGATGTGAAAACATTTGCGAATAAAGTTGAGTGTGTGCTATCCGATTTAAATGACGTTTGCATCGCTCGAGAGGGCGTGGCGGGAGCAAATGTTATACAAAATTTAAATGCTTCCACTGCGTTGAATACTTTTCAGGATGGATTGAACCACCCAATCGGACTACTCGTTCGTGCGTGTAGGTTTAATACATTAAGGGAAGCAATTTCAAAAGCAATAGAAGAGGAAACTAAATTAAAATCAAAAAAGTGTTTAAAACCAGATTTTGTCTTCCGTAGTCCAAATAATATAAATCAAAAAACTTTGGTAGTAACATGTCAAATGTGTGGAAAGGCTGGTCATGCGGCAAGTTCATGCTATTCATTGCGTCCAAAAGAATCTTTATTTCCGACGCGAGTTTTTAACCCCACGAATACATATAGGCCTCCGCAACAAATAAAACATATTTCAATTTCTTGCAATTATTGCCATAAAAATGGTCACAATATTGCTGAATGTAGGAAGCGTATATATAGTGAAACGAAACGTTCACAGCAGAATGCAAAAACAAATTTTCATCAACCAGATAACAATTTACCTAACATTTTTCCGGAAAACGCGAACCCACTCGAGCAGGAACAGGCGAACACGTCTGCGCGAGTGAAAAATTTATAAATTCGTGTTCAAAATCTTTTCATAACAACAACTTATCAACTATCAACAAAAACATTTATACATTTTCAATTAACCAAATTCATACAAAAAGAAAATACATTTCGATTAAACTTGATATTTTAAAAGCTTCTAATTCCTATTTCTTAATTGATACTGGGGCAGATATTAGTGTAATAAAAAAAGGATTCATAAATAGTGAAACGATATGCTGGCCGAAGTTAAGAGGTATTATATCTGGGATTTCAGCGGAGAATATTGAAACATTAGCATTAGTTTATGCAAATATAATTTTTCCAAATAATGTTACCTTGCGCCATTCCTTTCACATAGTGTCCGATTCGTTTCCAATAGAATGTGCTGGGATATTAGGCGAGGATTTTTTAGAAGTCGTTAAGGCAAAAATTGATTACGCTGATAATTTTATAGATTTAAATCCATATGGAAATATACATTTTAAATTAAAATTTTCTCCTGCTATTCAACCGCAAAAAATAACTATACCTCCAAGGGTGGAAAAAATTGTTTACGTACCTGTTTCTGTTAGTAGTCATTTGGAGTACGTATGTTCAGGGAAGGAAATTCAACCAGGCGTGTATGTAGCAAATTCATTAGTTCGTGTCGTCGATAATCACATACCGATAAGTGTTTTAAATACCAATGATTATCAAGTTGAAATTGATAATTAGTCTTTCGAGCCTGATCCAATTTCTAATTACGATATTTATGTGGCAAATTCAAACTTTCAGTGGAAAGATTCTTTAACTAATAGGCTAAACAAATTACAAGAAATCATACAAACAGACCATTTAAATCATGAAGAAAAAGAATCAATACTACAATTATGTAAAGAATTTAATGACGTATTTCATTTAGAGGGTGACCATTTAACTGTTACAGAGGCGGCAGTTCATGATATAATGATAAAACCGGGGACAAGACCAATACGTGTAAAACCATATCGATTACCCCATGCAACCAAGACCGAAATTAACGAGCAAGTACAAACAATGTTAGAAAATGACATCATTGAAGAAAGTTTTAGTCCGTGGAATTTTCCGTTATTAATAGTTCTAAACAAGTCTCAAAATGTAAACAAGAGGTGGAGAGTTGTTGTAGATTTCAGGCGCTTGAATGATATCACAGTCAACGACGTATTCCCGCTTCCAAATATTGTTGACATTTTGGACCAATTGGGAAATTCTAATTATTTCACCACACTTGATATGGCGGATGGTTATCATCAAGTGTTGGTATCGGAAAACGATAGAGAGAAGACAGCATTTAGCACAGAATTAGGACATTTCCAATTTAAGAGAATGCCTTTTGGTCTAAAGGGAGCACCAGCCACATTCCAAAGATTAATGAACAATGTTTTGTCTGGAATAAACGGTATTAGGTGTTTTGTTTACATGGATGACGTTGTTGTGTATGGATACAACCTATCAGATCACAATAGCAAATTACAAGATGTTCTTACCTGTTTCCGAAAATTTAATATCAAACTCCAACCGGCCAAATGCAATTTTTTAAGAACCGAGATTTCATATTTGGGTCATATCGTTACTAACAAGGGTATAAAACCTGATCCAAACAAAATTATCGCAATTCAAAATTTTACCAAACCCAAATGTCCAAGGGATGTAAAATCATTCTTGGGACTTTGTGGGTATTACAGACGATTCATAGACAAATTTTCTAATATGGCAGAGCCATTAACTGCACTTTTAAAGAAAAACATTGAGTTTCGGTGGGATGCAAAATGTGAACATGCATTCGATATTTTAAAACAAGCACTAATGCAACCACCCGTATTACAACATCCAGATTTTCAAAAAACATTTATTATAACGACCGACGCCAGTAACGTCGCAATAGGAGCCATTATTTCGCAGGAACATGATTCCGCAGATTTACCGATTGCATTCGCCAGTCGAGTGTTAAACGGTGCGGAACGCAATTATTCCACAATTGAAAAGGAGTTGCTCGCTATTGTTTGGGCTGTTAAGCGATTTCGTCCGTATGTTTATGGTGTTAGGTTCATAATAAAAACCGATCACAGACCTTTGGTTTGGCTTTATAAAAATTCTAATCCGTCGTCGCGTTTATTACATTGGAGAATAGAGTTAGATGGCTACGACTATGAAATTGTCTACAAATCCGGTATTACAAATGTTAATGCCGATGCATTGAGTAGGATCATTATTCCAAATACCGACACATCAAGCACAAACCAAGTGAATATACTGACTAGATCACAAGCACGGTGTACAAATTCTACATGTGCTAGTGATAGTAATGATGACAAAGGGAAGATAACCACGGTAGAAAATGAAAAAGATATTCACCAGCTAATTACCGAATTTCATAATTGTCCATTAGGTGGGCATCAAGGAGTCATAAAAACTTACAAAAGGATAAAGGCATATTATTATTTTCCAAAAATGTTAAGCCAAATTAAGAGATTTATTAAAAAATGCGACTTATGTCAAAAAAATAAATTCGGTAGACTCAATAAATTTCCCATGAGAGTAACAACAACTTCAAAAACTCCGTTTGAAAAAATATTTTTGGATATTGTTGGGCCTCTCACGTCCACGCATGAACAAAATAAATACATTCTGACAATACAGGATGATCTGACCAAATATTCAATTGCCGTTCCATTGCAAAATCAAGAAGCTGTGACTATTGCAAAGGCTTTCACAGAACAGTTTGTGTGTAAATTCGGCGCTCCGCATTCAATTCTGACTGATCAGGGATCAAATTTTATGGGAGAATTGTTTACCAATATTTGCAAACTTTTACATATAAAGAAATTTAACTCTACCGCATATCATCCCCAAACGAACGGTGCTCTCGAACGTACTCATCGTACATTGGGAGAATATCTACGTAATTTTTCGTCAGGAGATCCACTTAATTGGGATCAATGGGTTCAGTTCGCTATTTTCACATTCAATTCTACGCAACATTCCGCTACTGGGTATATGCCATTTGAGCTTATATACGGATTCAAACCGAATATACCCTGTACATTGAAACGTTCGCCCGAGCCTTTTTATAATTATGACGATTATTGCTCGGAGGTGACCAATAAACTCCAAAGTTCCTGGTGCTTTGCAAGACAAAATTTAATTATAACCAAACAAAATTCAAAAGTCAACTATGACAGAAAAACACATATTCAAAACTTTAATATCGGTGATAAAGTATTACTAAAAAACGAAATGAAATCTAGAAGTAAGCTAGAACCCCTTTGGTCGGGACCATACGAGATTACAAAAATTAATTCTGCAGAGAATTCGACAATCAAAGTGCGTCGCAAAACAAAAATAGTTCATAACAATATTATAAAACTATTCAATGAATAGTTTTCACAAATTTTAAATATTTAATTGGTGCTGGTGTTGCAGTTGCCACATGTGGGCATTAGGTTATTAGTACTGTATTGCAAAACATATAATGAAGAGAATTAGATTTGATTTTTTTGATTAATTTTGATTTTGAAGTACAACATCATAAATAGGGTGAAATTGTTTGTACATATTTTAAATTTATAAATAGAAATATTCATACGAAATTGTTGTATGACAGTATTTAATTTGATGAATTATAAAACCGTAGTTTAAGGAAAAAAAAAAATTGAAAAATTGAAAAAATTTTTGTAAAATACGTAATTCAAAAGTTGAATTAATTATTAATAAGTTAAGTTGTTCGAAAAATTAATTGAACAAATATATGGATACTTTAAAAATGTGTTTTGAAGCACATATGTAATTATAAGAAATACGAAATAAAATAACATAATGAATTTCGTATAAACCACACTATGGTTTATCTTCATAGGGGGTGAGGTGTTGTGTACCACGCAACATGCGGTTTCAGAACCCCTGATATCATCATTAACATCATCATTATAGATATATAAATATCTATATATATAAAAGAAAGTGATGTTAGTTACTACGCTTATAACTCGAGAACGCCTGGACCGATTTCGGTGATTAGCACCAATTCGGACAGGTCTCCGGCCAAATAAGAAGAATACACAAGAAAATTTTGGAAAATTTCCCAAAAAAAAAAATTATGAAGAAAATTCATTTTCACATACATTTTTTTTACAACGCTATCTTAACTCAAGAACCCATAAAAAAACATGATTGTAAATGCTATATTGCCAGTAGATGGCGTTGTATGCACACTTGGCAGATGCAATGACATATGTGACTGGAGTTTTAGTAACATAAATATTGGAATTTTCTTCAGCTTTTATCAGCTTTCGTTATTTATTTAAATTAAATTTGATTTAATACATTATTTTGAAACAATTTACTGTGAAAATTCCCAGCGAAAGGTGATTTCATAGAGGTGAGTTTAGTTTAATGAAATGCACATTGTAAATGGTATTGCGCGCTCATCGATAATCAACCCAAACGTTCATTTAGGATTGTGCAATTAATTTTTAGGTGGAATACTTTGAAAATTCATTTCATTTCATTCTGATTGATCATTTTGGTGTTAAATTCTATTTTCAAACGGTAAGTTGCCCAGAAAGATGTTTATTTTGTGAGTTTATGACATTTGATATTTTGTGTGTTCGTTTATCAGTGTAATTAACAATGCCAAGAATCAGAAGATCGAATCTTTCGCATCGCACGCGAAATGCAAATAGAGTTCGGAATATTGCTTATCAATTGATGGCGGATGAACAACAAATCGCACGAGAACAGCACCGTGTTAGTATGGCCCGACTTCGTGCATCACAAACACAAGAAGAAAGACAGGCGGGAAATGAAACGGCGCAGTTGACAATGAGAAATCGTCGGGCAAATGAGACAACTCAACACAATTGATGATGGAAATGTCGGCATGATTTTCCTTGATGCGCCTGGCGGCACTGGCAAGACATTCCTCATATCATGGATTTTGGCTGCAGTTCGTGCAAGATCAGAAATTGCTGTAGCAGTTGCTTCTTCTGGAATAGCGGCAACGCTGTTGGAAGGTTGTCGAACCGCCCATTCTGCATTAAAATTGCCATTAAACCTGCAAGCGGTTGAAGAACCAATATGTAACATAGCGAAACATTCAGCAATGGCCAAAGTTTTGGTAGCAAGCAAAATTATTATCTGGGACGAATGCACAATGTCGCATAAACGCGCGTTAGACGCTTTGAATCGCACTATGAAAGATTTGCGTAATGACACAAGACCTTTTGGGGGTGCACTGATTTTACTCTCAGGCGATTTCCGGCAAACACTACCAGTAATACCACGATCGACCGCTGCCGATGAGATAAATGCTTGCCTCAAATCATCACCATTGTGGCGTTATGTGAAGAAACTTAAGCTGACGACAAACATGCGAGTTGCATTGCTAAACGATCCATCTGCCAAAGTGTTCTCCGAGCAACTGCTAACTATCAGTAATGGTCGTGTTCCTGTGGATGCATCGAATGGATTAATTTCCTTCCCGCCAAATTTTTGCAATTTCGTCTCAACGAAAGAGGAGCTCATAAACAAAGTGTTTCCGAACATCATTGCTAACCACAAGAACTACAATTGGTTGAGTGAAAGAGCAATTTTAGCAGGAAAGAACAAAGATGTGGATGACTTAAACTTCAAAATTCAAAATCAAATCGTTGGGACAGTGCATTCATTCCAATCTATCGACTGTGTAACAAACGAGGACGAAGCAACCAACTACCCAACTGAGTTTTTGAATTCATTGGATGTGCCTGGCTTGCCACCGCACAATTTACAATTGAAGGTTGGCTCAGTCGTCATCATGCTTCGCAATCTCAACCCACCAAAATTATGCAACGGAACGCGTTTAGCGGTCACAAAACTCATGGCCAATGTGATTCACGCGAGACTACTAAAAGGAAAATTCAAAGGTGAGGAAGTTCTTATTCCAAGAATTCCAATGATCCCAACCGATATGCCATTCGAGTTTAAGCGAATCCAATTTCCAATTCGTCTCGCATTCGCCATGACTATTAATAAATCACAAGGCCAATCATTGAGTGTTTGTGGCCTGAATCTGGAAAATGCATGTTTTTCACATGGACAACTGTATGTCGCATGTTCACGTGTCGGAAAACCATCTGCTTTGATCGTTTTCGCACCTGATAACAAAACGAAAAATATCGTTTATCACAGAGTACTTGAATGAGGGGAAACTTATGTGGCAAAACAACGTTTGCCGGGTCAGCTAGTATATATTAAATAACATATCCGTTAATATTTTAATAATGGATATTAAAATATTAATTATAAAAAAAGAGCATTCAACGATAGGAGATAGAACAAACCAGTCGGATAGTTAAAGTGATTTAATTATGTTCTATAATAAGTTAAATATATATATATGAAAAGAATTATTAAACTGTTTTATAAGAATTAAAGTTAATATTAAATATACACGAATATTAAATGTTGGAAGTGAAGTTTTATTAATTAATCAACCAAAATCGTAACAAAAACCATCCCAATAGTCACCTGACTAACCAGCTCGCAATATTGTACATGTTTGTATAAAAATATAGGCTAATATATAACATATTTTTTAAAACAGTATTTTTTAGAGTCAATTGTAATCTTTGAAAGGGTGAATGTAATCAAGGTCAGTTATGAAAATGATATTATTAAGGTATTATTTATATATACGTTACTCATCTTCTCTTCCTATCTTCCATCCTATACATGGTTGCAAGCATAAACATGCATAAACAGAATTAAATTTAGAGTAGAGAAAAAAAAAACATTGAAACAAAACACATTAAATAAATATAATTATTCGGCATTCAGTTAGAAAATTTACTAACAAATATCAGTTTCATTATTATCATTCGGAAGTTAGGTGGTTTTTGCAACTTATAAAAAAATATTAAAGTGTGTTTTATTCTAAATTAAAAGTGATAACTTAATATTGGGAATATGTTATTAAAAATAAAATACTTAAATAGCTTCAAATTCGTGCATATTTATGATGAAGACATTAACTCCGTTACACATTCAGGTAAGTGGATATTATCTATCAATTATTATAATATGATAAATCCGATATCGTATAGTGATATAAATCAAATATTTTAAATTTCACTCTTTTTCGTGGGGTGAATTTTGAAAAATGACATGCTTTTTTAATTTGACTAATAACAAATAAGACAAATTTGTATATACTAATAAAATTCTTCTTACTTTATGTAGAAGATTTGTTAGTTTTTGTTTTGTCTTTTATTTCGCGCATTTATATAGTATTGTATATGTCCATAAAATGCAATTTAACATTTTATTTTGTTTACAATTTTCTTCATTTAAAATAACATTTATTCTATAATTCTCTTCACGAGACTAAGGTGATATCTGATTTTTTAAATATTATACAAAAAATCATTATTGAGTTATTAATTTTAATTTTTTAATCATAATGGTGTAACTTTTATGATAAATAGTATGCATAATAAAATAATTAAATATCAAATATCATTAATAATTATTATAATTTTCAGTACAAGTAGAATTTGAAATATTGAGTCCCATTATTTTTACTGACCAATATGGAACGGTTATCAGGAATGAATATTTGTTTATGTACATTAAACAATTCCAAAATGATTGCAATTTTTATATCATGATACAAACCGAGGAGTCAGTGCTAAAAAATTTAGGTAGGTTTATACATTATCATTTGTGTTATATATTATAAGAGTTTACGAGTACATATAATAAAATATGTCAATTTAGTTTTTGAATTAGTTATAATTTTGTTTTGTAATTATTTATCAAAATACAGATCTACCGTCGGATGATGTGTCATCCGTACATTCCTCGGATTATTCATTGCACTCACAACCATCCTCATCATCATCGGTTCCTAAGGTATGGGAATTAATTTATTTATTATGTTTAGTTCTAAATTTCTAGTTTTCCAAAATTATAGGTACCGCAATACATTACAAATACAACGAATACAAGTGCTGTTTTATTCAATTCTCAGGTAAATTTATTGTAAAAAGTTTAAATCAAGTAGTTATTTTTGTTTTCAGAAAATGCTACTTATATAGTATTTTTTTGATTTTAGTTTATTTGATTATTAGGGTGTGGGTTAGATTCTTTAATATAACACTTTCAATTTCCTCCTCCTTCAGAAACACTTGGACTGCATTATTGTATTACTTTTTACTTTAATTTAATTTAAAATTTTCCAGACCATTTTTAATTTAAATGTTCATGTACATCATACTAATTATTAACCATATTAATTTACTACAGCAATTAAAAGATAGAATTTGTCAAAATCTCGACGCCGCCTTAATCTTTTCGTATTATGAAAAGCACAACGACTTACGAGAAGACTTAAGGCGGTTATTGGTACGGGAGGTTGTGAAATCCCTACAGATGGAATGTGGAACGCACTATCCATCTTCGCAGCAAAAAATACATTACGCAAAATTGTGTATAGAACTATTTCCAGTATTTGCAATTAAATCAGATATGCCTTATGTATGTTATAATTATTATTTGAATTATGTTGTAATGTTATAGAAATTCAAAAACGAATGGGTTTCTCAAGATGTATATTAAAACGATTCATAATCAACGCTTTAATTTTTGAGGATTAAAAATACTAAATGTTATTATGTATCACTATTATATATAATATTACTATCACTTTATTATTTACGTAATTTAAATAAGTTTTGAAACTAAATTTTGATATTTATTTTACTTTTATAGGAATCATTTTATGATCCACGATCCCGTACAGGTTTCCTTGAATCAAGACTCAAGCATTGCCAAAAGTTTCGCCGATCCCATGGTTGTGGCAAGTACAAGAGCAAAGTACCATACATAATATTTAATCAATTTTTTATCAATGTGTTTTCAAGGTGTTTTGAATGAAATTATAATATATATTCTAGATGAATGAAAATAACCAGATGGTAAAAGAACCGGAAAACAATTTGAATATAGAAAACGTTAAAGAGGACGTTGAATTTTTAAAAAATGCTTCTTTAAATGAGCAAATGGACGTCATTTTAGAAAAATTCAATAAAACGCACGATTACAGAAGGATATTAGGAAATTCAGTATTAACAGAACACGGTTCATTGGTGAATATACTATATACATTTTATTAAAGTAAACAAATTAAATGTATTTTCAAATTAGGTTTTTCATGACTGGAATAAAATGTACCCTAATAGTATCAGTTTTGTGGAAAAATGGAGGGACATGCATACTCAAATTAATGAGATTTACACAAATTCCTGTACCCCAACAATAATTAAAAATACAGAACCCAAACTATCTGGTAAGTTTATTCAAATGCATTTTATTGTTAGTATTAATTAAATTAATAATATAATATTTATACATTTCAGATTGGAACGAATCAATCCAAATATTTTTAAAATTACTGTGTTTATTGCCTCCAGTAAATACGTCAAAAACGGTGAAACAAACAGCGAAAAGGGATTCGTTATTCACGGCGATTGACAAATTATTTGTATATCAAAGTATGTTGTGTCCCGCTGTTGTAAATGATATTTCCCCTCAACCGTTAATAGTGGCAATTGGAAGCAACAAAAAAGCTATTTCAAATTACTATGTCATAGTCGACGGTAAGGCGGTCCCGGTTCCTGGTGATACGGCCGCTGACGCTGTAGAATTTTGTTTTAAAATTCATTTTGTTTTGAACGTGGAATACCACGCGTCGTTGGACTCATTGTATAAATTTATACAAAAAGGGGTATTTGGAATGGATGTTCCAATAAACAATAATATTAAAAAATTATGTGCTAAAATGAACTTGTAAATTTATACATTATTGTTATAATCATTTTGTATTTTTGTTTAAAGAATTCAGTTTTTTTTAATATAATTTATTTTATTTAATAATTTTTCTAGAATATATCTAGTTTATGTATTAAAAATAAGCCTAATATATCTAACGTGATACAAGATCAACAGAGAATATGACCTTTTTTACTATTAGACTGAATATTTTTAAGATGTACAATTAAAAATTAAAAACACTATTATAATTATTTTTAATATTAAAGATAAAATTGAATTATTATTTTTTTAAGCAGTAAATGTAATTATTTTATTTTTAAATTACTTTTATTTATTAACAATTTAATAAAACAAAGGTTTAAAAAGAATTAATTAAATTTCTTTATTTTCAGTTTAAATCTGGAAGAATAATAATTCTTTCAGGTGTTCGAATGGTTGTTTTGAAAGGGTTAAATTTATTATTTTCCTAACCCGTAAGTTATACTTCTAAAGGATAAAAGTCATGTTTTTTGTGAATTTAAGTTATTCTAATAGAGAGGTACATTTCACGAATTTAATTCGTGGTAATTGGTATTTGAAATGAGCAAAATGATTAATTTAATTATTCGAATTCATTATTTGCAATAGTATAAATTAGCATTTGTTAGGGACGTATGACATTCTGCAAAAATATTCAATTTAAGATTTTGTGTAATGATTATAATGATTTGAATAAGGATCAAATTAATTATTTCGTGCATTCCTATTAATCTCTTCTAAAACTGAAAATTAATTATTTAATACGAGCATAATCCACACTATGAAATGGGTATTTGGATTCTTTGAGTTCCAATTAAATGATGATTTGAAAACATTCTTTACATCCCAAATACGGTAGATTTTTATTCAATTTTGGGTGAGTTTTAATAATTAAAGAAGTAACAAATTCTTCCTTTAAAAACATCAGTTAATAACTTGATAATAATATATTTAATCATTTTATTGTACTTTCAAATGATAAATTCCACTAAAATGATTGAGTATTAGTTTCAGTTTATGGAAAAGAGTTATTTTAACTTAAAAAAAGTAGTGGACACAGTGTCATTATTTCAAAGAGTGAAAAAAGGATGAATATCATCCTTTTTTTTCTAAGAGTGTAATATATAATAAGCAATAAGGAAATAAGAAATAATTAATTAAATAATCATAATTAATATCATGATACAAACCGAGGAGTCAGTGCTAAAAAATTTAGGTAGGTTTATACATTATCATTTGTGTTATATATTATAAGAGTTTACGAGTACATATAATAAAATATGTCAATTTAGTTTTTGAATTAGTTATAATTTTGTTTTGTAATTATTTATCAAAATACAGATCTACCGTCGGATGATGTGTCATCCGTACATTCCTCGGATTATTCATTGCACTCACAACCATCCTCATCATCATCGGTTCCTAAGGTATGGGAATTAATTTATTTATTATGTTTAGTTCTAAATTTCTAGTTTTCCAAAATTATAGGTACCGCAATACATTACAAATACAACGAATACAAGTGCTGTTTTATTCAATTCTCAGGTAAATTTATTGTAAAAAGTTTAAATCAAGTAGTTATTTTTGTTTTCAGAAAATGCTACTTATATAGTATTTTTTTGATTTTAGTTTATTTGATTATTAGGGTGTGGGTTAGATTCTTTAATATAACACTTTCAATTTCCTCCTCCTTCAGAAACACTTGGACTGCATTATTGTATTACTTTTTACTTTAATTTAATTTAAAATTTTCCAGACCATTTTTAATTTAAATGTTCATGTACATCATACTAATTATTAACCATATTAATTTACTACAGCAATTAAAAGATAGAATTTGTCAAAATCTCGACGCCGCCTTAATCTTTTCGTATTATGAAAAGCACAACGACTTACGAGAAGACTTAAGGCGGTTATTGGTACGGGAGGTTGTGAAATCCCTACAGATGGAATGTGGAACGCACTATCCATCTTCGCAGCAAAAAATACATTACGCAAAATTGTGTATAGAACTATTTCCAGTATTTGCAATTAAATCAGATATGCCTTATGTATGTTATAATTATTATTTGAATTATGTTGTAATGTTATAGAAATTCAAAAACGAATGGGTTTCTCAAGATGTATATTAAAACGATTCATAATCAACGCTTTAATTTTTGAGGATTAAAAATACTAAATGTTATTATGTATCACTATTATATATAATATTACTATCACTTTATTATTTACGTAATTTAAATAAGTTTTGAAACTAAATTTTGATATTTATTTTACTTTTATAGGAATCATTTTATGATCCACGATCCCGTACAGGTTTCCTTGAATCAAGACTCAAGCATTGCCAAAAGTTTCGCCGATCCCATGGTTGTGGCAAGTACAAGAGCAAAGTACCATACATAATATTTAATCAATTTTTTATCAATGTGTTTTCAAGGTGTTTTGAATGAAATTATAATATATATTCTAGATGAATGAAAATAACCAGATGGTAAAAGAACCGGAAAACAATTTGAATATAGAAAACGTTAAAGAGGACGTTGAATTTTTAAAAAATGCTTCTTTAAATGAGCAAATGGACGTCATTTTAGAAAAATTCAATAAAACGCACGATTACAGAAGGATATTAGGAAATTCAGTATTAACAGAACACGGTTCATTGGTGAATATACTATATACATTTTATTAAAGTAAACAAATTAAATGTATTTTCAAATTAGGTTTTTCATGACTGGAATAAAATGTACCCTAATAGTATCAGTTTTGTGGAAAAATGGAGGGACATGCATACTCAAATTAATGAGATTTACACAAATTCCTGTACCCCAACAATAATTAAAAATACAGAACCCAAACTATCTGGTAAGTTTATTCAAATGCATTTTATTGTTAGTATTAATTAAATTAATAATATAATATTTATACATTTCAGATTGGAACGAATCAATCCAAATATTTTTAAAATTACTGTGTTTATTGCCTCCAGTAAATACGTCAAAAACGGTGAAACAAACAGCGAAAAGGGATTCGTTATTCACGGCGATTGACAAATTATTTGTATATCAAAGTATGTTGTGTCCCGCTGTTGTAAATGATATTTCCCCTCAACCGTTAATAGTGGCAATTGGAAGCAACAAAAAAGCTATTTCAAATTACTATGTCATAGTCGACGGTAAGGCGGTCCCGGTTCCTGGTGATACGGCCGCTGACGCTGTAGAATTTTGTTTTAAAATTCATTTTGTTTTGAACGTGGAATACCACGCGTCGTTGGACTCATTGTATAAATTTATACAAAAAGGGGTATTTGGAATGGATGTTCCAATAAACAATAATATTAAAAAATTATGTGCTAAAATGAACTTGTAAATTTATACATTATTGTTATAATCATTTTGTATTTTTGTTTAAAGAATTCAGTTTTTTTTAATATAATTTATTTTATTTAATAATTTTTCTAGAATATATCTAGTTTATGTATTAAAAATAAGCCTAATATATCTAACGTGATACAAGATCAACAGAGAATATGACCTTTTTTACTATTAGACTGAATATTTTTAAGATGTACAATTAAAAATTAAAAACACTATTATAATTATTTTTAATATTAAAGATAAAATTGAATTATTATTTTTTTAAGCAGTAAATGTAATTATTTTATTTTTAAATTACTTTTATTTATTAACAATTTAATAAAACAAAGGTTTAAAAAGAATTAATTAAATTTCTTTATTTTCAGTTTAAATCTGGAAGAATAATAATTCTTTCAGGTGTTCGAATGGTTGTTTTGAAAGGGTTAAATTTATTATTTTCCTAACCCGTAAGTTATACTTCTAAAGGATAAAAGTCATGTTTTTTGTGAATTTAAGTTATTCTAATAGAGAGGTACATTTCACGAATTTAATTCGTGGTAATTGGTATTTGAAATGAGCAAAATGATTAATTTAATTATTCGAATTCATTATTTGCAATAGTATAAATTAGCATTTGTTAGGGACGTATGACATTCTGCAAAAATATTCAATTTAAGATTTTGTGTAATGATTATAATGATTTGAATAAGGATCAAATTAATTATTTCGTGCATTCCTATTAATCTCTTCTAAAACTGAAAATTAATTATTTAATACGAGCATAATCCACACTATGAAATGGGTATTTGGATTCTTTGAGTTCCAATTAAATGATGATTTGAAAACATTCTTTACATCCCAAATACGGTAGATTTTTATTCAATTTTGGGTGAGTTTTAATAATTAAAGAAGTAACAAATTCTTCCTTTAAAAACATCAGTTAATAACTTGATAATAATATATTTAATCATTTTATTGTACTTTCAAATGATAAATTCCACTAAAATGATTGAGTATTAGTTTCAGTTTATGGAAAAGAGTTATTTTAACTTAAAAAAAGTAGTGGACACAGTGTCATTATTTCAAAGAGTGAAAAAAGGATGAATATCATCCTTTTTTTTCTAAGAGTGTAATATATAATAAGCAATAAGGAAATAAGAAATAATTAAGACAATTTAGAATTAACGGGATAGTTTTTAGTAAAATTTATATGTTAAGGTTAATTATAGTTACATTACTTTAATTTAAGGTTTAGTCTAATAATTATACATTTTTTTTTTGTGAGTTATGTCGGGATAAATATGATAACGAATGATTTCCAACAAGAATGATTTTTTGAAATGTAATGGACCATAAAAACGAAGTAAAATAACGTGTGATGCTGCCGTGCTACTTTCAGCCAAAATAGCATCAACAATCAATAATAGGGTCATTGTTTGTAGACTACTTATTGATCAAGTGAAGGAAACAAATAATAAACGGAAAAACAAAACCTTAAAGACAATAGTTAGAAAGCGAAAGAACATCAATACCATTAACAAGGAAATTGACGCCAATTCATCCAAGCTTAAATATCATAATAGATGAAATCCAAGATACCAAAATTTTTATATATCATCTCATCAAAATTGATTTTACAAACCAATCATCAATTAAATAATTTATTATCATCAATTTTATAAATCAATAAATAAATTCATCTGACACGTTACAGTGGTCAAAGTAATTTTCATCGCATAAATTATTTAAACAATCAATTCATTTATGGGCATCAATTCAAATAAAGCAATAATTTCATCTGAAACGATATATATATCATGGCCAAAAGCATCAATACTTAAAATCAACATTGTTCAAACCATCATTATTTCATCTTTTATCATCTCAACAGTACGATCATCCGTTCACCTTCATCAAGGGTGATATCGTTCATATCCAGCATCAATAAACCACAGCTGACAAGATGGATTTCCGTCTTTTAGAATTCATCAGTGAGGCAAACATCGAGTCCGGCGTAGATTTTATTACATCATTCAAATTATCATTCAACATTACCAACTTTAATCTAATCAAATACCAGCGGAAAAAGGGGAAACATTCAACGACAGCAATATAGGAATGGTAAATATAACCCATTGCTACACACATACGTTTCATTTATTCTGAAAGTTTCCATCTTCAATGAAAACTTTCATTTTTTCAGGGGGGAGGGATGTCATGTTGTGACATTCTGTAGTATTAAAATATTATAATATACTAGTTTTAAGTAATATATTAATACGTAATTAAAATATTATAGTAGTTTTTAAGTAAACCAATAATATTATTTATGTTCAATAAATATTATATGGATTATAATTCGCATGTGTCCATAATATATTGCAATACGGGAAATCATAATAATATACACAAATATCCAAGATATTTTATGCATAAGTTCATTAATAAGTTTTTAAGTGCAATATTTAAGTGCATTTTTTTTTATATATATATTAATATTTTAAAATATTATTATTATTTTTATTATGTATAATTAGTTTATCATATTACATTTCATTTATAATATTTTTTTTTATATATGTACATTTGTGAACGGATATCGTTATACATAACGATATCCGTATATGCATTCCATTCGATTTACATTTAACATTTTTTTTATTAATATTCGCATTCCGCAAATTCGGCGAATATATATATATTATATTGTATTGTTTTTTATATATAGGTTCTCACCTACAATTTTTTATATATAAGATTTTACTTATAATTTTTTATATATTCTAAAGCGGGAATTACACCCCATAATTAAACGCGTTCTCGGTTACCTTTTTCGGTCACCGGGAAACTCATGAATCTTTAGTTTTAAGCATAACAGACCTTACAAGTTCCAAGGGTTTTCATCTAGAGGACCCGGATTTGTAACGGTTTGCATTTATTTATTTTTATTTTTCTTTAAAATCATTGAATATTGGCGATTATCATATCTTCACCAATATTCAATATTGATGACGACGCATAGTCGATTTTTGTTTAAATAGCAGGGTAATTTTAAGGAAAATGGAGAGTAATAAATATTTATAGTTACAAATAACACGGGAAGAAAAAATTATATAGTATAAGATTAATTAAGTAGAATTAAGTAATAGGAAAAATAAATAAAGTTTATTTTTTATAAAATAAAAAAGTTAAAGTTGTTTTTAATTGAATATTTTTTCAAAAATTTAAATAATGGAATCATCACCACCACAACGGCAATAGAAGAAAAAATATCAATGTCCGCCGTCAGCCGTCGACATGTCCGCCGTCCAATATTCATAAAAAGCACCTACATTTACTATGTCTACACGGTCTAATAATCATCCTATGATTATTATTTTGTGTAATTATTATACCGTGTAGACGCAAAAATCAGTCATTATTATTCAATGTAATAATTATACTTCAGAGGTATAATAATTATAGGAATGAAGTTAGCAAATAAAAGAAATTGTTAAATTTTGTTCTTTGCATTTAACTTCATTATTTTATCAAGCATTTTTTTTAAGATAATGTTATTAACATTTTTAAAATCATGTTTTTTTTTTTAATTTTTATTATTTTAATTATTTTATTGTTGTTATTTAGTCGAATTTATAAAACAAAAAAACAAAATTTTATTCATTTTTAATATTATTTTTTGCAATATATCAAATCTACCAACAAAAACAACTGTCAAAACGTTTCATCGTGTAGAAGCACACAAAATAATAATTACTCACTATAATAATTACAGGGTATAATTATTACACCGTGTAGACATAGTAATTGAAATGCATGTATTTTCAATTTGACATTTGCCGTCGTCTGCCGTCGTCATTTCATAAAAAGCATTACTTTAGCAGTTACAAATAAATAACGAAAGTGATCTTTTGCGTTTATGTGCATTAAAAAAAAGTCCGTTTCCAATACGCACATAGACCTCGTTTACATCGAGAAATTTAGGACTAGAGCTACGTAATTCGTTATTTTATTTCCAAAATCAGAAGACGAGGCGAAACCTTGTTGGTTAATTCGCATAATGCTTTATTCTTATTCTAATCCATCTGTAAAATAAAATTCAGTGTTTAATATTGTAAAAAATTGACATCTAATTCTCTGTTTTGGACGACGTCCCTAAATTATGGCGCCTCGGTGTATCTGAGAAAGCTACCTTGCACCTCTTTTCCTGTAGGCCTCCTTCCCGTCTATGGAAGGTCATCTGAAGTGATTGATGTTACCACTTCGTCCCGCATTCCACTGCTTTCTACAACTGCGTCTTACAATTGCTTTTGCGCCTTCCGCTTCGACGCCGATCAGATGTCAAGATTTAATTTCGATAGTTCTGCTATCATCATATCCTCCAACGAAAGTTCCATTGAAGACCTTAACTCTTTCCACCACCATCAACCCCCCTTTAAACCGATTCACACCAATCCAGATCCAAGGAATTGATTGAGAAATATCTTATTGTTTCTAATCGATATTCATACGATATTTTAGTTATAGATGTTTGAAAAGAACTTTTGTACCGGTTGATCCCCCCAATTCCATCTACTCCCACACACCCATATAGTAATGGGAAATTATATTAACTGTATTAGTATTTTTTTCATAAGTGCTACAATTTAACCACCCTCTAACCTACCTTCTAACTTTAACTCCCTCTTACCTTCCTTCGGCTTGACGTTCATTCAAAATTCTTATAAACGAAATCTTAGATATGGAAAATAATATGGAAGTTTTATAATGTCAATGTTCGTTGGAAACCATTGATTTTTTTATTTTCTTGGAAGAGGAAATCCATTTACGGACCATTTGTCGGATTCGCCGCATTTGTTTTTATTTTTTTATTCTCCGAATTATGGTGTTCAATAACCGTTCTATAATAAAGCAAGTTCCAAAATTTAGAGTAAATTCGATAAAAAAAATAATTGTCCTATAGCTATGAGTAAATTTCATTTTCGACACCATTTTGGTTTTATAACCTGTAATCATTTACATTCATGAGCACTCCAAAATATTCTGAAGCTCATCGAAATCGTTTCGATATCGAATCAAAAATGTAAAAATTACAGTTTAATTTCGATATTTCAAATTTCGATACCTCCTACCATCGTTTCTCAAGCATCTTTTTGAACGACAATAACTATCAAATAATATTTATCGTGAACACATTTAAGTTCCAAACCCACCATCTTGAATTTCATAACCAAAAAATGAAATCAGGCATGCAAAGAAAAAATAAAAAAAAATATGGGTCAATTAATTTCCCGCCAAAAATATCCCCTTGTTCGCCCCCCCCCCCATCCCCCATCTGCACAATTTCAAAGCTTCGTTCTGACCCGAGTTGAATCCTTTTGGTGGATTGGTGGTGCATTGGTGGATTGGAAATCACAGATCGAGGTTGGTACTTGAAAAAGGTGTGTGTGTCTGGTTACTATGCTATGAAGAGGTAGTTCGTATGGTAAGGCTATATACAACCAGGTGTCGTCCGGTGCCCAGAGTTCTCTAATTGCTAATGGTCCCACATCATCAGTCATTCATTTCTACCTACGCTGAGTTTGTCGGAATCGTTTACTTTTTCCTTCCATCGTTTCTGATGATATTCGGAAATAATAAAACATTTTCCTTGGACTAGGTCCTTCGTCGCCACACTCCTAATAATTGCAGTGTACGGTTCTGGCACCACAAACCCAAAGGACGCCCTACTTAACCAGAGCGTCTTACGTTTCTGTCGCCCCAATGTGGCCCTTACCCCTCCCAATGTGACCACCGATTCTAGGTCGATCACTCTTTGAATCATTGTGAGCATATTTTATTGCCAGTGATAAATTAAATGTCCCGTCTTTCATCCACACGATTTCACCGCTCTACTGTCGAGCGATAGGAAAAAAAGATTTCCTTTACGCTAACTCGATTTGCCCATTGAATGTGATCTAGTGCATGAATTTGGGCACGAATCATCACCGCCTCCCAAGTAACACAAAGCCCGTCGGCGACCAGTAGCCGACTGGTCGCAGGGCCCCATGACCTGACCTATATTTATATGTTCAACAACGTAATTTGTATTACAATGTGCTACGAAAAGAGACTAAAAGATTGATAGATAACATACCTAATAACCACGTCGGTACGACTTTAATACGACCTATATGTTAGTTGTATTTTAGTCTTGTTGTAATATATTACGTAGATATGCTGATTTAGTTGGTAACAAGTAGCCGACATCATAACATGGTTGTGCTATATTACAAGATGTATTATTTGAAGAAATAAAAACTGATCGGTTGCACGTTATAGCGACGTCGCGAGTGGTCGTGGGCTTATCTGAATATGAATACTTTGTAAAACGATTAGACTGAAATTTTTTGTTTCGCTAGAATGAAATTATCGATGACGACAAATTTTAAGATTTTGGGTTTAGATTGTTGTTTAAAAAAAAAGAAAGCGTTCAAATATCTGAATTATTTGTATTTTTTTTTCTTTTTAGATTTTTATAATTTTTTTTTATTTATATTTAGTTTATAATTTTCTTTAATTTTATATTTTGAGTATATTTAAGTTTTATATTACAAATCTATTTTACATGATACAATTTTTTTCTTGACTTGGAATCGAACTCACGTCTTTCTGTATGATAAATATGTTATGCTACCAACTCGACCACCGGCTGCTGTAAAAAGATTTTATTGTTTCTGGTATATAAAATGTCTACAACTGATTTTATCATATACGATACCCCTTCAATATATTATTCAAATGTATAAGCACTACATGTACACTACACTACATATATTATTCACACAACTTCGCCAAAACCATGACGTTATTAGAATATAATAATTGAATGGTGTAATTTAATAATATAGTTGAATAAACAATTAAACATGTACACTAAATTTGAAATGAAATTGTTATTGTTCTAAAAAAAATTTATCTATTTTGGGCATTGTATTTATTTATTCACACAATAAGATAGTAATAATTATATCCCAAAAAAGAAATTGAAATGAAATTGACGCAATACAAGTATAATTTAAACAATAATAATTGCCAAACATCTTTGATTTCGTTCAATTATAATGTTCAATTATTTTTTAATGTTATGACTACATGTCCAGTACAATTATATTCTATTCAACGTTGGACTGGCTGTTATTTAGAATAATTGATTGAAATAAATACATTCCAATATTTTTATAAATGAAAGATGAAAACATGAAAAAATAATTGAAACAATAAAAAATAGTTGATAAATCAAAATTAAACGAATAATAGTGGCATATACATGGGTTTAGAGATAAATTAATTTTGTAATGTCTCTTTTTTTTTAGCACCATTTTTAGCAGCAATACCCGAAATCAACATCAGCATCAACATCATCATCAACATCGTCATCAACATCGTTACAACAACAGCAGCAACAATCTGCATACGAAATTGCAAAGAACAAACTAAACCGGCATTTCGCACAACATACAAATACGGAATTCGAAATTTATAATTTTCGGAAAGCAAGGCAACTATCAAATGAAATAACTGCTCAATACTATACGAGATTATTAAAACTTAGTGAAAATTGTGAATTTCATGATCGCGAAAATGAAATCAAATCACAGATAATTTTAACCACGACATCGAGTGCATTACGTAGATATACACTACG
Source organism: Dilophus febrilis (assembly GCA_958336335.1). Taxonomy (NCBI): domain Eukaryota; kingdom Metazoa; phylum Arthropoda; class Insecta; order Diptera; family Bibionidae; genus Dilophus; species Dilophus febrilis. The sequence continues at coordinate 5,113,865 of OY284473.1, forward strand.
TGACAAACCGTCACTGCACGACATATTAACAACAGCCAAAACATTGGAAACAACAAACATTCAAATGGATATAATGGAACAGCAGGAACACGGATGCAACAAAATAAACGTGAGTAACAATAATAATATAAAAAATTTTAACACAAAAACATGCAAAAATTGTGGTAACAACTGGCACGAAAACGGCAGAAAAGCATGCCCCGGATTAAATGTAAAATGTGCAAAATGTGGCAAAATCGGTCATTTTGCAAGGTTAGGTTTATCATCACAAACACACCATGGCGGCAATGGATATCCCAGCAAACCTGCTTTCGAAAAAAATAATTTCGAAAATGGAAATCCCAACAAAACTTTTTTCGAAAAAAATAATTTCGAGAATGGATAGAAACAAATTATTCATCGGATGAAATAGAGAATATTTTCAGTCTAACAAATAAAAAAAATGACCTGCCCAATAAAACAGTGTTTTTAAACAAAACATTAGTTAATTTTATTATTGACATCGGATCATCGGTCAATATAATTGGCTATGAGACGTTTCAACAACTGGCAGAAAGGTCAAAGCTAACACAACACAACCAGCACATATGTTCCTACAACGGCAGTAACGAGCTTCCAATTATGGGAAAATTTAATGGTACTATCCAATATAAGGGGTTAATAAATAACGTTCAAGTATTCGTAATCAACAGCAAGGCAGAACCAATAACCCTCTTGCAAAATTAAGCCCTATATAGCTTACGTGAGCTTTGGTTTACTGAATCAAATGTTGGTGAGAAAACTAAATTTCAATGTGAAACTTGTGGGAAATATCCCAAAACGCAATTCAATTTGAACAATCACATTCGAACGCATACAGGCGAAAAACCTTACGAATGCAAGGAATGTGGAAAAGCCTTTTCACAAATTTCTAGTTTAAATTTACATATTCGTGCTATTCATACCGGTGAAAAACCTTATTGTTGTAAGGTGTGTGGAAAAACCTTTTCACAAATGACTAGTTTAAACAGACATATTCGTACTATTCATTCAGGTGTTATACCTCATTATCAATGTGATGTGTGTGAAAAAACGTTTGCAGACAAAAGTAATTTATCAACACATATACAGAAAGTGCATATTAAAACCAGCACTAATAATATACAAAACAAAGGGGATTCAAATAAATCCGTAATGGGTAATCCACCATCATCAGTTAATCTAATTTTCGATTCGAATGCAACATCAAATTATAATTACTCGGAATTAAATCGGTCGCCATCCATCAACTATCAAGCAATAATAGTACCAAATGAAATTCAAAAGGATAAATATGTTTTACCACATCTTAATAATGTGCCGTTGCCAAACCCAATTATATATCAATCAGAAGCGCAATCACACTCACAAGATGCACAAACCAATAATACTTTTAATGACAATATGATGATGACTCCATCTCCATCAATTAATTCACATCTGGCAGATGAATCGGTATCCGAATCACTACTATCAACATTGGATGTTTACAAACGAGCTAACCAAACGATCGACGGATCACTGACTGAATCATTAGAATGATGGCGATCATTAATCAAATTGACTAACTAATTTTATCTTTATATATTTTATTGACAATATTTTTTCTTATTTTAAATAGCTATTATTTTTGTATGTATAAAATTTTAATTAATAAAATCGATTATGAAAATCATTTTGATTTTTCTTCGATTTCGGAATGTTTATTATATTGTGAATTATAAAAAAGGTGTGAATGTCCAACAAATTTTTTGTCAAAATGTATTATTAATTTAATATCGCCGCATAATAATAATAATAAAGCAAACATTTACAAAAATCATTTTTTGTTGAAATTGAAATCAATTACTGGGTTGCTTCTGAAGGTAAGGGGGTTATAAATTTATTTTATACACCTACTCAACTCAATTCGGATGCGGATTCAGCATCCCTTAAAACATAAATATGCAAGTTTTCAGCCCGATTGCTCAAACTTAAGGTTCTCGGTGAAAAATCCATTTTTTCATAAGGGGTTAGTATAGTAAAATTTTGGGAAATCTTTGCGGGGCCATAACTCAAAAACTAATAGCTGAAATGTTCTGAAACCACTTTATTCGGAATCAGCATCCCTTAAAGCATAAGTATGCAAGTTTTCATAAGGGGTTAGTGCAGCTAAATGCGTAACGAAAGCGTTCATCTGTCAGGGGCTGACCTGCACTTGTGATCTGAACAAATGGTAATCAGGAGGAGCATAGCAAGGTCTGAAGTGTACGGTGATCGTTAGATGATCCCAAACGAGCCTCTTTAATATTTTCCTTAACGATGTGGTCTGTCTGATTGTCATCGTTCATTAAAACTTTGTGGTGTTTTCTAGCTATTAGTGGTCGTTGTTTTTCGTTCAATTTCTTTCGTTCAATTCGCCCAGTTGTCGTCGGTCGCTAGCCCAGATGATGTAATCGTTTCATTCGGTTTTAACAGCAGCTCATAATGCACGTCACCCTTCTGCGATCCCATCAAATTCACAGCATAAGCTTCTGGCAATGAATATCGCGTTTTGATTGTGAAGTTTATTGTGGTTGGCCGGGATCAACATATGATGCTTTACGTTTAGGGTTGTCGTCGTTTAATACACCCACTTTTCATCGCCAGTGACAATTCTCTGCAAGATGCTTATGGCGCATGCATCGATTCGTGCTTTGAGTTGATTTTCATTCAGTTAATGTGGGGGCCCATTTTCCTAGCTTTCTGATCTTCCAACATTGAATATGCAAACTTTCTTTTATTAGAATGTTAGAAGTTAATATCGCCGAATTTTTTTTTTCAGTGTAGATAAACAATACAAATTTACATTCATTATACAACATACAGTATGTCCTCTCTAATCCGAACCTTTGATAGTCCGGATTTCCACTAATCCGAATCGGTAAAATATTTACACAATGAACTTCCACAGTTCGAATTTCTCAATTACTTCTATAATCCGGATTACGGATTTAATGTTTTTGTTTTAATTAATTGATATTAATCTCAAAGCAATAAAACACAGAAAGTGATTGGGGGAGTTACCGTTAAATCAATTAGTTTTAAAAAGCGCGATTATAGATGAGACTCATGTTCGAGATATGTTAAATGAAATTAATTCGATGGAAGGTAATTTACATAATGATAATAACGACATAAATGTAAAACAAACATCTATTAAAGGCCAATTTATGAAATACAACTCTGTGGTGTAAATGTTAAAAATGCCAACCTAAAATTCTAACGAAATTTTGGGGTCGTGGGTTCGAATCCTACTGAATGCATAAAATATGTTTTGTGTTTTCGGTTATTTTTCGAATCTGAATTTTAACACAGAGTTGTATATTCCGCTTGCGGTTGGTCGTACGGCTAATTACCGACACCGTAAAACCCACAAATTAAGTAACTAATAACAGAAGGCTGTTGTTGGACGCTAAAACCAGATTGTTGGTTGTATAGCGAAAATTTTTTTGGGGAGTCGCGTTTGAGTAGTGAAAGAGTGATGTTATGTTGTGTGTATATAAAATATAAAATAATAAATAATAATATAATAATAAATAATATATAAAAATTAAATTAAATAGAATTTAATTAAAAATAAATTTAAACAAGTGATATAAATACGAAATACTAGATTATTCAATAAATTAACAGAAATATAGTAAAAAACAATTAAAAAAAAAAAATTATCATTATAAAAAATCAAAAAAAAAAAAAAAATATATAAGAATAAAAATAAATAATTAACAATATTATTATTATTTGTAGACCGTAATAAATATTCCAGAATTATACAGTAGTGATAGTGTATATAGTAGTGAAAAAAAAAAAAAAAAAAAGAAAAAAAAAAGGGTGGGTGAGTAAAAATGAACAATAAAAGGGATAGGTCGATGGAAATGGAAAAGATAGAGCAAGTGTTTGGAAGGAGTAAGAGGGTGGTAAGGTCACCTAAATTAGTATTAGAAAGTGGAACGGATTCGGATAGGGAGCAAAGAGGAGATGAGGATATAAATGAACAGGTTAAGGAATTAAGGCGGTTATTTATTGAAATGATGAGGGAAATGAAGGAGAATGTGAAGGAGAGTAGGGTGCAGAGAGAAAGCGCTGATAGAGAGAATAGGGAGCTGAGGGAGATGGTGATGGGGTTAGGAATGGAATTAAAGCGGAGAACGGAAGTGTGGGAGGAAGAAAAGAAAGAGTTGTGTCAAAGGATGGTAAAATTGGAAGAGAGAGCAGAAAGGGAGGAAAAGATGAAAAGGAAAAACAATTTAATAGTGAGAGGAATGGATCAAGGTGAGAATGGGAAAGGTAGGGCAGAACAATTTGAGAAAATGGTAATGGAGCGTATGGGGGTTAGGGTGAAGGTGGCTAAGGAGGTGGATATAGGAGGGAAAACGGGGAAGAAGATTAGATTGATGGAAATGGAAACTTTTGAGGAGAAGATGAAAATTATTAAGGGTAAAAATGTGTTGAAGGGGACGGATATATATATTGAAAATGATTACACAAGGGAGGAACGGGAAGTTAATTCGAAAATAAGAGGGATTTATATGGCAGAGCGGCAGAAAGGGAGGGAGGTAAGAATGGGGTATAGGAAGATTATATTGGAGGGAAAAATTTGGAACTGGGATAAGGAGATAAATGGACTAAAAGTGGAAGGGGGCCAAGGGCTGCCAAAAAACGGAAAGTAAAGGGAAAGAATAAAAATGATAATAATAATAATTATAATAATAATAATAATAATAATAATAATAATAAAAATAATAATAATAATAATAATAATAATAATAATAATAATAATAATAATAATAATAATAATAATAATAATAATAATAATAATAATAATAATAATAATAATCATAATGATAATAATAATAATAATAATAATAATAATAATAATAATAATAATAATAATGATAATAATAATAATAATAATAATAATAATAATAATAATGTGGTTAACGATAAGGATAGGTATAGGAAAAAGGAGATGGAGATGGGAGGGAATAGAATTGTATGGTTGACGTTGAATGTTAGGGGATTGAAAGGATTTGTAAATAAGGGGAATAATTTGGAGATGTTAGTGGGAGTGGACGCTTTTGTGTTCGTGGAAACATTTGTGGAAGAGTCGGCAATTGATTGGTTTGAAGCGAGGGTAAAAGAATTTGAATTAGGTTGGGTATGGGCGAAAAGAAGAAGTAATAGAGGAAGAGCTAGTGGTGGAATGGTAGTAGGTATAAGGAAGGTGGAGAGGACATGGATGAATATGATGAAGGTAGAAGGGTTGTATGTGGTTAAAATGCTAACGGGACAGGGGGAGGTGGTTATGATACCGGTATATTTGAGGCAGGAGGAATGGGAGAGGGATGTGGATATAATAGTGGAAGTTGTGCATTCAATGAGGGGTGTCAGATGGTTGTTGATGGGTGATTTTAATTGTAGGATAGGAGGGGAGCAAAGGATTTTATATGGGGAAGAGGGGTATATGGGGAGGATCGAGGGACTGGAACGGTGCTCAAGGGATGAGGTTGTAAATGAGAGGGGGAGAAGGATATTGGAATTGTGTGTGGAATGGGATGTAGTGGTGGCGAATGGGTGTGTAAAGGGGGATGAGAGCGGTGAATATACGTATGTTAGTGAACGGGGGTGTTCCGTGATTGATTTGGTTTTGATAAGTAGGGATATTGTGGATTGGTTAAGAGGTTTGAGGGTTTTGGAGAGTGTTGGGTCGGATCACATGCCAGTGGAGGTAGTAGTGGGGAGGCCGGTGGATGAGGTTGTTAGGGCAGTGGGAAACAAAGTGCTATGGAGATGGAGGGAGTGTGAAAAGGAACTGTATATTGCAAGAGTAGAGGATAAGATAAAAGAATATGAAGGGCAGGAAAGTAGTTTGGATAGGATGGTTAAAATATGTATGGAGGTAGCAGAGGGGTTAGGGTGGAATGTGGGGTCGAAGAAAGGGAATTGGAAACAGGAATGGTATGACTGGACGTGTGAGAAAAAGAAGAAGGAAGTAATAAAAAGATTGAGAAAGTGGAAAAAAGTGCGTGGTAAAGAGGAGAGGGTGGGATATGTCAGGTGTAGAAATGAGTATAAGAGATGGTGTGGAAGAAAGAAAATTGAATATGAGAAGGATATGATAAGGAAGGTAAATGAGTGCAGAAATGGGAGTGAATTTTGGAAGTTGGTTGGGGCGTTTAAGAAAAAGAGAAGTGGAGGAGAGGTGTATGGGATTGAGGAGAGGGTGTGGATTGAACATTTCAGGGAACAATATAATAGGGTGGATACGAGTGGGAGGTTAGAGTTTGTGGAGCCGAATGTGGTAAATGAATGGATGGATAGAGACTTTGGATTGGAGGAGGTAGCATGGGTGGTTGGCAAACTGGGTAAAAATAAGGCACCGGGGCAGGATGGGATGCCGGGAGAGTATTTGAGGACGTTGGGGGAATCAGCAATGAGGTGGATGGTGAAAGGGATAAATGAATTGTGGAACGAAAAGAAGGATTTGCCGGAGGGGTTTAAGAGAGCGGTAGTGTACCCGTTGTTTAAAAGGGGGGATAGGAAGAGTGTAGAAAACTATAGAGGTATAGTATTTCTGGATGCAATGGAGAAGGTGTTGGCAGGTGTGTTGAATGGGAGAATGGTGGAATGGTTGGAGGAAGAAAGGATATTAAGTGAAAGTCAGGTGGGTTTTAGAAGGGGGTATTCGGCGATGGAGCATATAAGCAGTTTAAAGGGGATTGTGGAATTGAAGATGAAGGCAAAGGGGGCGAGGGTGTATGCGTTTTTTGTTGATTTGAAAGCGGCGTTCGATAGTGTTGACAGATGGTTATTGTGGTGTAAGTTGTATGGTAGTGGAGTCTCGAGTAAAATGGTGAGGATGATAAGGAAAATGTATGAGGATGTGGAGGCGTGTGTATGGGGAATTGGTGGGAATTCGGGATATTTTAAGTGTGAAGGAGGTGTGAGGCAGGGGTGTGCATTGAGCCCAACATTATTTAATATATTTATGAATGATTTGTATGAGGAAATTGGAGGTGGATTAAGGATTGCGGGAGGAAACATAAGAATTTTGGCGTATGCGGACGATGTTGTGTGCTTGGCGGAAAATGTGAGGGCAATGCAGGGAATGATGGAGAGATTAAATAGTTATTGTAAGAGATGGAAATTAGAAGTAAATTTAAGTAAGTCAAAAATGATGGTGTTTAGGAATGGAGGTAGAGTAAGGAAGGATGAAGTGTGGAAAATGGATGGAAAGATAGTGGAGGTGGTCGGGAGATATAAGTACTTAGGGGTGGAAATGACGGATGGAGGGTCATGGAGTACGCATGTAAAAAATAAGGTGTTGGAGGCAAAAGCGGGTGTGATGCAGGTGTGGGGTGGTATGATGACAAGTACGGATGTGGGAATAGAAGCGAAGTTAAGAGTGTTGGATGGGGTGATAAGGAGTGTTTTAGGATATGGGTGCCAGGTATGGGGAGTGAAGAGATATGAAGAGGTTGATAGGTTCGAGAGGTATGTGTTGAAAAGAATGTTATGGTTGAATAGGTCGGTTAGGGAATGTGTGATTTATATGGAATTGGGGAGGGTGCCGTTGTGGGTGCATTGTTTCAGACTGCACGTGAGATTTGTGGTTCGGATGTTGGATAAGGGAGACACAAGGTTGGTGAGAAATATTTTATGGGAAATGGTGGAAAAGAATGTGGGTTGGATAACGGAATGGAAGAAGTGGGCGGAGGTAGTGGAAATGCAATGGAATTGGGAATCAAGGGATGTGGAGTATTGGAGATTAAGGGCGGAGCTGTTGGTAAGGAAGGTAGAGGATAAGTGTATAAAGGAGTTGACAAGCGAGGGAAGGAGACGCAAGGAAGATTGGGTGTATCCGGGGTTAAAATGGGGAGAAGGTGTGCAGGGGTATTTTAAGGGAAATTTGAGATTTGAGGAGCTAAGAGTGATAATGAGAGTGAGGGGAGATGCGATGGGATTGAATGCCAGAGGATGGGGGAGTGAGCAAAGGTGGGTGTGCTCAATGTGCAATATGGGGGTTAATGAGACGGGTTGGCATTTTGTTGGGGAGTGTCCGGTGTTGGGAGGAGTGCGGATGAAATGGATCGGGGTAAGAAGTTTGATAAGGGATGAGGTGAAGAAGTTGTTGGAAGGGGAGTGGATGAAAGAAAATGGTGAGGTGTTTGGGTGGAAGGGTGTTGCGGGCGTGTTATTGGAGATGGAGAGATATAGGGAAGGTTTGGTTAAGGAGTATAATGGATAGGTGATGGATATAATAAATAAAAAAAAAAAAAAAAACGAGACTCGGGGCTACGGTCAATAGACCAGGCCGCTTGGTCGAGGTCGTTTATTTTCTTCTTTTTTTTTTCTGTTTATTTTTTGATTTTTGTTAGGTTAGTATTTTTGATTGTATGTTTGAAAATGTAAATGTAATAGAAAAAATGTAATGTTATATAAAAAAAAAAAAAAAAAAAAGAAATAAATGAATTAGATTATTAAAAAAAAAAAAAAAAAAAAAGGCCAATTTATCCAATCATTGTTAAACTTATTACAGTCCTTCAACTTGAACGTGTTTTATTATCTGTGACAATATTTGAATCTGCCTAATCATTAAATACTATTTTTTTGTGGTAATGTGCCATTGTACCTTCTACAATCCGAATACCTCTGTAATCCGGATCACCTATGCCAAATATCGATTCGGATTAGAGGGGACCTCCTGTAATAATAAATTCCTTTTAAGTACGCGTACTTTGTAGTATGCGTGCGCAATATTATTGTGTATCGTTTAACTTTCTTTTATCATATTTTGCTCTCCTGGGAATGGGAACTTTTTTGATCCTAAAAAAAAAATCCCATTAAAAATTTTGTCCGTTCGCTTGTCTTATTTTTTTCTCTCGGAAACTACCAAACCGAGATTTTCTCTCGGAGATTTTCTATGGCTTTTCAGAATTTTCGGAATATTCTCACATTTTTTTTTGTTTCTTTATTGTTGTATATTTCAATGAAAATTGTCTTGATATTTTTGCTAATTTGATAATTTTAGCTATTTTAGCGAGTTTGGTAACGATAAATGATACAAAATAACATTCCGCGGAAAGTTTTTCCCGGATCCCTTCACAAATACGCTCTTGCGCTGTTCATGGATGGAATGAATTTGAATATATATTTCGTGTTCGGACAAGATTGTTGGACAAGATTTTTGAGTGAGGAGTTAATTTGGTGATAAATTTAACTGCCCTTACTCCAACCATCGTCAGTGCCATCAGGTCACCGCATCAGTATGTGCTTCCTGTTACAGGTGTTTTTCTGATAGTGCTTTTTTATTATATTTATTTTTGTTAATTGTTTGTGTGTTGGAATATTCTTGAATTTTGTTTTGAAATAGATTTTATATATAAAAATTAATTATCATATAATAATTCGGTTGCGTTTCAAAACGACGGTACATTATAAAAAATTTGTTTATTCTATAATTAAATCTGTTTAATATTTTCATTAGTGAATTTTACAAAATTATAAATAAAATTAATACCATTTAAATTAAAAAAAAAAACGTGAGTTTTAAGTTAAAGATTTTATAAAATTGACAATCAAAAGTAAAAATACATTGATTTAAGAGTGCGGGATTAAAACATTCATTAATTAAAAAAAAAACAAAATAAATATGAATACGAAATCAAATGTTTGTGAGAAAACTAAATTTCAATGTGAAACTTGTGGGAAATATTCCAAAACGCAATACAATTTGAACAAACACATTCGAACGCACACAGGCGAAAAACGTTATCGTTGTGATGATTGTGGAAAAGCCTTTGCACAAATTGGTAGTTTAAACAAACATATTCGTACTTTTCATACCCATGAAAAAAATTATCGTTGTGATGATTGTGGAAAAGAATTTGTAACGAATGCGGAATTAAAGATCCATACTCGCTGTCATACCGGTGAAAGACCTTATGATTGCAAGGAATGTGGAAAAACCTTTGCACAAATTGGTCATTTAAACCAACATATTCATGGTATTCATATCCGTGAAAAACCATATGATTGCCTCGAATGTGGAACCGCCTTTGCACGAATGGCAAGTTTAAACAGACACATTCGTGCTATTCATTCAGGTGTTAAACCTTATGAATGTGATATTTGTGGAAAAAACTTTTCAGACAAAAGTAATTTATCAACACATATGAAATGGCATATTAAAAAAATTCTACACAACAACAGCAGCAGATAAAATGTAATAATGATATTAACTTTTAAGCGATACATCCACGAATATTTTGGTCAAGCGAGAATCTGCAAAACAATATAAATTTTCAAAATCCATCATCAGTTAATTCTTTGGATTCGAATTCTAATTACGAATAAAATCCATCGCATCAAGAAATACCAGATCAAAACACAGAAACATAAAAATGTTTTATAATAACAATATTATTAATAATGATGTATCGTTTCCAATCAACGACGAAGAGCAATCATCTGATTTACAAACCAAACCAAACCAATAATACTTTTAATGACAATGTGATGACATCACCATCAATTAATTCATATCTGGCAGACCGATCGGAATCACAATCATTACAATTAACATTGGATCATTCCAAATGCGCTGCACAAATGCTTCTGGAATCATATGCATGAAGATCATCAATCAAATTGACTAACTAATTTTATCTTATTGACAATATTTTTTCTTATTATATTTTTTGTAATGTTTAATGTGAATTATAACAAATGTGTGAATGTCCAATAAATATTTTATCAAAATGTAATATTAATTTAATATCGCCGGCATAATAATAATGATAATAACGCAAACATTTACAAAAATCATTTTTTGTTGAAATTGACATCAATTACTGGGTTGCCTCTGAAGGTAGGGGGGTCTTAATTTTATCTTATACACCAACTCAACTCAATTCGGATTCGGATTCATCAGCATCCCTTAAAGCATACCTATGCAAATTTTCAGCCCGTTTGCTCAAACTTAAAGGAATCGGTGAAAAATCCATGTTTTCATAAGGGGTTAGTATAGCAAAACTGTGGGAAATCTTTGCGGGCCATAACTCAAAAACTAAAAGCTGAAATGTTCTGAAACCACTTTATTCGGATTCAGCATCCCTTACAGCATACCTATGCACATTTTCAGGCCGTTTGCTCAAACTTAAAGGAATCGGTGAAAAATCCATCCAGCAAAACTTTGGGAAATCTTTGCGGGCCATAACTCAAAAACTAATGGCTGAAACGTTCTGAAACCACTTTATTCGGATTCAGCATCCCTTAAAGCATACCTATGCATTTTCAGGCCGTTTGCTCAAACTTAAAGGAATCGGTGAAAAATCCATTTTTACGAAAGGGGTTAGTATAGCAAAACTTTGGGAAATCTTTGCCGGGCCATAGCTCAAAAACTAAGGGCGGAAGCGTTCTGAAACCACTGTATTCGGATTTAGCATCCCTTAAAGCATACATTTTTCATAAAGGGTTAGTTTAGCAAAATGCGTAACGAAAGCGTTCATCTGTCAGGGGCTGACCTGCACTTGTGATCTGAATAAATGGTAATCAGGAGGAGCATAGCAAGGTCTGAAGAGTACGGGGGGTGATCGTTAGATGATCCCAACCGAGCCTCTTTATAGTTTTTTCTTAACGATGTTTGCACGATGTGGTTTGTTTGATTGTCATCGTGCATTAAAACTTTGTGGTGTTTTCGAGCTATTAATGGTCGTTGTTTTTCGTTCAATTTCTTTCGTTCAATTCGCCCAGTTGTCGTCGGTCGCTAGCCCAGATGATGTAATCGTTTCATTCGGTTTTAACAGCAGCTCATAATACACGACACCCTTCTGCGATTCCACCAATTATACAGCATAAGCTTCTGGCTGTCGTGGTCCGTGTGGGGTAATATAATTATTGGATTCAGACATAATATTGTGGTTAATTAACTCAAAGAAAAGAAAAAAATAAAAAAATCATATAAATTACTTTATTTTGAATTATTGAATTTTATTGACTTCAATGTGATTAAAAATATATTAAAATGAATAAAAAAAAAATATATCTATTTTTATTAATGCAATTAATTTTAAAATATTATAATATAGGAATATTTTTATTTATTTGGATTTTATAAGTTGAATATTTGGATCAATCAGCAATGCGGTTTCGCATCACTTCTCCAAAAATTAAAATAATAAGTGAATTTTAAATTACTTACAGCTCAACTACGTTGATTTTTCATGGATGAAAATATTTCCCATCACATCGTTATCAATATTTAATTTTTTTTTTTTTTTTTTTTTTTTAATAATCGCTATATATTAAGTGTCAATTTATATTTTGGTTTCCCACATTAATTGCTGATTTATAGATTGGTTTTTATTAACATATTTAATGTATTATCATTTATTTAAGCATTACATATAAATGCATTATCGCTATAAGTTATGATATTTTTTATTACTTGAATATTATCATATTTCAAATATTTTTTATGGTTGTTTTATTTACGATGCAAGTCTATTTTATTTTTGTAAGGTTATTATATTATATAATACAAGGACTCGGTCTCTAGAGTTGAACTGATCCGCAATGGGTCGGGTAAAATGTCGGAGACAATAGAGGAAAGCAGCAGGACCCTAATGGAGATACACTTTCCGGGAAGCCAGGCGTCGAATCAACCGTGGCCGGTTGAAAGGAGGAGGGCCACGAGAAGGAGGAGACGTGCGGCTGAAGGGATTGTGACATTGGAGGGAGTAGAACGTTCCATTGGGAGGTTCGAGCCCTTCAAATCTCCGGGGCCTGATGGAATATTTCCCGCCCTGCTACAATGGGGTAAAGAGGTCTTGGTTCCGAGACTCAGGGAAATATATGTCACCTGTCTCGCGATGGGGTATATTCCGGTAACTTGGCGGGAAACCAAGGTGGTATTTTTGCCCAAGCCTGGAAGGGGGGACTACACTGAGGCGAAGTCTTTCAGACCGATCAGTTTGTCATCCTTCCTATTGAAAGCAATGGAGAGGGTGATAGCGGATCATCTGGAAAGAACGACGTTGAGGATGTATCCCCTACATAGTAACCAGCATGCATATCAGACTGGGAAGTCAACCGAGACAGCACTGCATCAGTTGGTGCGAGTCGCGGAACACGAGCTGAACACTGGAGGAATAGCACTGACTGTATTCATGGATATAGAAGGTGCATTTGACAGGGTTCAGTTCGGAAAACTGAGAACTGCTCTGAAAGGGTGGAGGGTCAGTCGGGTCGTCAGGGACTGGGTTGACAATCTGCTTGAAAAAAGGGCAATAAATATAAACTCAGGACACTCCAAACTTAGGGGAAGGGTAAACAGGGGATGCCCACAGGGTGGGGTATTGTCTCCGCTACTGTGGAATCTCACTGTCGACTCATTGCTTCAAAGACTGGAGGAAATAAATGTATACACAGTAGGGTATGCAGACGACTTAGCGATAATGGTACGGGGGAAGTTCATGAACACCATCCGGGATGTCATGGAAGAAGCTCTTCGGGTGACGGAGGGATGGTGTAAGGAACACGACCTCTCCATAAACGCAAGTAAGACAGACTTAATTGTTTTCTCAAGGAAAACAAAGGGCCTGGAAATAGAACCTCTGAGACTCTTTGGGTCGGAACTCAAACTGGCCACCAGTGTCAAGTATCTGGGTGTACATCTGGATAGGAGACTAACCTGGGGGTATCATGTGAGGGAGAAGATACAGAGGGCTAAGAGGGCACTACATCAGTGTAGACGGGTATGTGGACGATGGTGGGGAATCTCGCCAAAATCGATGTACTGGATATACACAATGATGGTGAGGCCGATAGTGACATACGCCTCAATTGTATGGTGGAACAAAACCACCCAAAGTACAGTGAGATGTCAACTAGATCGACTTCAAAGACTAGCATGTGTTGGTATTACGGGAGCTTTTCGCACCACGCCGACCATGGCTATGGAAACATTGCTGGGAATGCTGCCTCTGGATCTATTTATAGTAAAGACGGCGGTAAGCACGGCAATAAGAATGGTGCAGAACAAAACGTGGCATCAGGAAGGCACCATCTACGGGCATATGAGGGTCCTGGGCCTTATTAAGGGGGTCAGGGAACTTGCTATGCCAATGGATGGGATTAGGAGGACGGTGGTACAGGAAATGCATCACAAAACCCTCCTTGAGGACGGATCAATCCCTGAAGTGGGGTCGGAAACGATAACAGTCTTCACGGATGGATCTAAGAGACATGGCAGTTACGGGGCTGGGTATCTCTCAGTGGAACTTGGCTTGGACTGCCAGATAAACATGGGGAACTATTCCTCAGTATACCAGGCCGAGCTGATGGGCCTAATTCATGCACTGGACTATATTCAATGTAGTAGGGTTGGCGGGAAGGAAATCTTTTTTGCCACCGACTGCAGGGAGGTGGTTAATTGTATGAAGGGTGGCACATTTGACTCGGCCCTGGAGCTAGAGTGTGCTCACAGGCTCAACGGGTGTTCGGCTCATAATAGGGTCACACTTGTCTGGGTTAGAGGGCACAGTGATATCGACGGGAACGAAAGGGCGGATACTCTTGCAAAGGAGGGGACGTCTAAAAAATTCGTTGGACCGGAACCGTATACCGCAATCAGCAGGGACACGGTGAGGCATACTGTCGAGAAATGGATTATCTCCAAACATCAGGAAAGATGGAAGGAGGTAAGAGGACTCAGACAATCTAAGCTGACGCTGGGATTGAAAGTAGGACACACCAACCGAGAGGTACTGAGCATGACGCGAGGGGCTCTTAGGAAGTTGGTGGCACTCATATCTGGACATGGAGGATTCAGACATCATCTTGTAAGGATGGGAATTCTTACTGATGATGAGTGTAGACTCTGTTTGGAGGATGAGGAAACGGCTGAGCACCTTGTGTGTAAATGTCCGGCTTTGGAGAGCATAAGGAGAAAGGTAACTGGACGGTCATTCCTCCCCGAGAGTGAACTTGGACGGATGCCTTTCAGAGAGATGCTTGAAATAACGAGGGACACCATATTCGAGGAGCAATCGGGGAAACCCGAGTGGCAAACTGGATAGGAGTCAATCGGAGGTACGAAAAGGGGCCCGAGTGGCCTGGTTCGAATATACCGAAGCCGAAGGAGGGGGTTTTAGTCAGTAGGAATCTGACACGCACCTTTTGGTGTGTCTATGCAAGATTTCCCCCTCCTTCGTTAAAAAAAAAAAAAAAATATAATACATATTTATTTTATCAATTTTTTGTTTATAATTACATAATATAATTTAATGGTTTTTTATATTATATAAGTGATAATTTTTTATAACATATTTTTTGTACGTACGTTGACATTAAAATATGCTCATGTTTCATATATATAAATTGGTCTTGAAAATGTATAGTAATGTGGTTGTTGGTATACAATCTTATATAATATTTTTGTTATGTAAGTTGAGAAGTTTGTAGTAATTCCATATAGTATTTGTATTTATTTATTTTTTATATTTGTGTTATCATATGTTTGGGTGACGTATTCTCATATTAATATTTATTTTTATTTATTTATTTATTTAATCATTTAGCAACGGGTACAAGCCCTACTGCCGTTTTACAAAACATATAATACAAGATACAAAATATACAAAAAATACAAAAACTAGAGAATACACACTTCAAAATCAAATAGATAAAAATGGTAATAAAACCAAATAACAAACAAAAAAGAAATACAAAATATATTAAAAAATAAAAAACTAAAACAAAAAAAAAAAAATAAAAAATCTCATCACGACCAATAATAACAGTAACCCACCAAAGGCCATGCCAAAAATTATTTACCAAAATGTAATACACTAACTTACACCATTGCCATATCGACAAACACATTCGAACAATAATATTATTATCATCACACCACAAAACGAAGCTGGACCCAATCTCAATCCGCCAACCCGAAATATCTTGACCTTAATTTACCCAAAAATATACGCCGCGAAATACCGAAATCAAATTGATCGTTGTATTTATTAAATAATCTAGACATATTGCACAACGGCTCATATTTCCCGTAGTTTGTTCTATGAAAGTTCAGGTGCAAGAAGTTGTGACCACGTGAGCACCGTATTGGAACATTGAAATCAATCTTAGACAACAAATTCGGCGCATCAATCACATTCGTCAACATATCGAATACAAACATGACACACACAGTTTCCCGCCTATGCCCCAACGTCGGCAGATTGATAAGTTGACACCTATGCAAATACGGGGGAAGTGTGGAATCTTCGGACCACCCCAAACTGCGAAGAGCATATCTAATAAAATTTTTTTGCACCGATTCAATAGCATCCGAATGAACACCGTAGTATGGATTCCATACCACAGATGCATACTCCAATCCCGATCTTACCAATGCACAATATAAACTCTTCAATGCATATGGGTCCGAAAAATCCACACAACACCGTTTAATAAATCCCAGCAGCGAATAGGCCTTGCATGTAAATCCCAGCAGCGAATAGGCCTTGCATATAACATATATCATATGTTTGAATATATATAAAAAAAAAATGCATTTAAAATTATGTATATGAAGTCGATAGTATATTTTATATCATGATTTTTTATGTGATGACGTATTACATATTATTGTTATTATACATATAATTCTCCTTAATGATTTGTACGGTTGTTCGAGAAATAATTGACTATGAGTTAACGGGTGTTCAAGTGAAATATGTCATGATATTTTGGTGTCATGACATGTCAATGAATATCGCGTTTTGATTGTGAAGTTTATTGTGGTTGGCCGGGATCAACATATGATGCTTTACGTTTAGGGTTATCGTCGTTTAATACACCCACTTTTCATCGCCAGTGACAATTCGACTCAAAAAACTTTGTTTTTTTGTGCTCGGCAAGATGTTTATAGCATGCATCGTTTCGTGCTTTGAGTTGATTCTCATTCAGTTAATGGGGCGGCCCATTTTCCTAGCTTTCTCATCTTTCCCATATTGAATAGGAAAACGTCTAGAAATGGTATAGAGTCATCTGCATTCAACTCTCTAGTGCAAGCTCAATATTTTCTATGCAAACTTACTTTAATTTTAAAATGTATATGTCGCAGATCGCAGATTTTTTTTTTCAGTGTAGATAAACAATAAAAATTACAACATAATTACAATTGCTTTTAAGTACGTGTACTTTGTAGTATGCGTGCGCAATATTATTTTGTATCGTTTAACTTTCTTTTATCATATTTTGCTCTCCTGGGAATGGGAACTTTTTTGATCCTAAAAAAAAATCCCATTAAAAATTTTGTCCGTTCGCTTGTCTTATTTTTTTCTCTCGGAAACTACCAAACCGAGATTTTCTCTCGGAGATTTTCTATGGCTTTTCAGAATTTTCGGAATATTCTCACATTTTTTTTTGTTTCTTTATTGTTGTATATTTCAATGAGTATTGTCTTGATATTTTTGCTAATTTGATAATTTTAGCTATTTTAGCGAGTTTGGTAACGATAAATGATACAAAATAACATTCCGCGGAAAGTTTTTCCCGGATACCATCACAAATCCGCTCTTGCACTGTTCATGGATGGAATGAATTTGAATATATATTTCGTGTTCGGACAAGATTGTTGGACAAGATTTTTGAGTGAGGAGTTAATTTGGTGATAAATTTAACTGCCCTTACTCCAACCATCGTCAGTACCATCAGGTCACCGCATCAGTATGTGCTTCCTGTTACAGGTGTTTTTCTGACAGTGCTTTTTTTATTATATTTATTTTGTTAATTGTTTGTGTGTTGGAATATTCTTGATTTTTGTTTTGAAATAGATTTTATATATAAAAATTAATTATCATTTAATAATTCGGTTGCGTTTCAAAACGACGGTACATTATAAAAAATTTGTTTATTGTATAATTAAATCTGTTTAATATTTTCATTTCTGAATTTTACAATATTATAAATAAAATTAATACCATTTAAATTAAAAAAAAAACGTGAGTTTTAAGTTAAAGATTTTATAAAATTGACAATCAAAAGTAAAAATACATTGATTTAAGAGTGCGGGATTAAAACATTCATTAATTTAAAAAAAAAAGCAAAAAGCCCCCGTACTCTCCAGACCTTGCTTCTTTTGATTACCATTTGTTAAGAGCAATGCAGGTCAGCCCCTGACAAATGTACGCTTTCGAGATGCTGAAGAAGTGCGAAAATGGGTCGATGAATGGATTGCGAGGAATTCTTCAAACGAGGAATCAACAAACTAATTCCTAAAAGATGGGAGGAAGTCATAGCTAACGATGGCCAATATATTGGTTAATGTACTCAATCAACAATAAAATCGACATTATTAATGTAAGGTCCTAATATAATTATAAAATTGAGTAAGCGAACAACCGAATGAACTATTGGTAAACTCAGCCACATGATCATATATACGCAAACAATATAGATATAACGCAAAAATTAGAATGCAATTAGAATGCAATTTAGAATGCAAAAATTAAATATAAATAAGGTGTAATTTGATCCGACAGGCGGCAGAATCATGAATTTGAACATCATTTTATGTTAAAATCTTATGAGTTGAGTTTTTTGATAACAAATGTTAACCCCCCCCCCCCCCCCCCCCCCCCTCCCGCGATTGTAATATTAATTTTTTTTTATTTTTATAACTTTTAAAAGAATAAATTTATTTATGCTTGGCCTGGGGAAGGGGTAATTTTACATATCCCCGACAGAGGGCCAATTTAGTGGGAAAGTTGTTAAGGGCCATGCGAATTTTATTGATTTTCAGTTTTCTTATGCGATATATAATTAATATTACATTTTGATAAAAATTGATAAAAAAAAATGTGAACAAAACAAAATTTATTGGACATTCACATTTTTTATAATTTACAAAATACAAATTACAAATCTAAGAGAAATCAAAATAATTTTCATAATCAAAGATTACATTAAATTTTTATACATAAAAAATAAAAAAATAATAGCTATTTAATTTTAGATTAAAAAAATATTGTCAATATAATAATATAACATTAGTTAGTCTATACCTCCCGTATCTGTTAAAATCAAACTTTTTTAAATTTATTTTTTGTGTGATTTAGCAAATTTCAATTAACTTTTTGTCATAAATTATTCGATGCTAAAAATATTATATTAAATTTATCGAAATTATTTATTATTGATTAAGATTTCGGTGCAGCTTCTTATCAAAAACTTATTTGTTCAAATTATCAAATTTACATCATCATTCATTTGGTTCAAGAAGCATTTGAATAGCGCGATCATATACTTGGTTTTCTCCTCGTTTACCCTTAATCCCATTTCCGAAGCTTCACGTTCCAACAGTAAGAACGCTTCTTTAACGGCACCCATTCTTCTACCCACTACGTCAATGTCATCGGCATAGCCGAGTAATTGAACAGATGACGTAAAAATAGTGCTGCTGGTGTTAATGGTCGTCCTCCTTATACATTTTTCAAATATAACATTGAAAAACAATGTAGCCAAAGGGTCCCCTTGCCTTACTCCGTCAATGGTTTCAAATGCATCCGATTTGATCCCCCTTATTTGTACCTGAGATGTAACTTGCGTCAGTCTTAGTTTTGACTTGGCGATCAATTTTTGTGGGAATCCAAATTCCTCCATCGTGCGCCATAATTTTTCCCTAATAACACTGTCGTATGCGGCCTTAAACAATCAACAAATAGGTGGTGTGTTACTACGTTGAACTCCCTACACTTTTCCATTATCTGTCGTATGACGAACAGTTGATCAGTTTTTGAGCGATCATTACGGAATCCACATTGGTATTCACCAATGACTTCCTCCGCATATGGTAAAAGGCGCTTATGCAACACATAAGCGAGTACCTTATATGTTGCATTCAGCAAAGATATTCGCTGATAATTGGAACAATCCATCCTGTCTCCCTTCTTGTGTATTGGCACAATTACAGCAAGCTTCCACTCCTGTAGGTGCAAAAATTATATCCATAATATCAAGTAATTTTAAAATAACTGCGAATTTAGGAATTATATCTGGTGGTATTAGATCATAAATTAAAAGGGTAAGACATCGAATTAAACACCAGCATTGTGCTGCTTTCTGTCCAATTAAGTTACCTTGTTTCTCCATGTTGATAATCCTAGGTTTGTTTGCTGATTCTAATACACCAAAATCATATGCAAATATTCGATCGTTTAATATTTTCAGTACATGTTTATTTTTGAAACACATTTGTTTAATGAATTCTTGAATTTCGTACTGGACTACGCCCTCCAATAAATCGTGCATAATGTCTACGGTCAGCATATCATAAAAGTTTATTGAGTTTAATTCCTTTAGAATTAATTGGAAATGAGTTCCGATATTATTTGAATCATCATCGTTTGGTTGCCTTAAGTGCACATCTTTCTCAAAATATTTTTCTTGAATTTCTTGTTTAGTTGTCATACAAAACCTACAAAAGTTTTGCGACGAAAATGATTTTGAAAACCCTAACATAGAATTTCCACCTAAATTGTCGTAACATACAGCAATCAACGCACAACGTATTACAACATTATGTATTTCAAACCCGATAGTTTCTAAATTTTTCAATTCATTAATAAATGTGATAAGAAGGTTATTATATGTTGTAACATTGGAGGAAATATCATTTACATAAAACAATGCTAAAAGAAATATATTATTTAAATGGCCTAGCATTTCGGGTTTAAAATTTCGAATAGTAAAATAAAATGCACCAATTTTATGTCTACCGGTTTTTGTACCTAGTGGATTAGTACACTCGAAGTCGTCATAAAAAAGTTGAATAAACAACACGTGTTTGCTTAATTCTTTCTTAGAAAATTTTATAAAATTTGTACCATTAACATAATCTTGAATAACGCAAACAGCTGCGGTCTGAATAAATGCTGAAACGTTTTCGGGTCTTGCAATACACTAGTTAATGTAGTTACGATACAGGATTTATTTTAGTAAAAGCTAAAGAAATAGACGAGGGTATTTACATAGGTAACACAATTACCAAATTTTAGATAATAAAGCACTTATATCACTAATAAATATAAACACAACGGAAACAGAATTAAAAAATATTAAAGTGGATTACGAAGAATTAAAGAATTACGACATTGAACGGAAAACAAATGTAAAATTAATTAATACAAACAAAATACAAAACAGATACAAATTATGAAGAAAGAATAAAAAGGTTAGTAAAAGAATTAAATACCGAAGAAAATTTGAAAGCAGAAGAAAAACAGCCATTAATCGAATTATGCATAAGATTTAATGACATATTTTATTTGGAAGGAGACAAACTATCATATACAGAAGTAATAGGACATAATATTCAAACATTACATGACCATGCCCCCATTAATCAAAAAAATTACCGTTTACCCGAGGTACACAAAGGTTTTATAAGTGAAGAAATCCGAAATATGTTGGAGGATGACATCATATGTCCCAGTAAAAGACCCTGGAATTCTCCTTTATTGGTAGTGCCCAAAAAGGCAGACCAGAATGGCAATAAACGCTGGAGACTAGTATTTGATTTTAGAAAATTAAATCAAATAACTATAAAAGATGCATTTCCGTTACCCAGAATAGAGGACATTTTGGACCAACTAGGACATTCACGTTATTTTAGCACATTGGACCTACCAAGTGGATACTGTGGCGACCAACCGCTTGCCGTCCCTGCAGTGATTCTAGTACAATATTCTATAAGAATTTTCACGCTGGAATCACTGCAGGAAAAACACTGTTAGAAGGTGAGACGGCTGGCGGTTGAGAACACACACACGACACATTCATATTAAAAAATTAATGATAAGGCAGTCGATAACTACACGCGATACAGTGCGGATAACCTATACCTACACGTAGATTATAATTTATTATTGTATAGTCATTAAGTATATCATTGTAAAGTATTAAGTAAAAACAAATTGTGAATATTGAATTATAAGTGAATCAATAAATCAAGTGAAAACATAACCGTATATATATTAATAATAAATGATAACCAGTGTTGCAATTAGAAGTAACTGAGTGTGACACGGAGAAATCCGAGTACCGTGGATAAAATAAACTGTAGTGAAGAACCCAGGAATGCAAGGAAGCAAAACAGTATATCCACAATTGGGGACCCCGACGGCTGACCGCAACCAACCAGCCCTGCAACATAAAAGAAACACAACCTTCGGAAACTACCAACACGTACAATATAAAGTATAGCATCCGCAGTCGCAGCATCAGAAGGAAATCGTTCGCAGCCACGACACCTAGCTAGTGCTCCAGCGCTCCATCATCAACAGATGCTACGGGCAACAAGATAAGAATTCACTATATATTTTCATATCGATTCATTTTATTCAATGGTGATATTATTTTGCCAACTTAAGTACATACTTGTTTGCATAATTACTTATACGTGTACACATATTTTTATATAGGCACTCACCTATATATATATTTAATTGTCCATACGACATCGTATTTTAGTTCAATTAAATTTATTTTATTTTAAACATTGTTTTCGGTAAATAATAAGTTTTTTCCTATTGTAAAATTTGTATATAGTATTTCATTATCATTAAAGTTATATCAAATTCAATACAATCATATTAACATATTAACACATATATGTACTTGTGTGAGCCGCACTTCACTTACACCTGGTACATTCACCTTCAATTACCCTTTAATACACATATACAAACAAGACAGTAGAACCCCCGCGGGTACATTATATAAATAATTTTTTTTTGTAATACCCATATTACATTATATATATAATTTTAATTTATATATATCTTTTTATTATTCGTCAATTTTTATTTTATAAATATTTTTTTTTTTTTATATATATACCGCAACATTTTTATTTTCTCTCCATTCATATATATATTTATAATTTATCTATACTATTTGTGCATTCTGCACATTTTCAAATAAGATGCATTTTTATATCTTTTATATTTTATAACCGCCGGCGGTTATTCAGGGTCAGCAAGGTAATCACTGCTGCCCAAAACCCAATCCAACCAAATCATCACCGATGTATTTATAATATTCGTTATTGGAATAATTTATAAAAACATTACTTTGAATATTTTTTGATTTGTTTTGATTTTGTTATGGTACACAGCCATAACAAATATCAATAATTACAGTTAAAAAATTACCTTAACATTTAATATATCAAAATTAACATATATAATACAGACATATAATGAAAACCGCCAGACATCAATATTCCCAGGAAAAATACAAGGAATAATATATATATTATTTTTATTCTTAAACGCATTTTACAATTACGTTCATCGTTTTATGGAAACCATTAATATATTAAAATTAACATATATAATACAGACATATAATGAAAACCGCTAGACATCAATATTCCCAGGAAAAATACAAGGAATAATATATACTTTATTTTTATTCTTAAATGCACTTTGCAATTACGTTAAACGTTTCATGGAAACCATTAATATATTAAAATCAACAAATATAAATATATAATAACAACATACAAATTAAAAATGCCAGACATCAATATTCCCAGGAAAAATACAAGGTTTATAAGATGTGCATTATTCTTATTTTAATGGCACATTTTATCATATCTTGAAAAAACATTGGGAAATTAAAAGCAACATAAATTTAACTTCATACCTTTAACATCCACGCACAATATCACCATTTATATATGTGATATTTACTAATAACAATATACATGGATATATAAACATATAGTAATGTCTACGAATCATCTGTATAATTAAAACCCATTTACCATATCACCATTTATGCCTATGATCTTTAATAACAACAACATATCTATATATACAGCAGCATAATATAATTATGCGTATACAATGTCATCATTTAAGTATACAAAAATTTACTAATAATAATATACATATATATGTATATATAGCGACATCGTACTACGTTTCCAAATGATCCATATACTGAGAAATCATATACAATATTACCATTCATATAACGATATAAATATATATAACAAAATAATACAACGTCTACAACTGATCAGTATAATTAAAAGGCATATACAATATCACCATTCATACAGATATGTTTACTAATAAACGATATATATATATAACCATATAATGCAATAATATACAACATCTGTGAATGATACATATACTTGACGATTATATGTCAACATGCATAATTCGGATCAACGACACAACATTATTCGTATAAACTAAATATATAATACCACTTGAGATACCTAACCTACGACAACAAATAATACATGTGGATATAATGAAACCATTAATATCCTCAATAGTATGAATATA
This sequence comes from Dilophus febrilis, assembly GCA_958336335.1. Classification (NCBI taxonomy): domain Eukaryota; kingdom Metazoa; phylum Arthropoda; class Insecta; order Diptera; family Bibionidae; genus Dilophus; species Dilophus febrilis. The sequence goes on from OY284473.1 coordinate 5,138,272, forward strand.
TTATGTGAATATATAAAACAATTGGAATGCATTTATAAAAATCTCGAAGAAAGCAAAAAGGGAAAATGTTTATATAATGTTTATGGTATTTAAAAATACCACTATGTAAAGTATATATGTCAATGATACAATCAGCTGCATATACTATGTCTGATACACATATGAGTAAATGGGTCAACATCCGAAGAAATATTTTTATTAAAGAAAGCATTAAGAATAGTAGATACACATATTCTCACATATAAAAGGGAATATGGAAAATGCATATAAAATTATTAAAAAATCATTGTCAAGTTTTAAATCCAACGATGGAAAAATATAATATAGTACAATATATATAGTTATGGAACCCATACCCAACATTAGGTTCACACATAAAAACCTATATAATAATTAAAACATCATATGAATCATAACATAGTTTAATACTTAAAATATTAAACACTTATATAATCATAAATAAAATAAAATAACTAAAATATCATATGAATCATAAGATAGTTTAATACCTAAAATATTAAACACTTATATAATCATAAATAAAATACAATAAGTAAAATATCATATGAATCATAACATAGCTTAATACTTAAAATATTAAGCACTTTAAACTATAACAAAATATAAGTAAACCTAATATGATTCATAATACGAATAATATGAATCATATTTAATAAACTAACAAATAGAGATAAAGTTAAATAAAAATAACGTAAAATATAAAAAAGGACTTTTTATAAATAAGTCAATTCTATTTCTACTTTAGACGAATAAAGATCTAATAAAAATTTTCAAACATTTGTTTTATTTTATTTTTGGTGCTAAAAATTAATATCACGACCTCCTTTTTAACTGGCGCAGTCGGTATACAACGGATCACGGTAAAAATTTTGGTTGAATAAGTGCAAATTATTTTAAACCAATAATAACTGCAAACCGTGAACAAAATTAAAAAGAAAAGTGAATATTTTCTTAAAATAAATAAAAAAAAAAAGTGTTGTGAAATAATAAAAATAATTAAAAGCGAAAATTTTAATTTTTATTATACATTAATGCAATAGTACCGTATAAAACTTTGTGCTTGAAAATAGTAGAATAGCGTTGAAAAAAAAAAAAAAAAAAATAGCAATAAATAAATAATAAAAAGCGGAAATTTTTATTAATGCTATTTTTATGTGACATGTGACAACTAACAATAATAAAAATCAAAAGCGAAAATTTTAATTTTTATTATATCTTAAGACAATAATACCATAGTGAATATATGGTAAAACAAATTATAACTGTGCAGAATCAATAATTTTTGGATACGTTTTATTTAATTTGGAGACGCATATACATCATCCGCAGATAACAACATGGAAGCTTACCTGATGCTGTTATTAGTATTGTAAGTGCATGTTAAAAATTTAAGTTATATATAAGAAATAAAGAAAATAGTTAAACGGTATACACCCGGTTCTCTTTAAACTGTAAGACTTTATATAAAATAAAAAAAAAAAAAAAAGAAAATAAAAATTAATTAAATTAATAGTAATTACAATTTAATAATGACTTCACAAATCAATATATCCGCACTATCTACCCCGGACGTTATTAAAGACTTGCCGTATTATAACGGAGATACGAATGATTTGTATATCTTTTTAAGGGCAGCTGCCCCAGTGGCAAACCTTATTTCACAAATTCAAGAAGAGATTAAGCCATTTTGGTTTCAAGCCTTACGGAATAAAATTAAGGGTAAAGCCAGTGACAGATTGAGACTATATGGAGAGCCAAATAATTGGGCCGAAATCCGCGAATGTTTAATAAGGCATTTTTCTGATCATCGAGATCAACGAACTTTATATAATGAATTAAACTCAATGTCACAGGGTAATCAATCGATCACCGCGTTTTATGATAGAATTCTAGAATTAGTAACCGCTCTTAACAATATTGCAAACAGTACCGAACAGAACCAAAATATAATAACATTATTAAAAAAAAGAAATTTACGCGAAGGGTTAGAGACATTCGTGAGGGGGTCACGCGAACCTTTAAAGACAATTTTATTATCTAGAGATCCACAAACGATAGAACAGGCATATACTATTGCTTTACAAATGGAAGTGCCGCAAAATGGAAATATTAATAATATGCGTACTAAAAATGACTATAATACGCTTTACAATAGAAATAGGGTATATCAAAATCTGAATAGGGTTAATACCACAGGACATAGAAATTACAATAGTTATAGTACTATTCAAAGGAATGTACCAGGCATAATGTACAATAATAATAATAAAAACAATTTTAATAATAATTCGCATTACTTTCGACGTAATCAAAATATTGATAAACCCACACCAATGGAGGTAGATGGTTCCACTCAAATACGTCATTTGAATAGTAGTACAAGCACGAATACAAGAAACAATAATTATAATAGGAATAATAATTATAATAATAATTATAATAAAAGTAATATTAATCATAATAATAAAAATTATGGACATCCACAAATAATCTCAGAAGAATTATTTAATTCAGAAGGATTGGAATGCGAAACACCTAAAATAAATACCTTGCCTTACGTTAATATAAGAGTTGCCAATGATAAAGTATTAAAAATGTTAATAGATACAAGAGCATCTGGTTCAATGTTGAGTCCTGATGTTATAAAAATGAAAGAACATATAGTTAAAATAAAGCCACTAAAAATAAAAGCATTAAACAAACAAACGATTATTAATGAGAGTATAAACACAACATTATTTAAAATTTTTGGAGAGGATATTCCACCCGTGACATACTTTATATACAAATTTCACGAGTATTTTGATGGAATAATAGGGAATGATATTCTTTCAAATTACGATTTTAATATCGATTTTAACAGGAATGTGCTGAAGCGCAAATTCAGCGAGGTTCCTATATAATATAAACCAACGGTAAAAGAGCATGATTATATAATTAAGGCAAATACATGCGAAAAATACGAAATACCGATTGACAAACAAAATGGTCCGATATTTCTGCATGAACAAAATATTGGCGAAGCGATTGTTGTAGAAGGGGTTTACAATTGTGATAATTGGAAGGCCGATGTTTTTATAGATAACCGCGATAATAACGATAAAATAATAAAAATAAATCAACCACTAAGAGCTAATTTAGTAGATACATTCGAAATGAATCATAGCGAAAATATGATGCATGACGAAGAAGGTACGAATATTTACGAGTTAATGAAACAAATTAAAAGTACACATTTAAATACAGAAGAAGAGAAATGCTTGCACAAACTAATAGAACAATATACAAATATATTTTATATGGAAGGACAAAACCTAGGATTTTCAAATGTTATCAAACATGAAATTAAAACCGTTGATAATATGCCAACATACTCAAAAACATATCGATACCCGTATGTACATAAAGAAGAGGTACAAAAACAAATTAGAGAAATGTTAAATCAGGAAATTATAAGGCCGAGTAATTCACCTTGGTCATCCCCAGTGTGGATTGTACCAAAGAAGACAGATGCCTCGGGCCAAAAGAAATGGCGTTTAGTAGTAGATTATAGGAAGGTAAATGATAAAACGATAGATGATAAATATCCATTGCCAAATATTAATGATATCTTAGATAAGCTGGGAAGATGTATGTATTTTACTACATTAGATCTCGCATCTGGGTTTCATCAAATCGAAGTTGACCCCAGAGATGTTAAAAAAACCGCATTCACTGTTGAAAATGGGCATTACGAATATTTGCGAATGCCATTCGGTTTAAAAAATGCACCTGCAACATTTCAACGTGTTATGGACAATGTATTACGAGAGTTACAAGGAAAAATTTGTTTGGTCTATATGGACGATATTATCATTTACTCGACGTCGCTTGCAGAACACATGCAAAGTTTAAAGAAAGTATTTGACGCTTTAAGTAATGCAAATTTAAAAATACAATTAAGTAAATCTGATTTTTTACAAAAAGAAGTAGCATTTTTGGGACACATAATTTCGGTTGATGGCATTAAACCCAACCCTGATAAAATTGATACCATAAAAAATTATCCAATTCCAAAGAATCAAAAAGAAATAAGACAATTTTTGGGCCTACTTGGTTACTATAGGAAATTTATTAAGGATTTTGCTCGCTTGGTAAAACCTTTTACAACCAAATTAAAAAAGGATGAAAAATTAGATATAAAGAATGAAGATTATATAAAATGCTTCAATATTTGTAAAGATATGTTAATAAACGAACCAATTTTAGCATACCCCGATTTTAATAAAAAGTTTATTCTAACTACGGACGCATCTAATCATGCATTGGGCGCCGTATTATCACAAATTCAAGAAGGCAAAGAACACGCAATTTGTTATGCCAGTAGAACATTAAATGAACATGAAATAAATTACTCTGCTATTGAAAAAGAATTACTAGCAATTGTATGGTCCACAAAAGTATATAGGCCGTATCTATTCGGAAGAAAATTTAAAATATTTACGGATCACAAACCATTAAAATGGCTAATGTCGTTGAAAGAACCAAATTCAAAATTAGTCAGATGGCGGTTGAAATTATCTGAATTCGACTATGAGATCGATTATAAACCAGGCAAAATTAATAGTAATGCTGATGCATTATCTAGAATACCAAAAACTATTGAGATAAATATTAACGAAGCCAGATCAACCGATGCAACGGTTCATAGTGCAGAAGACGATAACAAATATTTAATATCAATTTCGGAATCCTGTTTAAACCAATTTAAGGATCAATTTATATTTGAAGTAAATGATAGAGTTTCCGATAAAGCGGACATAACAGTATTAAAAGTATTTGGGAACGTTAGGAAAATTATAAAGATCAAAGAATATTCAGAAGAGATAATTTTACAATTAATAAAAAATAATTTTAATAATAAAAGGATTAATGCGATATATGTTAGAGATAGGAAACTATATTTAATGATACAAGATATTTACAAAGAGAACTTTGCTAGAAATAAAGTTATAAGAATTGTGGCATGTGCCAATGTAAAAGAAGATGTTATTGAAGAGAGAAGACAAGATGAAATCATAAGAAATTATCATAAGGAAAACAATCATAGGGGTATAAACGAGACTATGGAACACTTAAAACGCGAATATTATTTTCCAAATATGAAAGGAAAAATACAAATATATATCAATCAATGCGAAATATGTCAAGTAGAAAAATATGATAGGAAACCTGAAAAATTAAAATTCAATCTAACTCAAACACCCAAACAACCATTAGAAATTATACACATTGATATATTCTATGTTAATAAAAATAAACCATTTTTAACAATAATTGATAAGTTCTCAAGATATGGCCAGGCATATCCATTAACTACACGTAACACTCCACATATAAAAGAGGGTTTAATGAAATATTTTAGTATCTTTGGGAAACCAAAATTAATTGTTGCAGACCAAGAAAGGGCTGTCACTACAATAGAATTGAAACAATTTCTTATTGAAAACAACGTTGAAATACACTATACATCAATAGATTCGTCAAACTCAAATGCACCCGTCGAAAGATTTCATTCAACATTACTTGAACACTTGCGAATTGTTATGAATCACGAAAATTTGAATGTTAATGAAGCAATGTTCAAATGTTTATATGCTTACAACAACTCTATAAATTCAATAACAAAATATACTCCGTTTGAAATATTTTTTGGAAGGAAATTCGATGACGAGATTAGTTTAGATATAAATAAAATAAAAGAAAGACGTCTAGATTTACAGGAAAGGGCGTTCAATCATAGTTTAGATAAAAAAAGGGAATACATTGAGAAATTGAATATAAACAGAGAAAATGTTAGAGAAATATTACCTACTAACGAAGACTTATATTTAAAAACCAAACCAGTAAACAAAATGCAACCGCGTTGTCGAAAAATAAGAATACAAAGACAAAAAAAATATAATATTTATGACAAACAAGATAGAAAATTTCATAAATCTAAACTTAATAAACAAAGAAAAACAATTCTAGGCCAGCAGTAACGTGCCAACTCGAAATAATGGATGTTACAAACAATCCCGGAATGGTAGCCATACGTTCAAACGAAGCTAGGATAACTGATAAATACCATAATTTGATACACATTATAGATTTAAATAGTTATAAAACAAACATAAATAACATTAAGAATAATATTAATATTATTAGAGAAAAAATTAATTCTAAGATAATAACAAATGGCATTGACAAAAAAATTAATCTATTAGAAAATGCATTTAATCTAATAAACCCAATATATAGAAATAAAAGAGGATTATTTAATATAATAGGATCCGGTGTTAAGTTCATAACGGGAAATATGGATTATGAAGATGCAATTGAAATTAACAATAAGATTAACGAATTAACATTAAATAATAAGAACTTAATTAATAGCCAAAACGAACAGTTTTCTATTAACAGTGAAATGATAAATAGATTTAAAAATATAACAAATTATATCAATGAACAACAAATAATAATTGGAAAATATTTAAAACAAATTAATTCCGAATTGAGAAATAAATGGAGTACGGAAACTCACGATTTTAAATTAATGCAATACATTTATCAAATTAACTTTGATATTGATACATTAAAAACTCATTTGGACGATATAATAGAATGCATTCAATTTGCAAAACTAAACATAATATCTAAAAACATACTATCAATAGAAGAATTAAGATTCGTTAAAAATAAACTAAATGACACAAATGTCAGAATAACTAATTTTGAACAATTATACGAACATTTGCATCTCCAAGCTTACTATAATCATAGTAATCTTTTATTTACAATTAAAATTCCAATTTATAAAATTGATATTTTCACCGAATATCTTATAGAACCTATGCCAAATATGAATAATAAATCATTACATATACCGTACAATAGAATAATTAAAAACAAAGATGAAATATACTTTGTTAAAAATAATAATATAAAAATTAATAATATTAAGTATTACAAATTAAATCAATTAATAAAGAACAATAATGATGAATGTTTGAAAAATATAATAGATAATATAAATGCTAAATGTAATTTTGAAACTGATTTTATTCACATTGAGATTAAACAATTAAGTATGGATTATATAATAATTAAATCTGCAAAGGATTTATACATTAAAAGCAATTGTAATTTTAATAGAAACATAAGTGGTAGCTTTTTAATAAAAATTAATAATTGTATTTTAGAAATAAATGGTATGATATATCAAAACGAACAAACAATTTTTAAAGAGGATTCTTACGTAATTCCTTTATATGATTTGAATATAACTGAAAGTGCTTATTTTGGAGACACAGTCAATTTAAAAATGTTAAAAGATTATAATATTAAAAATAAGAATAAAATAGAAGAAATTCATTTGGAAAACAAAATTCATAATAATACACAATACACAATGATTATAATATTAGGATTAATAATATTAATAATGTTAACAATATGGTATAAGAAGAAAATTAATGTATTACCCACTATTATAAATAGTTTTTCGGAGCAAAACACTAAGGATGGGGGAGTTATGGAACCCATACCCAACATTAGGTTCACACATAAAAACCTATATAATAATTAAAACATCATATGAATCATAACATAGTTTAATACTTAAAATATTAAACACTTATATAATCATAAATAAAATAAAATAACTAAAATATCATATGAATCATAACATAGTTTAATACCTAAAATATTAAACACTTATATAATCATAAATAGAATAAAATAAGTAAAACATCATATGAATCATAACATAGTTTAATACCTAAAATATTAAACACTTATATAATCATAAATAAAATAAAATAAGTAAAATATCATATGAATCATAACATAGCTTAATACTTAAAATATTAAGCACTTTAAACTATAACAAAATATAAGTAAACCTAATATGATTCATAATACGAATAATATGAATCATATTTAATAAACTAACAAATAGAGATAAAGTTAAATAAAAATAACGTAAAATATAAAAAAGGACTTTTTATAAATAAGTTAATTCTATTTCTACTTTAGACGAATAAAGATCTAATAAAAATTTTCAAACATTTGTTTTATTTTATTTTTGGTGCTAAAAATTAATATCACGACCTCCTTTTTAACTATATATATATATAATTTATATAATATAATATAATATATATAATATACCATGCACATACTGCTTATATACAAATCATACGCTGGGAAAATATATATATCAACCAACAACGTCATTTTATATACAACAAAAATACACAAATAAAGGAAAATTAGATGGTGGGGAGATCATATAAATACGAATGCATCGACAACGAAACTTCAATTATTGATTTGATCGCCTTATACATATTGCTGAATTTTAATTGTTGAGCTGTGAAGCTGCTATAAATTCGGAACAACCAATATAATAAGGTATAAAAGTTGGTAGAGCGAAACCGCTTTACCTATAACTTAGAATCAGATATTATAATTCATTTTTTTTTTATATATTTATAGTTCTATACACATCTGGAATTAAATTTTTAATAAATTATATAAATAAATAATAAGGTATATATCCAATTTATTTAAATAAATATATATTTTTTAAACAATTAATATCTATATGTCTTTTAATTCTACACCCTTATTATGTCTGACCACACGGAACCACGACATAATTGGCGCAGCCGGTATTTCGAACAAGCTCTCAACAATAATTAGGGAAATCTAACCAAAAGTGCATTATAATTTACACATTTTTATTTTTTCATTTTTATTTACCACTGCACGACATAATTCGCGCAGCCCGTTCTTCGGACAATCTTCCAAATTAAATATCATAATTAATTTCTTTCACAATAATCTTCAAATATAATATATATATTTTGATATCGTATCAAATTAATATTTTTTATACCAAGAACAAAAATACAAAAGAAAAACTACGCACAACCAACCAAATATTTGTCAAAAAAAAGAAAAAACACAAAAAACCTATATGTAAATTTAAACAAAAATAAAACAAAAATTATTATAAATAAAAACATAAATTTCTAAATATCAAATTATTTACATTGTATATTCATTGATCTTTGAAACCCAAAAATAAAATGCTAAAACTGTACGGTGTATTAAATTATCCTAATGGGGGAAAACTATCTACAAGGGAGGCATGAACAAAAATATCTAAAACAGGCCATACAAAATTTAAACGAAAATCTATTAATCAATTGTAAGGCGAGATTAAGTGACCGGGATCTAAGAGAAATTAACCAATATATGGGATTGAAATTCGATGCTCTAAAAAGACTTGAAACCACTGAATTCATTGCTAATAAATTAATATCACAATCTCAACCTGAAAGGGATAAAATAGTACACAATCTCAAGGCGGAGGTCGCACACTTGAAACAAACAATTAAGTCAAATAGGGTTATTCAAAGAGATAACGAAGAAACCGCTGAGGAATACGAAAAAACCATCACCACATTAGAAAAGAAATTATCAGACCTCACATCTGCCCAAATAATACTAAAAAACAAGTTATCAGAAGCCGTTGACAAAAATAAAGAATTGAAACAACAATTACAATTAATTGGATCTCTAACAATCGAGCAACATACACACGAACAGGTTATTAATCTTAATCAGAGTTACAACGAAGGCCTAAGCGAAATACATTCATTAAGAGAAGAACTACATCGAATCGAAATTAATCAATTGGAAACAAGTACGGAATTAGAATTTTTAGAAATAACACATACCAATTTAGAAAATTTAAAACAAACTATAATAAACAGTTTTGAAGAACACAAACCGGGGGAAATAAACGAAGAAATAGAGGACAGAACAAAAATAATAGATAACCAAGAGAATCTCGTCACCATGAACCATACAACTGAACACGAAAAAATAGGCAAACTGGTCTCTTCAATGATACCTCGTTTTACTGGGGAACCCAATCCAAATTTAGTAAACCAGGTACATGAATTCATCGCGGCATGTAACTACACAGGAAAATGTATAGAAGCGGACCAAACAAAAGAAGAAATTTTCGTAACGGCATTATGTACCCGCCTATCAGGGGACGCTTTTGAACTAATAAGAAGTAGAGAGGTGAAAACATTAAGGGAATTTATCAAATTAATTAAAGATAGATATATTTCAAAAAAATCTTTGGACATAGCAAACTATGACTTGAGAAATACATACCAATTACCGAACGAACCATTAACATCATTTGCACGAAGAATAGAGAAAATGAGTATTCACGTGAACGAAATAATCAGTACGAATTATCCAAAGGATGTAATAAAAATCTTAATATCAGAAACAGAGGAAACTAAATTAAGAGTTTTAAAATCGGGACTACTGGATCCAACCCTAAAACAGTACGCATTACCACTGGACGCGGTAAACTTTGAAAATGCTATAGAAAAGTTATTAACCACCGAAAATTTATTAAAAACAAATAATCCATACCATAAACACCCCATTAAACAAAATACTTTTATGATAAATAATACGGGCGAAATAGAGCGGGGATTCAATAACCCAAATCCAAGAAAATGCGGATTCTGCAATAAATTATTTCACAGTTACGCTGACTGTATACTCCGTAAAAATACCCCATATTGTGTAATTTGTAAAGCCTACGGGCACAATATTCAAACATGCCGTTTAAAAGATTCTAATCGGGGAGGATTTTCATTTTCAAATAATGGGGAAAAAAACCAAATAAATACAAATCCCTGGATTAATAGATCCCAAAACGTACAAAGATCAATGACTAACTGGAATAATAATAATAATAATAGAAATTTTAATAATATAATGGGAAACCAAAACCAAAATACAAACGCAAGATTTAACTATCAAAATAATAATAATAATTATAATAACAGAAATAATTTAAATAATTGGAATAATAAAAATAATTACGCGAATGATAATAATAATTATAATAATTATAATAATTATCCTAATATTAACAATAATATAAAATGCACGTACTGCAATAAATTCGGGCATACTTTCGCAAAGTGCAATAACAGAAGGAATACTAATTTCCAGCATAATAATCCTAGACCAATGATAAAAGAGGCCGAGGAAGACAATGATAACAAAATACGACAAAAAAACCAATAACGACCAAACTAGAAAACCGTAGTATTGGTCAGGAGGAGATAATGAGTAACCTTAAAACAATCCATGAAAAAATATTATCAATAGAAGAAAAAATAAGTACCCACAATAATAAAAAACAATATATAATAAACAACAATACAGAAAAAATTTTCGTAAGGTTACCAATCGATATATGTAAAAACGGTATGAATATATTTTTAGTAGATACAGGTGCTGAAATAAGTTTAATTAAAATGGAATCATTAAAACATTTAAACGGAATAAATTTAAATAATAAAATACAAATAGGTGGAGCATTCGGGGGAGGTGATATAACTCAAGGTTCAATTTCTGGTAACATAAAATTACCACATAATGAAAATACATTATCCATTACTTTAGGTATAATTAATAATACCGAGGGTATACCTGCTAACGGTTTAATTGGAAGGGATTTCCTAAACGGTTTAATTGGAAGGGATTGCTAATACACTATCGTTGTTTAGAATAGATGGCCAATTACTCGTATCGTTACCAATGAAATCTTTACTACATTTCTCGCATGAAATGACACAAAAAAACTTTGCAGGCAGCGATAATATTTCTAAAGATATTGAATACTTGGGAAAATCAACCAAAAAATATAAAGAAAATAAAACAAAAAAAAATGGAATGACAACTATAATTAATAAATCAAAAAATATATTACAAAATAAAAATATTATAAAGAAGAAACAAATTAAGAATAAAATTGAAAATATAAATATAAATAATGAATCACAAAAGAAGAATAAATTAACACGGGAAATACGGGTGGAAATGAAGGAGTCGGAAAATCCAAAAAGTGATTACTCAATCAAAACGACGTCCCCTTTAAATCGACATTAAAGGAAACACAAAGTAATGATTGGTCAAATAGTAAATCCGAAGGCAATTCCGTAAAAAATTCTGCTAGCGAATACTCCAACAAATTACCCAATACATCCCAAATAACACTTCGTTCAATAATGTGTGTGACTAATTAATTAAAACACATTTTTTTGCCAAAATTCGTTTTTATTCATCAAGATAGTCCCCTTTTAGGGAGATACAATCATTCCAACGCTTTTCCAATCTTTCGATACCGCCTTTGTAAAACGATTTTTCTTTGCCTTCAAAATAGGCGTTAGTTTCGGCGATTACTTCATCATATGAGCCAAATCTCTTACCACGGAGCATCCTTTTGAGGTCTGCGAAGAGCCAGTAGTCGCTGGGGGCTAAATCTGGAGAATACGGTGGATGGGGAAGCAATTCAAAGCCCAATTCGTTCAATTTTGCCATCGTTTTCATTGATTTGTGACACGGTGCATTGTCTTGGTGGAACAACACTTTTTTCTTCGCCATATGAGGCCGTTTCTTTGCGATTTCGACTTTCAAACGCTCCAATAACGCTATATAATAGTCGCTGTTGATGGTCTGCCCCTTCTGGAGATAGACGATGAATATTATTCCATGCGCATCCCAAAATACAGACGACATAACCTTGCCAGCCAACTGCTGCGTCTTTGGTCGCTTTGGGCGGCTTTCGCCGGCTGCATGCCACTCAGCAGACTGCCGATTTGACTCTGGAGTGAAATGGTGGATCCATGTTTCATCCATTGTGATGTACCGTCGCAAAAACTCCGACTTATTGCGCGTAAACATGTCCAAACAGCTCTTTGAATCATCGGTTCGTTGTTGTTTTTGCTCCGGTGTGAGCAAACGCGGCACCCATTTGGAACACACCTTTTTCATACCCAAATGTTCGTGTATTATGGTTTGTACACTGCCTGCTGATATCTTCAGAATGTCAGCAATCTCCCTCACTTTCACTTTACGGTTGGACATAATGATTTTCAGTGTTTTTTCAACGTTTTCCGGAATAACAGCGTCATTTGGCCTTCCAGTAGATGGAATGTCATCGGTGTCTGTACGACCACGTTTGAATTCGGCATACCAATAACAAATGCTTCTTTTTGATGGAGCAGAGTCCGAGTAATGTTTTTCAAGCCATTCCTGGCATTGAACAGTATTTTTTTTCATTAAAAAACAATGATAAATCAGCACACGGAATTGCTTTGAATTCATTTTTTTTTTAAACACAAAAATAGCGTCACTTATAGCACTGTAACTTGTAAACAGATGATCTGATTAACATATGATGTTGACAGTAAGCCTAAAAAGGTTGAAAAATGCGAAAAAAAATATTGATTTAGTTCTAGGGACGCCATCTATGTGTCAGTCACACACATTATTGAACGAAGTGTTACATATGAAAATAAAGAAAATTATAAATAATAAAAATATTATAGAAACTAAAGATATTAAAAATAAAGAAATTTTAATAACTGAAAATAAAAATATATTAACAAAAAATGATGTTAACGAAACTAAAATAAATAATATATTTATTTATTTATTTATTTATTTATTTCAACAATCATTAAATTCTAATGTACATCAAGTGTTCCAGAAATTGGAAGTACAATATTAAAAATATTACATTAACATAAGTAAAAATTTAATCTAAATTTAACATTGTTAACATTATTGTCCAATAACAAACTACTATAGGAATTGTAAATCCTTAGTAGAGAGTCTAAAGGGTTAAAGTGAGCATAATTGGTACGATAACAATTCAAGTTAAAAAATAACACCGACCGAAGGTTCCTATCATTCAATTTAAATTGTAATCTATTGGTAATTGCCATGCAATCAATCTTGTTTCTTAATAAATTACAAATAAAAGACAGTCCGATAAATTTACGATGTTTTTCTAACGAGGGCATATTTAATAAAGCAAGTCTTTGATCATATTTAGGAAGTCTGATTGGATCACTCCAAGGAAGGGTTCTTAGCGCAAATCTAAGAAACCTTTTTTGAATAGACTCCAACCTAGAAATACCATTAGCATAAAACGGGGACCAAACAGGACAAGCATATTCCAATATAGAACGAACAAAAGCATAAAATAAAGCACGAATACAATATGGATCACTTAATTCACGCGATTCGCGGAAAATAAAACCCATTGTCAAATTAGCTTTATTAATAATATAATCAATATGTGCCTTAAAATTTAGTTTACGGTCTAAATACACACCGAGATCAATTTTATTGTCAACCATATCCAACACAATACCATCAACGTGGTAAGCGGTATTAAAAATACCATTTTTCTTAGAAAAGTTAATTACCTTACATTTGTCAGTATTTAAAGTCATATTATTTTTAACACACCAATTTTTAAATGCCATTAGATCCAATTGTAAAAGATCCGAATCCTCCATAGATCCAATTGACCTATAAATTTTTACATCGTCAGCAAATATTAGACATTCAGAATATTTAAAAACAGATGGCAAGTCATTAATAAATAAAGTAAATAAAATTGGTCCCAAATGGCTACCCTGAGGAACACCAGATGTAATACCAATCGACCTAGACCTAACACCATTTAACAGAACACAAGAGAAACGATTAGTCAAATAAGATTCTATCCACGAAACAAATTGTCCACCAAAACCCATCCTCAAAAGCTTATTTAATATTATACGGTGCGAAAGTTTGTCAAAAGCCTTACTGAAATCAGTAAAGACACAGTCAACCTGTGATTTGCGATTAAAATTTTCAAAACAAAACGACACAAAATCCAACAAATTTGTTGTTGTCGATCTACCACGGACAAAACCATGTTGTTGGGGACATATAATAGATGCAGCATTAAACGCAACAACATCCGTGATGATACTCTCAAATAATTTTGGAATGAAAGAAAGTTTAGCTTTAGTTTAGGATATCATCAAGTGATGATGGATATACACAAATATAAACAAAAAAAACAATAATAGAACAAATGATGGGTCAAAAGTAAAAGAAATCAGTTATAAGATACCACCAAGGTGTCAAACAGTATTACCTATAACTATGCCCATACGCACCGGATCTATATTAATAAAAGCTAACGAAATTGAAGAAGGTATTTATGTGGGAAATACAATTACAAAAATAACAAACTACAAAGCACCTGTAGCAATAATAAATATTCATTCAGAAGAACGTGAAATAACAAATTTAAACATTGATTTTGAAAATTTAAAAAACTACAATATTGAAAATAAAACAAATATAAAAATGATTAATATGAATAAAATTAAAAATAATGAAATATACGAAAATAGGATTAAACGATTAATAAAGGAATTAAATATGGACAAAAATATAAATGAGGAAGAAAAACAATCATTAATCGAATTATGTATAAGATATAATGATATATTCTATTTAGAAGGAGATAAACTCACATATACCGACGTCATTGGACATGGTATACAAACATTACAAGATCACCCACCGATAAATCAAAAAAACTACAGATTACCGGAAATACACAAAGAATTCATAAATGAGGAAATCCAAAACATGTTAGAAAATGACATCATACGTCCCAGTAAAAGCCCCTGGAATACTCCGTTATTGGTAGTACCCAAAAAGGCGGATCAGGATGGTACAAAACACTGGAGACTGGTATTTGATTTTAGGAAACTAAATCAAATCACCGTTAAGGATGCATTTCCATTACCTAGAATAGAGGATATTCTTGACCAATTGGGACATTCTAGATATTTTAGTACATTGGATTTAGCGAGTGGATATCATCAAGTGTTGATGGATCCCGTGGACGCACCGAAAACGGCTTTTAGTACACCTTATGGTCACTACGAATTTAAACGAATGCCTTTTGGTTTGACGGGCGCTCCTGCTACATTCCAAAGAATTATGAATTACGTTTTAATGGGATTACATGGCTTAGAATGTTTCGTATACATAGATGACATAGTCATATATGGGAAAAATTTAATAGAACATAATAACAAATTAACCGCAATATTTGAAAGACTAAGAAAATTTAATTTAAAAATAAAAATACAAAAATGTCAATTTTTAAAAAAAGAAATAATCTACTTGGGTCACAAATGCACAGAAGACGGTGCTAGACCAGATCCATCCAAAATATCTTGCGTAACGGACTACCCAACTCCAACTAATATAAAACAATTACAATCCTTTTTGGGATTTGCGAATTATTATCGCAAATTCATACCCAATTTTTCAAAAATATCTTTACCATTAAATAATTTAATGAAGAAATCATCAACGTATACATGGACAGATGATTGTGAACAATCCTTTAAAGAATTAAAAACATCACTTACATCACCACCTGTTCTTATTTATCCGGATTTCGATCAACCATTTATCCTAACTACTGACGCCAGTGGAAACGCACTAGGTGCAGTACTATCACAAGGAAAACCTGGTAAGGACAAACCAATCGCATACGCAAGCAGAACTTTAAACGACGCAGAACAACGTTATTCGACAATCGAGCGAGAATTATTGGCCATGGTCTGGGGAACAAAAAATTTTAGATGTTACCTTTTGGGTCGAAAATTTACAATATACACAGACCACAGACCATTATTGGGAATCTTCAATGTTAAGGATCCAACTTCAAGACTTCTACGATTTCACCACAAGTTATCCGAATACGATTATAAAACCGAATACAAACCCGGCAAATTAAATTCAAATGCCGACGCGTTAAGCCGTATTGAAATAGAAAACATTAATAAAATAGGAGTAGTCCAAACACGCGCAAAAACAAAATTAAACGATGAAAAATTATTAAAAGGTAATACAAAAATAAATCAAGAAATTAAATCAAATATTAACGAAGCGGGAACTCAAAAACAAACAATAATTAACGAAAATATAACAAAAGAGTCACAAGAGAATAAAAATATTGAAAATATAAATGAAATTGAAACATTAACAGACCAGGGGGATATTGAAGCTATACTAAAGGATTTTCATGATACGCCATTAGGCGGTCACCAAGGAATTTGGAAAACACTAAATAGAATTAAACAACAATATAGATGGAAAAATATGAAAAAAGATATTGAAAAATACGTAAAAAAATGTATAATATGTCAAAAAAATAAAAAATCGCGTTTTAATAAATTCCAATGATAATTACAGACTCCCCTAAACTACCTTTCGATAAAGTTTATCTGGATATAGTGGGCCCATTGCCCACAACACACTACGGAAACAAATATATACTAACTTTTCAAGATAATTTAACAAGATTCATGGATTGTTATGCAATCCCAGACTCAACCGCCGAAACAGTGGCACAAACATTTTACGACGAGATCATTTCTCGTTATCGAATTCCTAAAGTTTTGGTAACCGATCAAGGTACCAACTTCGTTGGAAAATTATTCAAAGACGTATGTAAACTATTAAAAATAAGAAAAATCCAAACAACTGCATACCACCCACAATCAAACGGTATGTTAGAAAGAGCCCATGGACCATTAACAGAATATTTAAGATGTTTCGTTAATGAAAGCCCACAAAATTGGGATGGATGGCTTAGACAGGCATCACATGTTTATAATAACACGTTACACAGTTCTACAAAATTAACACCATCCGATTGTTTATTTGGATTCACGGCAGAAATGCCTACAAACCTCCAGAAACCCCCGGAACCGGTGTATGACCATGAAAATTATTATTACACTTTAAGATATAAATTACAAAAGTCATACGAAATGGCTAGAAAAAACAGTATCCAATCCAAAAATAGATCAAAAGAATATTATGATAATAACGCAAAACAGGTAAATTTTAAAATTGGAAATTTGGTATTATTAAAAAACGAAACAAGACAAAATAAATTGTCAAATATTTGTTTGGGACCATACGAAGTACTCGAAATAAATAATGCAGTAAACACAAGTATTCAAATCGGCAAGCGTAAGAAAAGAGTACATAACAGACTAAAATTATATCACGAATAATAAACAATAACCAAACACTAATATAAAAAACTATGACTTTAACACAAACATTAAAACAAATAAACAATTAAAACAAACCAATATTGGTGACTACACAAAAAAAAAAAAAAAAAAAAAAAAAAAGAAAATCGAATTTCAATTAAAATCTATCATTTGAGTTGACATTTATAGGACAAACATGAAAATCATCATATCAATAATTTATATATCCCAAATATACGGAAACTCATCTGCAACACAAGCTGAAACACCAGCTGAAATTCAACCATTGGAACCAACACCAGTGGTATTCGAAAACATTGGAAACGTATATTTTTACAAATCAGAATGGAATATTTTCACTAAATTTAAGTCAATAAACATGGACCCGGCAATAAAAACATTAAAAAATAATAAAGAAAACTTAAATAAAACATGCTTAATGATAGAAGACAAGATGCCAGGTCTATACATACCATTTTTTAAACACTCGTGTGAAACATACGATCAAGAACTATCAATAAATTTAGAAAAAATCAATGATAATAATAAAAAACTTAATAGAATAATGATAAAAAGAAATCGGAGGGCAATCAATACAATCGGTAGATTCGCCAACTGGGCATTCGGTACTATGGATGATGAAGACGCAACGACAGTTTACAATAAATTAGACAATTTAGAGAAGGAGGACATAAAAATAATGAAAATCCTTAATAAACAAACTACATTAATCCGCAGTAACAATGATAACTACATGAATATAATAAATTTAATCGAAAAAGATCAAACGGCACTACAAACGCAAATAAAAACAATTTATAACATAATAGAACGTTTTACAAACCATTCAAACCTTTTAATACCAAAACTAACAGTAGATAACGCAATGACTAACATAAAAAACGTAATTGCTTTGAAAATTTCTGAAATCCAAGAAGACCAAATGATAGAATTAACAATACTTAATGATTTAACACACCACAAAATACATCCTTTCCTATTCGATTCACTTAACATAACCGAAAACTACAAAAATTATTTGGCAAAACCGAGTCAAAAAGACATATTCCCAAACACAGATTGGATTTATAAATTGTCAACAATAACATATTTCCACGATAAAGATGGTCTTATAATAAAAATTAAAATTCCACTACCAGAAGACACTAATTTCGAATTACAAAAAATATACGTAATACCCCAACAAATATCACCTAATTTAAATGCAATACTAAACATAAACGACGAATACATTGCGGAGGATACTATTGGAAAACGATTTATAACACTAACACATAGAGATTTTAAGGATTGTCATTCAACGGATGTAACTTTCGACTCAAAAGCATTCATTTGTAAACATTCAGGACCAATACTAAACCAGTCAAACAAAATATGTTTGATAGAATTATTAAACAAAACACGTAAAAAACCAAACTCTTGTGAATACTTAACAATAAATCTACCGCATAACCTATTCATTAAGATGACAACGCCTAACAATTGGTTATACTACATAAATAATAACACAGACTTTATGACAATTAAATGCAAAGGAAAAACTTATCAAATTAATAGAAACACTTTTGGAATTTTAAAATTACACGAAACGTGCCTTTTAGAACCAGGACATACGGAATTAATCTTTTCAGACGAACATAACACTACTATAAAATTGAAACAACCAAAGTAGTGTAACAAGGCCGATTCTGGACCACTTTCTCCATGTAAAGTCCCATAAGAGAATTTTTCACGATTTCCCATAAGAGCGCTGCAGAGTGAGGGAGGTCAGGCCATCTCTTTCACTCCCATTGATTTGGTGAAAGTGGGTGTGTGAGTGAAACAACAATATGGGCGTGTACTTGTGATATATAAAATGTGTATGTGTGTGTGTCTATATATGCAAAATGGTGGTTATATTTAAGTATGTGTATGTATATGTGTAAAAATGTTAAAAATTGTGGTTTAATTCGCTTTGTTTACATTAAGGTTATTTATATACAACAACACCTCCTTTATTTAGTCTTTGTTTATATTAAGATGATATATATATATATACCAATGCGGTGATAGATATGCTAATTCTTTGTTTAAAAATGGTGGTTTAATTCACTTTGTTTATTTTAAAGTTTAAATCATATTAGAAAATGTCGCTAAATTATAGTATTTACAACAGCACCTCCTTTTCTTTCGTCTTTGTTTATATTAAAATGATATATATATATACACCAATACGTTGATATATATGCTAATTCTTTGTTAAAAATGGTGGTTTAATTCGCTTTGTTTATTTTAAAGTTTTAATTATATTGGAAAATGTCGCTAAATTATAGTATTTACAACAGTGCCTCCTTTTTCTTTCGTTTGTTTATGCAAGTGTGTGTTGTTTGTATTTGTTTTAATAGGATTAATTTGCTTGAGGAAAAAAAGAAAGATATATATTCTGCAAATACTTACCCACATACACATTAACATTTGCACATTTAATATGATATTTGATTGTATTAAAGTGGTAAGTAAGTAAGTTAGTAAGTAAAAATTTAATATTTTCTGTTTATGTTATATTTTGTTTATTTTGTGTTTATGTTTACGTTATCTTTATAACAGACTATGACGTGATTATGTGAATTATATATTTTTTTGTTACCCACATACACATTCCCAAGTAGAACCCGATAGAGGATTTAGTTTCTGCAGAAAAAAAATTGCTGCAAGAACGTAGTGGCAGACATAAATTAGCTGAATTTTAGTAACTCTTTTAAAGCTGAATTATGGAAATATTTTTTGGCTGCGGCAGGGTTTTAGAATCTTAATTTGTAGATTATTTCGCAGCAACAGAAATATTGCTGATATTTTGTCGATGGCAACCTATCCGAAGTAATACAATTTTCAGCTATTTTACTGAGACAGATATTATGCTGAATTAGTGTAAATGGCAGCCAAGAAATAAGCAATTAAACCTCTAAAATAAAGCAAAATAGCCCCTACAACTAATTATCTGAAGCTGATCTGTATTTACAGAAAATTCGCTGATCTGAAATAAATATAGTTGCCAAATCAGACAAATATCGGATTAAATTTGCAAACATTAGATTTCAAAATACGCATGACCTCAATTAAATAAGACTAGCTTAAATTAGGCTATGCTAAATCGATGGCATAAACAAAGCCATAAACACTATGTGTATAAATGCTGCTTAACACACTGCTACGAATTTTCAGCTAAAGTCCAGGAATAATCCAGGCATTTAAAGCTCTTAAGCTGAAAAATAGTATTTTTGGCAGCTAAAATTGTGAAAAGAATATTATCGCCTAAATAGCAACCATATATACGAGCAACCATATAGCACAACTGTTAGCGTACCAATATGATCAGACGAAGGACCCGGGTTCGAATTCATCAGGTCTCACTCAGAAAAAAATGTAAGTGGTAAAATTTATATAAAAAATAAAATAATAAAGCAATATAATATAATATAATTTAATAATAATCTATTATAATAAAATATGTAAATAAAAAATGTAAAAAAAGTTATATTAAAAAAAATTAAATTAAAAAAAAATCTAATAAAAAAAATTTTTTTGGAAAAAAAATTAACTTTTAACTTTAATTTTTGATGCGGCCGGGTCAGCCAAATAGCGGTTTAGAGCACCTATTGGCTGACTCACAGGCAAAATTAAGCCACAGCTAACTGTTTGACAATTGTCTGAATATAGGCATCCGCAGCCACAGCCAAATGGTAATGGCAACGTTTTGGCAGCAGAAAAAGAGCGCTCCTATTTGGCTGAAATAACTTTGTCACAACGTTTAAATGTTATGGTTGGGATCTTGCTGCCACAACTATAAAGCTGAGCAATGTAGCTGAGACAACGTTGTAACAGCTGTAATTCAGAAATCGGTTCTACTTGGGTTAACATTAGCACATTCAATAAGAAGCGATAATATGATATTTGTGTATTGAAGTGGTAAGTAAGTTA
This sequence comes from Dilophus febrilis, assembly GCA_958336335.1. Taxonomy (NCBI): domain Eukaryota; kingdom Metazoa; phylum Arthropoda; class Insecta; order Diptera; family Bibionidae; genus Dilophus; species Dilophus febrilis. The sequence goes on from OY284473.1 coordinate 5,160,279, forward strand.
GTAAGTAAGTAAGTAAAAATTTAATATTTTCTGTTTATGTTTATATTGTGTTTATGTTTACGTTATCTTTTTAACGTACTATGACACGATTATGTGAAATATATCTTTTGTTTTTGTTTTGTTTATCGATAAATCGCCGTATTAAATTATTGAAGTGAGAGAACTGAAAAAAAAACTCATTCGGTTTTAAAAAAACCTCCTTACAATTACGTCTGGCAAGCCTAATCATAACAAATGGTTGAGGATTCGTTTTTGTGGTAAATAAAAATTTAGGAGAATCAACTCAAATATTTTTAAAGATTACAACATTATTTATATATTTAAATTTTTTTATTCGAATAAAATTAAAAATGAATTAGATTAAAAACTTATATACTTATAAAATTAAAAACTTATACACTTATAAAATTATACTTATCTTATAAAATACTTATAAATTAAAAATTAAAAACAGCTGAATTTTAACTATTTTACCACAAATTATTATACATGTTTGCACCTCCTGATTGTTCTTCTTCGTCTACCTCGACTAAACTTCCCTTAGAATTATACTGCAAATCGCTCTGATGTATAAATTTTAAGTTATAGGCATTCGATCCTAAAACTTTTCCCTTATTTACCAAGAATATTTTTTGTGATGTTTTTATTTTATCAATTGTGCTAGTTGGTATGGTATTGTATCTCTCTGGTAGGGTGATTAAATTTTTCTTATCAACTTCTACTGTAATACGCCGTCCAAATTTGGTAACCATTGATTTAATATCAAATATTTGATATAGTTTGTTCATTTCCATATCACTGATTTTTAAAAATACTGGAAATTTTGCGTTATCGTTTATATCTTGAACACTTTTTTTTAATTCCAAATCCATTTTATTTTTTATTATTTTGTTAAAAATTTAGGATCTTAACTTGTCAACGTTTAAACTCTTACTAATTTTTTGCATTATTTGGGTATCGGGGAAAAAATGTAATGATCAAATTATGTTAAAAGCGACTATCATATATTTCAAACATGTTTAAACTTGTAACGTAAAGAAATGTAGATATACATTTATATAGGTATATTAATTTGCATATTTGCAAATATATAGGATAATTTTATTATATAAATATATATACTACTATTGAATATGATTTTTTAATTTAACTTTTAACATAAACAATTATATCATAGAATATCTTAAAGATGTTTAACCAAAATTGTTTATACTATTAAACATAAATAAAAGATAAGGAATATAATTTAAATTTATAACATAAACTTGTCCTTATGATAAGTTAAAAATGAATAATATAGAAATATTTTATCTTTATGCTCCGTTAATAATAACCACTTATATTCATCTTTGTTCGTATTTTATTTAATACAATGTATTTGATTTTATATTTATTTTAATATAAGTTTTCTTATTTCAAATATATATATATATATATATATATATTATTCTATGATATAATTGTTTATGTTAAAAGTTAAATTAAATTCATATTCAATAGTAGTATAAACCTTATCATTATCTTTTCAAATTTCAACCAAAGAGGTAATACATTTTCCTTCTTTTCATTTAATAAAAAAAAAAAAAAAAATAATCAATTTTTTAATTATTCCCAGCCACTCTCTCAAATTTAGTTTTTGAATAAAAATAAAATAAAAAATAAAAAAAAAAAAAAATGAAACCACCACCACCAGAAAATAATATTTATGATAAATGGGTTTTCGAAACCCCATTTATTATGTCGTTCGAGACAGCCACCGCAAACGGCTTCAAACCTGAAGAATATTGGGAAGCTGTGGAGGAATACTACGACTTCCTAGCATCAGATGACCACATTCCAATAATACAAGACCAACCAATAATAGAAGAACCAGAATTGGACTGGAATTAAAAAAAATGTTTAAAAAAAAAAAAAAAAAAAAAATATAAAAAAAATAAAAAAAAAAAAAAAAAAAAAATATACATTATACTATATATATTAATTTCGTATTTTTATGTTATTGTAAACGGTTATCAAGTAAATATTTTTCATATTCAAGACAAACCATATTCGGTTTCATTTTTATTGTTCTATGCCGTGTATTATTATATTTTTGTATTAATTGTGGTAATATATTAATCCAACGATGGTTACCATTTAAACTGAATTCTTTCCACATCCAATTTTTTAATGTTCGATTAAATCGTTCAACAATTGATGCCTTCATTATGCTATATGTTGAGTAATGATTGATTTTATAATTTTGCATTAATTTTTTAAAATGTATATTATAAAATTCTTTTCCAAAATCAGTTTGTAGATTTTTTGGTATACTGTGTTGTGGTACATTAAGCTGTTTATTATCAACGGGTACCTGTTTGTTATCAACGGGTACCTGTTTGTTATCAACGGGTACCTGTTTGTTATCAACCGATAACCGTTTGTTACGAACACCTTGACTTTGCTGTTGTTGTTGTAATATTGATTGAAATGCTCTAGCAAGAGTTATACCTGTTTTATTTTTAAGTGGTACGGCCCAAGCATATTTTGAAAAACAATCAATGACTGTTAATATGAAGCAATTTTTTTTGTTTTTATTTGTGCATATGTACCCATTTCTATTAAATCAGCCTGCCATAAATCATCAATTCCTTTTAATATCACACGACGACGTTTAAAATTTTTACGTGGTGTTTTATGTAGCTCATCTACAATGCTTTTTCTTTTATGTTCATGATTATTAATATTCTTGTTATTAGCTCCGTTTATATTTTTGTTTTTATTTTAGTCATAACTGTTGTTTATTTTTTTTGGTATGTCCTTAGGGTAAATATCATATGGTATGTACTATATTATAGATCTCTTCGATTTCTTTATTTAAGTGTTTAAGCATAATCTGAAATTGTTCATCAACGTAATGTTTTGTTGATGCATCAAAATCACTGACTGGATTAGATACATTCATGAGTCGTTTATTATTTAATACATAATTACCTTCTACATCAGCATATTGTTTACTGTTGCATGATAGAATCGTTGATTATAATCCATTGACATGTGAAATAAAAAGGCGATTATAATAAAACAATTTCAATTTTCAATATTTTTAAAATTTATTTATAATATCACCTTAAATTATCATAATGTTTGTATTATTTATAATATTAATATTAATTAATTCATTAATTATAATACAAAAACCTTAAAATAAATATCCGATTATACTAAAACAATTACGATTTTTATTATTTTTAAAATCTATATAAAATATCATCTAAAATTATTATTATTATTATAATACAAAGACTAAATATTAATTAATTATAATACAAAAAACTTAATATTAACTAATAGTGTAATGACCCCACGCTAACGTTTTATGACTATCTTTTATGAGATATCTCTTACTATCTTTTGAACTCAAAGCGACTTTAACCTGAGAAATAGAGCACACTTGATGTTTATTCGATTTGATCAAGTTTTGTGTTACGGTTTTTTCACCACCAAAATTTAAACAATTTAAATAATCATCAAAATGTATCCTATTATGCACCACTGATTTTTTTACACCCTTTGCAATTTTGGTGTTATCTTTACCATCAACTAACGTAAACATAAACACAATATAAACATAAACAGAAAATATTAAATTTTTACTTACTTACTTACTAACTTACTTACCACTTCAATACACAAATATCATATTATCGCTTCTTATTGAATATGCTAATGTTAATGTGTATGTGGGTAACAAAAAATATATAATTCACATAATCACGTCATAGTCTGTTATAAAGATAACGTAAACATAAACACAATATAAACAAAATATAAACATAAACAGAAAATATTAAATTTTTACTTACTAACTTACTTACTTACCACTTTAATACAATCAAATATCATATTATCTCATCTTATTGAATGTGCAAATGTTAATGTGTATGTGGGTAAGTATTTGCAGAATATATATCTTTCTTTTTTTCCTCAAGCAAATTAATCCTATTAAAACAAATACAAACAACACACACTTGCATAAACAAACGAAAGAAAAAGGAGGCACTGTTGTAAATACTATAATTTAGCGACATTTTCCAATATAATTAAAACTTTAAAATAAACAAAGCGAATTAAACCACCATTTTTAACAAAGAATTAGCATATATATCACCCGTATTGGTATATATATATATATATCATTTTAATATAAACAAAGCAGATGATTGCGATAATCTGGGTATATTCCTTATCTTTTATTTATATTTAATAGTATAAAGAATTTTGGTTAAACATCTTTAAGATATTCTATGATATAATTGTTTATGTTAAAAGTTAAATTAAAAAATCATATTCCATAGTAGTATATATTTATATAATTCATAATTATATAATACCAAAAAAAACCCTTTAAAATAATAAAGACATATATATGTAAAACACTCAGTATGTTATTAACCTCATTCAATTATAAAAAATATTCTTATGTGTGTAAGATATAAAACAAATTATGTGACATCATCATTAATAACATATTTATATTTATTTGAACTATATGACTATTTTGTATATATTTATATCTATACATGTATATATTTAAGTTGAGACAATAACATCATTATGGACATACTTAATTTTTTTTATAATACATATTGAATAATATGTAAAAAATATTTATACAGAAGAATTAAAAACAAAACAAAGTGAATTCGAATTTTACTCAGATACACTTGAACAAACAAAAATTTGTATTTATTATTATTAATATTATTAAGTATATGTATATCATAATATATTGAAAGATTTTTAAAAAAAATAATAAATTGTTATGTTTTTTTGTTTGAACTATACATATATATAGTTTAAACATAATTATATAATACCAACAAAAAAATCATAGAGAAAATAGAATACTTTTATCGACCCTTTAAAATAATAAAGATATATATATGTAAAACACTCAGTATGTCATTAACCTCATTCAATTCTAAAAAAATTCTAAAAAATTCTGTGTGTAAGATATAAAAAAATTGTGTGACATCATCATTAATAACATATTTATATTTATTTGAACAATATGACTATTTTGTATATATTTATATCTATACATGTATATATTTAAGTTGAGACAATAACATCATTATGGACACACTTAATTTTTTTTATAATACATATTGAATAATTTTTAAAAGATTATAAATTTTGATCATTATTATTGAATTACTTTGAAAACACCTCCATTATATGTATTATATAAATTGAAATTGTATACACTTATATTAAACTTCTATCATTGTTAACACATATGTGCATGAACAATCATATTTAATTCTATGACGTATATGAATTAAAATAATGCTAATACATATTATATTCACTCGTTTCACGTTTGGTATTAGATGGATCATTTTTTTTTCTTTATCACAATACCACATTTACTCACAAACTCATGCAAACATGGGTTAATTATAATAATAATAGTAACGCCTAACTAACAAACCTATATTGTATGTAAGATATTAGAATATTATATATATATTGTGACATCATCATTAATACCATATTTATTGAAAACACCTACACTTATCTATCAAATATATATTAATATTATATCCAATTATATTAAACTTTGATCATCATTAACACTTATGTGCATGAGCAATCATATTTAATTCTATGGTGTATATGAATTAAAATAATTCTAATGCATATTAGATTCACTAATTTGGTATTAAATTGATCATTTTTTATCCCAATACCATATTGACTAACAAACATATATATATAAGCTCATGCAAACATGGGTTAATTATAGTACCTCCTCCATGTACTACCAACCACCATTTTTAACAAAGAATTAGCATATATATCACCGTATTGGTATATATATATATATATATATATATATATATATCATTTTAATATAAACAAAGACGAAAGAAAAGGAGGCACTGTTGTAAATACTATAATTTAGCGACATTTTCTAATATAATTAAAACTTTAAAATAAACAAAGTGAATTAAACCACCATTTTTAAACAAAGAATTAGCATATCTATCACTGCATTGGTATATATATATATATCATCTTAATATAAACAAAGACTAAAAAAAGGAGGTGTTGTTGTATATAAATAACCTTAATGTAAACAAAGCGAATTAAACCACAATTTTTAACATTTTTACACATATACATACACATACTTTAATATAACCACCATTTTGCATATATATACACACACACATACACATTTTATATATCACAAGTATACGCCCATATTGTTGTTTCACTCACACACCCACTTTCACCAAATCAATGGCCTGATCTCCCTCACTCTGCAGCGCTCTTATGGGAAATCGTGAAAAATTCTCTTATGGGACTTTACATGGAGAAAGTGGTCCAGAATCGGCCTTGTTACACTACTAACCAATAATGGACGTCCAACCAGAAACCACCATTCCATCACTAATAAATATGGGATGGATACCCCAAAAAACTAACTTTTCAGGAATAACTCTTCACGACCACAAAAAATACAAAGACTTGATCGAATCAAATGCGAAATCACTAGAAACTTTAAATTTTGAAATAGACAAAGAAATGGCAATAACACAACAATAACAAGACAAAATCACAACAAAAAATTAAACATACATAAATATTCACTAATTTCCATAACGACCATCCTAATCTGTACCATTGGAATGATTATCATTTATGAAATATTCGTAAGGAAGAAACTTAAAACTCCCGGTTCGGAACGCGACAATCAAATTTCTATTCAACTTGGCGAAATCAAAGAAAATACAAAAAAATCCCCCGCGAATACACCCAGTTTACCTAAACATGATTTACCGCGGAATCATATCGTTAAATTCGATAAAGCAACCGATACGATAGACCTAACCAAAAAGTCCATTTCCGATATATGATATAACAAAATAACAAAATATTTTACATTATTATTACACTAATTTAAAAAAAAAAAAAAAAAAAAAAAATCAAAAATAAATAATATATTTTCTTTATTAATTCAATACTTATTATTAGTTAAATACAACGCGTAAATACAAAAACAAAAAAAAAAAAAGGGCCGAAACAAAAATGCAAAACGAAATATCAATTGATGCGGTTGGAATAATATTGGACAATGATCCAATATGGGAAGTCGGTATTCCCGAAAACTGCATGTCAAAATATGACAAACTAAAACCATTTAAAAAATATTATAAATATAATTTTGAAAGAACATATTATAAAAAAATCTTTCACCAGTTACAAGTATATTATAATAGCCTAGATGGGGAAAAATTGGAACAATTCCAAATTAAAACATCTGATTTAAGGATGGGCACTTATTGTGCATTTTTGGATGTACACAATGACCAATGGTATCGTGGACAAATTCACGATTCCATTGATAATAAACAAATAATTAAAGCCATCACAGATCGGAATTATAAATATACAAACGTAACAATAAAATGTGTAGATAAGGATAGAATGAGATTGGTAAATACCACCAATATCTGCTATCTTATTAAAGAATTATCACAAACTATACGGAGGCCGCATGATTTCATTAATGGCTATTTTAAAAAAAAAAAAAATAATAATAATAATGATTAAACAATATATAGAATATAAACATAATTAAGAGAAATCAAATGTATTTTGTCAAAAAAATTTATGAGATAAAAAAAAAAAAAAAAAAAACATATAATAATAATGATTAAACAATATATAGAATATAAGCATAATTAAGAGAAATCAAATGTATTTTGTCAAAAAAATTTATAAAAAAAAAAAAAAAAACATAATAATAATGATTAAACAATATATAGAATATAAGCATAATTAATAGAAATCAAATTTATTTTCATAAGAAAATTTATGGTTTACAAAATAAAAAAAAAAAAAAAAAAAACCATAAACGGAAAATTTTATATAATATAAGTTGTATTTTTAAATCATTCATTTGGAATATTAATATTGAAAATTTATGTTGTATTATAAGTTGTATCTTAAATCATTTAAAATCATTTAATATGTTAAAAAAAAAAAAAAAAAAAAAAAAATATATTTCAAACGTCAATTTTAGTTTTTAAATACAATATTATAGATTATAGATATAATATCTTTATTTTATAATTTAATGCAAAATCATTTTATACTTCATTTATAACTTTTTATTAAAATAAAAAAAAAAAAATTTTTTTTTTATTTGCATTATCTTACTTGCATTATATTTTATTAAATTTAGATTATTAATACAAAATAAGATTACAAATTAAATAAACAAATTTTTAAAATAAAAAACAAAATTAACATGCATTTAGAAATTCTATCACCAATGATCACCTATAATCACCTCATCTCAACTAAAACGTTTATTTTATATGATTTATATGATTTTCCACCCAAAACGACTTATACTACCTTTTTAATAAAACAACAAACCAACGGAAAAACATTTCGCCAGATATGAATATCATACCAGCACAGGCAACGGGTAATAAAATATACATCCTTGCGCCCGTACACTCCAGTTTTTCGGAGGGGGGAGGGATGTTATGGTACACAGCCATAACAAATATCAATAATTACAATTAAAAAATTACCTTAACATTTAATATATTAAAATCAACGTATATGATACCAACATATAATGAAAACCGCCAGACATGAATATTCCCAGGAAAAATACAAGGAATAATATATACTTTATTTTTATTCTTAAATGCACTTTGCAATTACGTTAAACCTTTCATGGAAACCATTAATATATTAAAATCAACAAATATAAATATATAATAACAACATACAATTAAAAATGCCAGACATCAATATTCTCAGGAAAAATACAAGGTTTATAAGATGTGCATTATTCTTATTGTAATGGCACATTTTATCATATCTTGAAAAAACATTGGGAAATTAAAAGCAACATAAATTTAACCTCATACGTTTAACATCCACGCACAATATCACCATTTATATATGTGATATTTACTAATAACAATATACATGGATATATGAGCATATAGTAACGTCTACGAATCATCTGTATAATTAAAACCCATTTACCATATCACCATTTATGCGTATGATCTTTAATAACAACAACATATCTATATATACAGCAGCATAATATAATTATGCGTATACAATGTCATCATTTAAGTATACAAAAATTTACTAATAATAATATACATATATATGTATATATAGCGACATCGTACTACGTTTCCAAATGATCCATATACTGAGAAATCATATACAATATTACCATTCATATAACGATATAAATATATATAACAAAATAATACAACGTCTACAACTGATCAGTATAATTAAAAGGCATATACAATATCACCATTCATACAGATATGTTTACTAATAAACGATATATATATATAACCATATAATGCAATAATATACAACATCTGTGAATGATACATATACTTGACGATTATATGTCAACATGCATAATTCGGATCAACGACACAACATTATTCGTATAAACTAAATATATAATACCACTTGAGATACCTAACCTACGACAACAAATAATACATGTGGATATAATGAAACCATTAATATCCTCAATAGTATGAATATATTATGTGAATATATAAAACAATTAGAATGCATTTATAAAAATCTCGAAGAACGCAAAAAGGGAAAATGTTTATATAATGTTTATGGTATTTAAAAATACCACTATGTAAAGTATATATGTCAATGATACAATCAGCTGCATATACTATGTCTGATACACATATGAGTAAATGGGTCAACATCCGAAGAAATATTTTTATTAAAGAAAGCATTAAGAATAGTAGATACACATATTCTCACATATAAAAGGGAATATGGAAAATGCATATAATATTATTAAAAAATCATTGTCAAGTTTTAAATCAAACGATGGGAAAATATAATATAGTACAATATATATATATATATAATTTATATAATATAATATAATATATATAATATACCATGCACATACTGCTTATATACAAATCATACGCTGGGAAAATATATATATCAACCAACAACGTCATTTTATATACAACAAAAATACACAAGTAAAGGAAAATTAGATGGTGGGGAGATCATATAAATACGGATGCATCGACAACGAAACTTCAATTATTGATTTGATCGCCATGTACATATTGCTGAATTTTAATTGTTGAGCTGTGAAGCTACTACAAATTTAGACCAACTAATATAATAAGGTATAAAAGTTGGTAGAGCGAAACCGCTTTACCCATAACTTATAATCAAATATTATAATTCATTTTTTTTTATATATTTATAGTTCTATACACATCTAGAATTAAAATTTTAATAAATTATTTAAAGAAGAAAAGAAAAATCATTCAAAAAAAAAAAAAAAGGGAAATAAATAATAAGGTATATTCCCAATTTATTTAAATAAATATATATTTTTTTTTTACAACTAATATTAATATGTCTTTTAATTTTACCCCCTTATTATGTCTGACCACTCGGAACCACGACACATATAACATTGTTATCGACGACCTACGTCATAATATTGTTCAGTGTTATGTATAACATTGGTCATACAATGTTAATGCTATTTATATTTCGCTTTCGCATTGCATGCTGGCGTATACATATAGCAAACACTATTTTTGATTGAGTGTATCACTCGGTTTTGTCGCTATAGCCTGATGAGTTGACAAAACATTTTTAAATCAGTACGAAACAAAACCATTGAGTGAATACCATTACCAAGCATTGTAACGCCATGATCCTTTTTGATGGTAAATAAATATGCATATAAGAGGATTTAAATTAAAATGAAAGAATCTTCATTCAATGAAACACACCTATTACAAATACTCATAATTTAATAATTAATATAAATTTACGGTTGAAACCCAGGTATATAGTTTTTATTCTAGAATTCCTTTGTAATTATATTATAAATAAAAATATTATATTATAATAAATACTAACCAATAAACAAAACTAAATACGGTATTAAAAAAAATCAATAAAAGCCATATACATCATATATACTGGATGACGAAACGTAATGAATAACAATATGATCACCGCTAATGGAAAAAGCTTCGAGAATCACAGCTGATTATTATAAAAGGGGAAAATGAATTTTTATGAAGAAAGTTAAGTTAAAGTCACGGCAAGGGACAGTCATCCCAATATTAAAAATTAAAAATTAAAAAAAATAAATTAAAGAATAAAATAAAATAAAAAAAATTAAATAAGTAATAAATTAAATAAAAAAAGTTAAAGAATAAAAAAAAATAAAAAGTTTAAATGAAGTACTATGTTAAATAAGTGTAAAAATTAAATATAAGTTAAAATTCATAAATGTTAAAATCAGTAGTAAAGAAAATAAAAGTTAAATTAAGAAAAAAGAAATAAAATTAAATTAGATAAAAAGATATGAAAGTTTATGTAAGTTTAATAATGGAAATAAAATAAATGAAGGATAAATTAAATTAAAAAAAGGTATGAAAATGAAGAGTGGTAGATTAATGTTAAATAAAAGAAATTCATATAAGTTAATACAATAAATATTTTATATGAAAATTAAAATTAAAATAAGAGTGTTTTTATGTTCTTTTATAAAAAAAAAAAACTTTTGTAACCACCACCAACACCCCTAGACAATGGATGGTGGGTTATAAAATGGGGGCTCAACCGGGATCTGAATTTATAATTAAAAATTGGGATAATTTAAATTAAATATGAAATTCCTAAATTAAATAAAATAGGAAATTGAAATTAATATTGATATAAGAAAAGTGAAAGTACAAAAGTGAAAAAAAAACATATATCATAGTGTAAAGTGGTTAAATTAATGAACTAACAATAAGTAAGGAAAAAAAAACAGAAAAAGTAAAAATTATACATATATTGTTATAATAGTTATATATATTGAGAAAAAATTATATAGTTAACATATAGTGAATAAAATTATGGAAAATTATATAAATATAAAAGTAAAAAGTGTACAATTATACATATATAGTTATAGTGATAAAAATTATATAGTTGTAGTGAATGAATAAAATTACGTTAAAAAAAAAAAAAATAATATATAAAAAAAAAAGAACTAAAATAAAAAGTATAAACACATATAAAAAAAAATGATATATATAAAAAAAAAAGTGAATAAAGGAAAAATTTAGTTAATGAACATAAAATTTTTTTTTTTTAATAAAAAATTTTTTGATTTTTCAACAAAAGGAAAAAAAAAAAGACAAAAGGAAAATCATTTTGTACGTGTGGGTAAACCAGAAGATTCGAATTCAAAAAAAAAAAAAAAAAAAAAAAAAAACTTTCGAGAAATCGTCAACGGATTTTTTTTTTTTTTTTAAATAATCATTACATTGTTCAACATTCTAATCAGCATTAGTTTACTTCAAGTACCGCAATATCAACAGCAGTTAATTTTTTTTTACCACTTCAAACATCTTCTACATCAGCAGCAGTTACATCAGCAGCAGTTTATATCGTCGCATAGCAGAACAGAGCATCTTTAAATTATATCTTATCAGCAAGGTCACCGATCAAAAATTAGATTTAGATAAGTACTAAAAAATAATAATTTATTAGCTTTAAATTTTTTTTTATTGGTTTTTGTAAACGGGGTTTCAACTGTTCATTTGTATAGTTGAAAATTTATTTTAATAATTTTTTTTTTCTTCCCTTATATGCAACATTGCCTCAAATAAATTTTTTTTTTATATATATAGTTTTTCTATATAGATTCTGGAATTTTTGTTTCTTTTTACTAAAGTATAAAACAATTTTTTTTTTTATTTCGGTTTAATTCGTTTTTTTTTCCTATTCTATTCATTCGTATAATGGCTGATAACCGAGGAAAAATGTTAGAATTAAAACACAAAATAGCGCAATTACCTTGTGAATTCCTAGATTACGAAATTTCTGGAAGGGGCGGTAATCCCAGCGGCAACATAGCAAAAAGAAGGGCACAATTATATCGTCTTATGGTTGACACTGAAAATACATCGGGGGCTTTTGTGTGCACAGTCGAACCACACATGGATATAGCCATTTGTCAAACTTACCTCCGCAAATGGATTGACAATTTTGGTCAACTTAATAATGTGACTGTTAATTCTATAGATGACCGTCAGGAATTACTCGAGTTTTTAGTAACCAGATTACGGAGAATAGCCAGCAACGAAAATACGGGCACCCACCTGATAGAACTAATTAAGGAAATCCTTACCAATGTTTCTGAATTCGCAGCCGAATTAAAACATACACCTTTCGGCGATAAACCAGTTACCACCTTTACACTTTCTAATACAAGGTCGGCTCACAACTTTACTAATGCTTTGTATAATGCTCCATCGTCGGCAACCGCACGAATAAACGATAATGCCTCTACCTCATCACAGCTTTCTCAAAACCTTGCCAATAACAATCCATCTGTAACAATTCCACGTTCACGGAATGATCGCACTATCTATGACCACACAGAAGATTTACATTCAAATACAACCAGCGGAAATAGGGTTTCATTCGGACCAGAATTAAACTCACCACCACAGCGCACCTCACATACGTCTCGACTTCCAAACGAATCGATGTTTGGCGGCAGTAATTTTTTTACTGCTTCATCAGCCACCGGTTCAATGCGCAATGGTCGAAGCAATGTGTGGAAATGGGACTTAAAATTCTCTGGGGAACCAAGGTCTCTCCCAGTTTCTGAATTTATTCGTAGGGTCACCGAACTTTCATTATCACGTGGTACCACCGAGGAAGAATTGTTTCAATCCGCTCCTGAATTATTTGAGGGAACTGCATTGAAATGGTATCGATCCATTATGAATAGCCATTTGTGTGAAACCTGGAACGACATCCGACAATTATTGATATCCGACTTTGAATCGTATGATTATGGTGAAAATTTGATAGAATTTATCAGATCACGTAAACAGTACACAACGGAACGCGTGGTTACATACTTCGCTATAATGGAGGATCTTTTTGCCAAATTGGAAACTCCACTACCTGAGGCCTCAAAAATCAGAATGGTAAAGCGTAGTCTCCTTCCTGAATACGTTAAGGCATTGGTCCTGTATGAACCGCTCAATCTTTATGATCTTAAAACGGCTTGCAAACGCCTGGAATCCGATTTCCAAACTCTCGACAAGGCAAAAGCTAGAATGACGGAACCTGAACAGGTCCCACCAATTCGTTATTACGGTTTACCAAACAATCGCGGTCGTACAAATTATTACAATCCACCTCATAATTCGCAACGTCACAACTCTCGTAACTATGAACCCCGAACACAAAATGGATTTGCTCGGTTCGACAATCGCAATCCCAATCGGTCCATCAATTACTACGAACAACCTATAAACAACAATCGGAATTTACCGGCACCAATCAACAATCGCTTTTATCATCAGGGTAATCCTCCTATCAATAGTTTTTATAACAACTCCGGGCACAATCATTACTCAAATAGCAATGGCTATCACACCACACGCGGTATGATGCCAACCAATAATACCGCTACGCATACAACAAGCGGTGGTAATGGTTTCAATCCTGCTCTAAGAAATAACCATCAGTCTGAACTACTACCCCATAGAAATCACCAAATTACTGAAATATACCCAGTATTATCGGAACCTCAAACGGACGTGGTCATCCCAAACCTCAACAGTTTACAAAATGTTGCCAATTGTTCATCGAATTACGGTAATCAAGATGGATTATCGGAAAACTAAACCTGAGTCATCACGTAGGAGCGTGTGATGATTCAAACATATCAGCTCCACATTCACCATCATTGCCTGTCCAACACATAAATTCAAAATCCAAATATAATTATTACCCTTCAAAGTTTCATGAAGAAATTTTCCATAGACCAACCGACAATCGTATGTACCTCAAATTAAGAATATAATTAAACACCGAACCCCACATTTTCAGTTTATTGGACTCCGGTGCCAGCATTTCATTGTGTAACAATGTTGGATCTTCTTTATTACAAAACTATGGTTTCAAAACATCAACTGCGCCAATGATGAACATTTCTACCGCTGACGGTACGCGACACTGCACGAACAGCTCGTTCCTCATACCAATCATTTTTAATAAAACACATGTTACAATACGGTTTCTTGTGATTCCGGCGCTTAAACATGACTTCATTTGTGGTATGGATATATGGTCACAGTTATCTTTTTCTCTTTTTTCACCATTACCCGTTGAATCTGTTCCCCAACGGCGAAATAACGCTTCATCTCTGCTTCACCCTCCTAATGGCGTGAATACTGTAACCTCTGATCGAACAGAAATTCTTAATCCTCCGCAAATTCCTATACCACCCATTACGTCCAAAATTCCTTCAGTTACTGAAACTTTCTCTGCACACGATCCTGAACTCCGAAACAATACCATTCCTGAAAATCATGTAACGCGCATAAATCCTCACCTACAACCTTTGGACGCTTTGTCGAATACCCAAAGGGAAATGGTGGATAAAGTAATAAATTTATTCAAAACACTGACCGGCGATAAATTAGGTCGCACATCTGTCATTGCTCACCATATAGACACTGGTGACGCTGAACCGATTTTTCAAAGGGGATATCCGGTATCTCCCAAAGTGGTCGATCGTATGCGTAATGAAATACAGCGTATGTTACGTCTTGATGTTATCGAAGAAGCGTATTCTCCTTGGTCATCACCTGTAGTTATGGTGAAAAAGAAAAACGGTAAAGATCGCTTGTGTGTGGATAGTCGCAAATTAAATGAAATTACCAAAAGAAGCAGATACGCGTTACCTAGAATTGACTCAATTCTACAACGTTTGGGTAGGGCAAAATATCTATCGTCAATTGATTTGCAGGACGCGTTTTGGCAAATACCTTTGACGGCCGATTCAAAAGAAAAGACAGCATTTAACATTCCCGGCATGGGAATGTATCAGTTTAAAGTACTGCCCTTTGGACTCCAAAACAGCGCTCAAACGATGCAAAAACTGATGGATCGACTATTTGGATCACTTCTGAACGAAGACACCTTTTGGTATATCGACGATATACTCATTGCCAATGAAAACTTTGAAGACCATATAAATTCCCTTCATACCGTTTTTACAATCCTGAAAAACGCCGGTTTAACAATCAATGCGGACAAATCACACTTTTGTAGGGGAAGCCTGCAATACCTGGGCTATCTTTTGGATGGTGAAGGTCTACGTACTGATCCTGAAAAAATAGAAACAATCACCAACTACACCTTGCCTTCCAATACTACTGAACTTAAACGCTTTCTTGGAATGTGCAGTTGGTACAGCCGATTTGTTTCAAATTATGCCGAAATTGCCTCACCACTACATGACTTAACACGCACGGTCAAGCCAAACAAGGGGGGTAAACAAGGTACACCCAAAAACACAAAACTTACCTGGAACGCCGATGCTTTTAACGCGTTTAATAAATTAAAAACGGCTTTAACTACTTCTCCGATCTTACGATCGCCGGATTTCACGAAGGAATTCATAATTCAATTCGATGCATCTAACATAGCGGTGGGGGCCGTTTTGGTTCAAAATTTCCACAACAACAACGGTGAACATCCTATTTCATTTGCCTCAAGAAAATTGCGGGGTTCAGAACTAAATTACTCTACAACGGAAAAAGAATGTCTGGCCATAGTGTTTGCGGTCGAAAAATTCAGGCATTATGTCGAGGGTTATAAATTCACTATTCAGACGGATCACTCTGCTCTACTTTGGCTTTTCCGACAACAAAACTTAACTGGTCGATTGGCCAGATGGTTAATGAGGCTACAACAGTTCGATTTTGACATTATTCACATTAAGGGAAAATTTAACGTGGTACCCGACGCTTTAAGCAGAATGGAAACTGACGTCAATTTACTCGACTTCCAAATTGATACGGATGATAAATGGTACCTTGATCTACAAAAAAATATTCTAGACTATCCGACCAGACATGGTAATTACAAAATTGATGGCGACAAAATTTTTATAAGAAATCAAAAACAAACAAATGGCAACAACTTTTACTGGCAATTGGTTATTCCTCCATCCGCAAGAAACGCAATTCTCCAGGAATGTCACGATGCGCCATTAGCGGCACATCTCGGAACCCGAAAAACATTGAAACGAATACTCCAAAGGTATTATTGGCCTGGTGTCGCACGCGATACAGAATTGTATATAAAAAATTGTGAGGTATGCAAAACTTGCAAACCACACGGAAAGGCAAATGGTCTAATGGGCGAATATAAGCGCTGCTCTAAACCCTTCCAGCTCATATCATTGGATCTCATGGGTCCACTATGCAAATCCTCCCCAGGTGGAAACTCTTACCTATTGGTAGTGGTAGATTTTTTTACTAAATACGCTTCTCTTTATCCACTAAGAACTGCAACTGCTAAACAGGTTACGGATAAGTTGGAAAATTCTTTCTTTCTTCAACATGGAATTCCGGAAATTGTTATCACAGATAATGGACCACAATTTACTTCAAGGGAATTTCGTAGTATGATAGCCAAGTACGACATTCCTAAACTCTGGTATAATTGCCTATATCACCCACAAAACAATTTTACTGAACGTTGGAACAGAACCATAGGAAGCATGCTCCGCTCATATATAAAGGATAATCACCGCAAATGGGATGTCCACATTAATGAATTAACAGCCGCTTTGCGTTCCGCGGTAAATGAAATCACAGGTTACACTCCATTTTTTTTGGCGCATGGTAGGGAATTCATACCTTCTGGTTCTGACCACATACTTTTTAAAGAAAAACCTGAAGATACCGACTCAATCTCCACATACGCCAACAATTTAACCGATCTCCAACACATTTACAGGATGGTAGAAGCTCGAATTCGTGCCGCCTACCAGTAAAATAAAAATTACTACGACAAAAATAAAAAGCCTATTACATTTAAGGTCGGGGATACGGTTTACAAACGTAATCACCCACTCTCTAACGCTGCTGCAGGTTTTTGTGCGAAACTGCATCCCAAATACGACAAATGTGTGGTGACAAACAAGCGTTCAAATATAGCATATGATCTACAGGATGAAAAAGGAAACCCCGTGGGTTGCTACCATGTGAAGGATCTGCATGGTTAATCTAGCAATATTTAAATTTTTATTAAATCTTTTTCCTCCTCTTCGCTTTAACATTGTGTTCTTTCTTTTTATATACCTCTCCGTTGAAATGGTTGTAGAAAATTTGCAATTTACCCTTCCTGTGCAAATGAGTTTAGTCTTATTAAGTCCAATATGAATCATCTGGTTCAGTGGTTCCCCACTCACAGTAACGATTCGGTCAAAACAGTTAAACAATTTTACACTGGATAGGTGCCTTGTTCTATTATCTACTTCAATTTTCAATTCTAAATAAACGAGTATATCCTTTTATAAATCGTATAAATAACCAAAATATTATTCGCGTCGACCGAATAGCTGCCCCTGGGATACAAAACTATAATCGCGGTTTTAAATGGTGAGATCAAGTCGTCAAACGAATCACTATTTGTAGAAAAACGCAAGATACTAAATTAGGTCACAATTTTCATTGATTTAACGCGTTAGCGTCGCGGTGAAAATCCTACACGGTATCAATATAGTGGGTCATCTATGCTAAATTGCTAATATTTACGTCAACGTTATTTATAATAAGGAAAATGAAAGGAAGGGAAAAGAAAACGAAATAAATGTGTGCCGAAAATAAATTTCTCGTCTTCGGTGTTATAATTTTTGAATAACTCATTAGCGAAAAGAAAGGAAAATTTCCGGATTGTATTGAAATTCGCATGATCCTTTTTGATGGTAAATAAATATGCATATAAGAGGATTTAAATTAAAATGAAAGAATCTTCATTCAATGAAACACACCTATTACAAATATTCATAATTTAATAATTAATATAAATTTACGGTTGAAACCCAGGTATATAGTTTTTATTCTAGAATTCCTTTGTAATTATATTATAAATAAAAATATTATATTATAATAAATACTAACCAATAAACAAAACTAAATACGGTATTAAAAAAAATCAATAAAAGCTATATACATCATATATACTGGATGACGAAACGTAATGAATAACAATATGATCACCGCTAATGGAAAAAGCTTCGAGAATCACAGCTGATTATTATAAAAGGGGAAAATGAATGTGTATGAAGAAAAAGTTAAGTTAAAGTCACGGCAAGGGACAGTCATCCCAATATTAAAAATTAAAATTAAAAAAAATAAATTAAAGAATAAAATAAAATAAAAAAAATTAAATAAGTAATAAATGAAATAAAAAAGTTAAAGAATAGAAAAAAATAAAAAGTTTAAATGAAGTACTATGTTAAATAAGTGTAAAAATTAAATATAAGTTAAAATTCATAAATGTTAAAATCAGTAGTAAAGAAAATAAAAGTTAAATTAAGAAAAAAGAAATAAAATTAAATTAGATAAAAAGATATGAAAGTTTATGTAAGTTTAATAATGGAAATAAAATAAATGAAGGATAAATTAAATTAAAAAAAGGTATGAAAATGAAGAGTGGTAGATTAATGTTAAATAAAAGAAATTCATATAAGTTAATACAATAAATATTTTATATGAAAATTAAAATTAAAATAAGAGTGTTTTTATGTTGTTTTATAAAAAAAAAAAACTTTTGTAACCACCACCAACACCCCTAGACAATGGATGGTGGGTTATAGCATCACACTATCCGATATCCTATCCCCATTAACAATTTTAGGTAATACATTTTACCTTGATGTAGAACATTATAAATGTTGATGTATAAGTTTCAGTGTTCTTACCTTCATGATTATATAAAAGATCGTACGATCAAATTAATCATTTGTTTGGGTAATTAATTCACGTATATAAACTTATATATGGAATCAACATTTTTTCCATATAACATTGTTATAGACGACGCACGTCATAATATTGTTCAGTGTTATGATTTAACATTCGTCATACAATGTTAATGCTATTTATATTTCGCTTTCGCATTGCATGCCGGCGTATACATATAGCAAACACTATTTTTGATTGAGTGTATCACTCGGTTTTGTCGCTATAGCCTGATGAGTTGACAAAACATTTTTAAATCAGAACGAAACAAAACCATTGAGTGAATACCATTACCAAGCATCACACTATCCAATATACTATTTCCATTAGCAATTTTAGGTAATATATTTTACCATGATGTAGAACATCATAAATGTTGATGTATAAGTTTCAGTTTTCTTACCTTCATGAGTATATAAAAGATCGTACGATCAAATTAATCATTTGTATGGGTAATTAATGCACGTATATAAACTTATATATGTAATCAACATTTTTTCCATATAACATTGTTATCGACGACGCACGTCATAATATTGTTCAATGTTATGTATAACATTGGTCATACAATGTTATTGCTATTTATATTTCGCTTTCGCATTGCATACATATAGCAAACACTATTTTTGATTGAGTGTATCACTCGGTTTTGTCGCTATAGCCTGTTGAGTTGACAAAACATTTTTAAATCAGAACGAAAAAAACCATTGGGTGAATACCATTACCAAGCATCACACTATCCAATATACTATTTCCATTAACAATTTTACGTCATAATATTTTTCAGTTCAGTGTTATGTTTAGTGTTATGTATAAACACACACACTGGGGATTTAGACTTACCACCAGCAAGGGTAAGGAATTACTCAACGCAATAAATAAATCCAGATGTTTAGTTGTGTCTACGGGAAAACCTACATATTGGCCTACTGATACCGCCAAGATACCAGACCTTATAGATTTCTTTATAATCAAAAATATATGTAATAACTATATACAAATTGAAGAAGGTAGAGATATGAATTGGCATCATTCACCTATAATATTAACTGTAAGTGAAAATATCATCAAAAAAGAAAATAATCCGGCTCTTGTGAACAAACATACTGATTGGGTATGTTTTAAAGAGGAACTGTGCCGAACAATTAATTTAAGAGTACCGCTTCAAAATAAAGAACAATTGGAATACGAAACAGAAGAATTAAATAATGTTATCCAACGTGCGGCCTGGAATAACACTCCAGAAGTAAAGAAAATAATTAATGGTAATAACTACCCGAAAGAAATCAGATACCTTATTTCTGAAAAACGTCGAGCTAGAAGAAGATGGCAACAAACCAGGTCTCCGATAAACAAGAAAATATTAAATAATTTATCTCAGAAATTAACTAGGATTATTAAAGAAATTAAAAATGCAACTTTTAATGCTTACCTGCGGGGATTAACAAATGAAAAGGCAAATGATTATTCTCTCTGGAAAGCAAGTAAAAGATTAAAAAGACCAATTACGCAGATACCGCCAATCAGAAAAAATGACGGTCAATGGGCCCGAAATAACGAACAAAAGGCTGAAATATTTGCAAACCATATGGAACTCATATTTCAACCTCATGGTGAACAACAACAACAACATCATGGTAAACAACAAGAACAACAACAACAGAACAACGTAAACATAAAACTTACCTCACCAGGGGAGGTTCTCAAAGAAATCAAAGATAATATCAACGGAAAAAAAGCTCCTGGCTTTGATTTAATAACTGGAGAAATATTAAAACAACTGCCGAAAAAGGCAATAGTTAAAATTGCTAACCTTATTAATGCTGCTTTCAGACTAAGATATGTACCGAAGTTGTGGAAGGTTGCTGAGGTTATCATGATACCTAAACCTGGTAAGCCACCACACGAATTATCATCCTACAGACCAATATCACTATTGCCGGTTCTATCAAAATTATTTGAAAACTTATTATTGAAAAGATTAAAACCGATTATTGTAAGTAAAAACTTGATTCCAAATCACCAATTTGGTTTTCGTGAAAAACACTCTACCATTGACCAGGTGCATAGAATTACAGATATAATAGAAAAGACTTTAGAAGAAAAAAAGATATGTTCCGCGGTATTCCTGGATGTGGCACGGGCTTTTGATACTGTTTGGCATCAGGGTTTGATAAATAAGCTTAAAACCATGCTTCCTAACCCACATACAGAAATATTACAATCATATATAACGGAAAGATATTTTCGAATAAAACAGCAAGAGGCGTATTCGGAATTAAAGGGAATTCGGGTGGGAGTGCCGCAAGGTAGCGTACTTGGGCCAATCCTGTACGTATTATATACCAGTGATATGCCTATATTAGAAAATAGTTCGGTTGCAACATTCGCTGATAACACTGCTGTACTGGCTGTTGGCAATGGCTGTGAAGAGACAACTCAAAAATTACATACAGACATAACAAAAATTCACGATTGGATGGCAAAATGGCGTATTAAACTAAATGAGTCAAAATCAATTCATATCAACTTTACAAATAGAAAAATCAGACACATGCCGATATTTATCCACATTCACGAAATACCATATTCCAATAAAGCCAAATATTTGGGTATGACATTGGACACAAAGCTTCGTTGGAAGAATCATGTAAAAATGAAGAGAGACGAACTGGGTATTCGCTATAAAAAAATGTATTGGTTGCTGGGAAGGAATTCTTCGCTGTCAACATATAACAAATTGCTACTCTACAAGCAAATACTGAAGCCTATCTGGACATATGGTATTGAACTTTGGGGTTGTACCAAACCAAGTAATGTAGAAATCATACAACGATTCCAGAATAAAGTATTAAGGAATATTGTTAATGCTCCTTGGTATGTTAAAAATATAAAAATTCATAATGATTTAAAGGTAGAGTTGGTTATCGACACTATTAAAAAATATACACTAGGCCACGCACATCGGCTACATCATCATGTGAATGACGAGGCTACCCGGCTCTTGTATCACACCGGCATTGTAAGAAGACTGAAAAGGGCCAAACCTTTTGAGTTAACTCACTGACAATATACAAATAGACATGATATTTAATAAACTAGAACGTGAACTAAATAATAGTGTTAAACATTTAAAATTATTAAGAAAAAAGTTATTGAATGAATTCTTAATATGAAGTGAAAGTTATTGAATGAATTCTTAATTGAAGTGAAAACGTAGTAGAATAAAGACAGAAAAAAATTGCTTATTGGTGTTAATGACCAGATTGTAATTACTTAAAGTGCGGTTAAAGTGCTTTAAATAAAAAAAAAAAAAAAATGTATAACATTGGTCATACAATGTTAATGCTATTTATATTTCGCTTTCGCATTGCATGCTGGCGTATACATATAGCAAACACTATTTTTGATTGAGTGTATCACTCGGTTTTGTCGCTATAACCTGTTGAGTTGACAAAACATTTTTAAATCAGAACGAAAAAAACCATTGAGTGAATACCATTACCTATTTCCATTAACAATTTTAGGTAATATATTTTACCTTGATGTAGAACATCATAAATGTTGATGTATAAGTTTCAGTGTTTTTACCTTCATGATTATATAAAAGATCGTACGATCAAATTAATCATTTGTTTGGGTAATTAATGCACGTATATAAACTTATATATGTAATCAACATTTTTTCCATATAACATTGTTATCGACGACGCACGTCATAATATTGTTCAGTGTTATGATATAACATTGGTCATACAATGTTAATGCTATTTATATTTCGCTTTCGCATTGCATGCTGGCGTATACATATAGCAAACACTATTTTTGATTGAGTGTATCACTGGGTTTTGTCGCTATAGCCTGATGAGTTGACAAAACATTTTTAAATCAGAACGAAACAAAACCATTGACTGAATACCATTACCAAGCATCACACTATCCAATATACTATTTCCATTAACAATTTTAGGTAATATATTTTACCTTGATGTAGAACATCATAAATGTTGATGTATAAGTTTCAGTGTTCTTACCTTCATGATTATATAAAAGATCGTGCGATCAAATTAATCATTTGTATGGGTAATTAATGCACGTATATAAACTTATATATGTAATCAACATTTTTTCCATATAACATTGTTATCGACGACCCACGTCATAATATTGTTCAGTGTTATGTATAACATTGGTCATACAATGTTAATGCTATTTATATTTCGCTTTCGCATTGCATGCTGGCGTATACATATAGCAAACACTATTTTTGATTGAGTGTATCACTAGGTTTTGTCGCTATAGCCTGATGAGTTGACAAAACATTTATCAGAACGAAACAAAACCATTGAGTGAATACCATTACCAAGCATCACACTATCCAATATCCTATTTCCATTAACAATTTTAGGTAATATATTTTACCTTGATGTAGAACATCATAAATGTTGATGTATAAGTTTCAGTGTTCTTACCTTCCCCTACCAGCATAATAACACATTCATACCAAAATATTTTGTCTTTAAGGAAATTATACCTAGCCTGGTTAAATATTGTATATTTTTTCGCAAATATTTGCCCTGTAAATTATAAAAACTAGTAAGAAAATGTATTTGTAAATATTTAGTTATCTATAACCAAATAAATTTACTCAAAAGGTCAATTACTTTGAAGTCATTTGTGAGGTCAAAATACTATAAAAAATATCTCTTCAAAATTACCTTATTAACGTAATAACTGTGTAGTTTAAAATTAAGTAATAAATCAATACATATATTCTTGCAAATTGACTTTGTAGTCCTTAAACTAAAAAGTAATATATTGGTAAAATTTGTAGTTATCTTTTTCTTGTTTAATTACCTATATCTTACCTATAATTGTCATTTACTTAAAAATAATAGGGAAGGTAAAATTTTACGTAAAAATAACCCATAAAAATGACTTTTTAGTGTTTATACTAATACGTTAATAATTGGTAACCTTTATATGGTTAATGTGTGTACCTGTATTTACCTATATATTACCAATAAATGCACTGTTTTAAAAGGTAATGCTGAAGGTAAATTTAGGTAAATATTTTCTTATTATTTTACCTATTTACGTACCCTTCACGAATTCATTATATCCATTTTCAACATTTAAATGTGTGTATGAGGCGTGGCGTAATTAGTATAAACACAGACAACAATTTAAACATCTCACAAGAGGTTGCGGGTTCGATACCGAGGTGATTCAACATTAATAGTAAGTTCAAATGAAATGTTATAATTCTAATAAACTACTATAACATTAAATTAATTATAATGTAATATATTTATTTAAAAAATATGAAATGAATGAAAAAAAAAATGGAAAATAAAAAAAAGAATTGAAAATAAAAAAAAATGGAAAATAAAAAAAATACATAATTTTTCTTTTGAATTACTTTTTTGTTTTTCGCAATTGTAGAGTTTAGTCATGAAGTTTAGTTAAAGATGATATTCTTTAAATGTGAGAAATAAAATTGCATCTGTTAGGTTTTTAATTGTTTTTTATTACGTTAATGTGACCTAATATTCATTCAAATTACTTATTCCTCACGTAATACTAACGTAAATCATGTCAAAAATTGGCAAAATACAAGTATATTTTTAGTAATATTTTGGTGAATATTGTGCGGGAATACTACACCGTATAAATGGCTTTAAGGTAAAAGTGACTTAAGCGACGTTGTTATGAAGTCGTCATTACGTACATTTTTGTCTTCACTTTGGGAAGACGACGACGCTATTACGTTTTTTCGCACCACGATTGGGCAATATTGACTAAATTTTTTTAACCTATTTAAGTTAATACGAAGTACTTTCGACCTAACGTGCTAGTTGGGTCATGATTATATAAAAGATCGTACGATCAAATTAATCATTTGTATGGGTAATTAATGCACGTATATAAACTTATATATGTAATCAACATTTTTTCCATATAACATTGTTATCGACGACCCACGTCATAATATTGTTCAGTGTTATGTATAACATTGGTCATACAATGTTAATGCTATTTATATTTCGCTTTCGCATTGCATGCTGGCGTATACATATAGCAAACACTATTTTTGATTGAGTGTATCACTCGGTTTTGTCGCTATAGCCTGATGAGTTGACAAAACATTTTTAAATCAGAACGTAAAAAAACCATTGAGTGAATACTATTAACAAGCATCACACTATCCAATATCCTATTTCCATTAACAATTTTAGGTACTATATTTTACCTTGATGTAGAACATCATAAATGTTGATGTATAAGTTTCAGTTTGTTTGTCGGATAGCGTGTGGGGTATGCAGGGTATGATGCGAAGGTTAGAAGATTATTGTAAGGAGTGGAAGTTAGAAGTGAATTTAAGGAAATCGAAGATGATGGTGTTTAGAAATGGGGGTAGGTTGAGGAGGGACGAACATTGGAGTTTTAATGGAGAAGCAGTGGAGGTGGTGAACGAATATAAGTACCTTGGGGTTTGGCTGACGACGGCTGGTTCATGGAGGGTGCATGTGGAACGGAAGGTTTTGGAGGCTAAGGCGGGTCTGGCACAAATTTGGAGTGGGGTAATGACGAGTCAAGATGTACGGGTGGAGGCCAAATTGCGATTGCTAGATGGAGTTTTTAGGGCGATGGTGGGCTATGGATGTCAGGTGTGGGGGGTAAACGAATACGAGACTGTGGAGAGAATGCAGAGGAATATATTGAAGAGGATATTGGGGTTGAATAGGGGAACTCGGGATTGTGTGGTATATATTGAGATGGGTAGGAGACCACTTTGGGTTTTTTATTTTGGGTTACACGTGAGATATGTTATTGGTATGTTGGGAAGGGAGGAGAGGTTAACGAGTAGGATATTGTGGGAAATGGTGAAAAGAAAAGTGGGATGGATAGAGGTATGGAAGAAGAAAGCGGTTGAACTGAATATGGAATGGAATTGGGATTCAAAGGAAGTGGGGTATTGGAAAGCAAAGGCGGAGGTTTTGGTAAAAGGAGTGGAGGAGCAATGTTGGATGGAGATTTTAAAAGAGGGAAAAAAGGGGCGAAGTGATAGGATATATTCGGAGTTGGAATGGGGAATGGATAGGCAGGATTATTTGGAGGGAAATTTGCTGCAAGGGGAAATGAGGGCGATATTAAGGGCGAGGGGAGACAGTATAGGACTGAATGCGAGAGGTTGGGGGCCGGAGGAAAAGTGGATTTGCACTTTATGTAGTACGAAAGAGTGGGAGAGTGTGTGGCATTTTATGGGTGTATGCCCGATGCTGAGGGAGGTGAGGATGAAATGGTTGGGGGTGACGGAGTTGACGAAGCAGGAGGTTAAGGAGGTTTTATCGGGAAGAAAGGTTTTGAGAAATGGAAAGAGGGCTGAGTGGAAACTGGTAGGGAGGTTTATAATGGAATTAGAAAGGTATAGAAGAGAATGGGTAAGGGAATTTAATGGGTAGGGCTTAGGAACTGGACTCGACGGCAACGGTCAAAAGACCAGGCCGTTTAGAACGGTTTTGTTTTCTTGTGTTTTTTGTTTTTTGTGTGTGTAGTGTATATATATTGAAATATATTGTATTATTTAAGTTTAGATATTAAGAATGTAAATATTTTGAAATTAAAAAAAGAAATAAAACTAATAAAAAAAAAAAAAAAAAAAAAAAAAATTAACAAGCATCACACTATCCAATATCCTATTTCCATTAACAATTTTAGGTACTATATTTTACCTTGATGTAGAACATCATAAATGTTGATGTATAAGTTTCAGTGTTCTTACCTTCATGATTATATAAAAGATCGTGCGATCAAATTAATCATTTGTATGGGTAATTAATGCACGTATATAAACTTATATATGTAATCAACATTTTTTCCATATAACATTGCTATCGACGACCCACGTCATAATATTGTTCAGTGTTATGTATAACATTGGTCATACATTGTTAATGCTATTTATATTTCGCTTTCGCATTGCATGCCGGCGTATACATATAGCAAACACTATTTTTGATTGAGTGTATCACTCGGTTTTGTCGCTATAGCCTGATGAGTTGACAAAACATTTTTAAATCAGAACGAAACAAAACCATTGAGTGAATACCATTACCAAGCATCACACTATCCAATATCCTATTTCCATTAACAATTTTAGGTAATATATTTTACCTTGATGTAGAACATCATAAATGTTGATGTATAAGTTTCAGTGTTCTTACCTTCATGATTATATAAAAGATCGTACGATCAAATTAATCATTTGTATGGGTAATTAATGCACGTATATTCCATATAACATTGTTATCGACGACGCACGTCATAATATTTTTCAGTTCAGTGTTATGTTCAGTGTTATGTATAAACACACACACTGGGGATCTAGACTTACCACCAGCAAGGGTAAGTAATTACTCAACGCAATAAATAAATCCAGATGTTTAGTTGTGTCTACGGGAAAACCTACATATTGGCCTACTGATACCGCAAAGATACTAGACCTTATAGATTTCTTTATAATCAAAAATATATGTAATAACTATATACAAATTGAAGAAGGTAGAGATATGAATTGGGATCATTCACCTATAATATTAACTGTAAGTGAAAATATCATCAAAAAAGAAAATAATCCGGCTCTTGTGAACAAACATACTGATTGGGTATGTTTTAAAGAGGAACTGTGCCGAACAATTAATTTAAGAGTACCGCTTCAAAATAAAGAACAATTGGAATACGAAACAGAAGAATTAAATAATGTTATCCAACGTGCGGCCTGGAATAACACTCCAGAAGTAAAGAAAATAATTAATGGTAATAACTACCCGAAATGAAAATCGAATCAAATGATTCAGTCTCGCCAGAAGATGATTTCCTCAATTAACAAAGATTTAGATTTAATATTTAATTGGGGCAGGATAAACTTAGTAGAATTCAATCCATCTAAAACAAAGGCATGTTTGTTCTCAAACAAACGATCCATAAATGTTAACCCAATACTTATGCATAATACAATTATTCCACAATCTAAGGACCTATTAAATTTGGGAATATCTTTGTCAAACAACTTTTCATGGAGTAATAATATAATAATGGCAGCTAAAAAGGCAGCTAGTCGCATTGGATTTTTAAGAAGATCGAAAGAATTTCTCAATCCTGAAAATTTAGCATTAGTTTATAGGTCTTTTATAAGACCACTTCTAGAGTACAATTCCTACATATGGGCTGGTGCACCAATTACTACCTTGCAGTTTAGTGACAGGATCCAAAAACACGCTATTTCGCTGATCAGAAATGAAACAATAACAAATTCCATTGAATCATTGGATCATAGACGATCAGTAGCTTCATTGTGCACATTTTATAAGTATTATTACCATGAATGCTCTAATGAAATTTTAAAGCTAATTCCTGAGCCCATTAGCTTCTCTTATAATTCGAGAAATTCACAAAAGGCTCATTCATATTCTGTATCTATTATAGTTTTTTGCGAACAAACAGATTTGGAAATTCATTTTTCCCAAGAACAGCAAGATTATGGAATAGTCTCCCTGAACTAGTATTTCCCCCTACTTTTGATTATCAGTTATTTAAATTAAACATTTCATCTTATCTAAAAACTAATCCACCTAAAGTGCAACTTGGACAATTGTTTGAAAACATATGAGTGATTTTTTCTTATTATGTTTTAGTAAAAGTTTTTTTTAACTCATATGTTTGCTTCATTTTCAAAATTTCATAAATTAATCCACATATTATAATAGATTTACCACCCAAAATCACTTAAGTGTATTCAATGCATCTAAGGCTCATCACCTGATTAAGTGATTTCGTTACGGGCTCACGGCAATAGAATTCCGAGGTTTTACGGGCGCTAAACCGATTCTGCCGTAGTAACGAACAAAAAAAAAAAAAAAAAAAAAAAAGAAATCAGATACCTTATTTCTGAAAAACGTCGAGCTAGAAGAAGATGGCAACAAACCAGGTCTCCGATAAACAAGAAAATATTAAATAATGTATCTCAGAAATTAGCTAGGATTATTAAAGAAATTAAAAATGCAACTTTTAATGCTTACCTGCGGGGATTAACAAATGAAAAGGCAAATGATTATTCTCTCTGGAAAGCAAGTAAAAGATTAAAAAGACCAATTACGCAGATACCGCCAATCAGAAAAAATGACGGTCAATGGGCCCGAAATAACGAACAAAAGGCTGAAATATTTGCAAACCATATGGAACTCATATTTCAACCTCATGGTGAACAACAACAACAACATCATGGTAAACAACAAGAACAACAACAACAGAACAACGTAAACATAAAACTTACCTCACCAGGGGAGGTTCTCAAAGAAATCAAAGATAATATCAACGGAAAAAAAGCTCCTGGCTTTGATTTAATAACTGGAGAAATATTAAAACAACTGCCGAAAAAGGCAATAGTTAAAATTGCTAACCTTATTAATGCTGCTTTCAGACTAAGATATGTACCGAAGTTGTGGAAGGTTGCTGAGGTTATCATGATACCTAAACCTGGTAAGCCACCACACGAATTATCATCCTACAGACCAATATCACTATTGCCGGTTCTATCAAAATTATTTGAAAACTTATTATTGAAAAGATTAAAACCGATTATTGTAAGTAAAAACTTGATTCCAAATCACCAATTTGGTTTTCGTGAAAAACACTCTACCATTGACCAGGTGCATAGAATTACAGATATAATAGAAAAGACTTTAGAAGAAAAAAAGATATGTTCCGCGGTATTCCTGGATGTGGCACGGGCTTTTGATACTGTTTGGCATCAGGGTTTGATAAATAAGCTTAAAACCATGCTTCCTAACCCACATACAGAAATATTACAATCATATATAACGGAAAGATATTTTCGAATAAAACAGCAAGAGGCGTATTCGGAATTAAAGGGAATTCGGGTGGGAGTGCCGCAAGGTAGCGTACTTGGGCCAATCCTGTACGTATTATATACCAGTGATATGCCTATATTAGAAAATAGTTCGGTTGCAACATTCGCTGATGACACTGCTGTACTGGCTGTTGGCAATGGCTGTGAAGAGACAACTCAAAAATTACAAACAGACATAACAAAAATACACGATTGGATGGCAAAATGGCGTATTAAACTAAATGAGTCAAAATCAATTCATATCAACTTTACAAATAGAAAAATCAGGCACATGCCGATATTTATCAACAATCACGAAATACCATATTCCAATAAAGCCAAATATTTGGGTATGACATTGGACACAAAGCTTCGTTGGAAGAATCATGTAAAAATGAAGAGAGACGAACTGGGTATTCGCTATAAAAAAATGTATTGGTTGCTGGGAAGGAATTCTTCGCTGTCAACATATAACAAATTGCTACTCTACAAGCAAATACTGAAACCTATCTGGACATATGGTATTGAACTTTGGGGTTGTACCAAACCAAGTAATGTAGAAATCATACAACGATTCCAGAATAAAGTATTAAGGAATATTGTTAATGCTCCTTGGTATGTTAAAAATATAAAAATTCATAATGATTTAAAGGTAGAGTTGGTTATCGACACTATTAAAAAATATACACTAGGCCACGCACATCGGCTACATCATCATGTGAATGACGAGGCTACCCGGCTCTTGGAACACACCGGTATTGTAAGAAGACTGAAAAGGACCAAAACCTTTTGAGTTAACTCACTGACAATATACAAATAGACATAATATTTAATAAACTAGAACGTGAACTAAATAATAGTGTTAAACATTTAAAATTATTAAGAAAAAAGTTATTGAATGAATTCTTAATATGAAGTGAAAACGTAGTAGAATAAAGACAGAAAAAAATTGCTTATTGGTCTTAATGACCAGATTGTAATTACTTAAAGTGCGGTTAAAGTGCTTCAAATAAAAAAAAAAAAAAAATGTATAACATTGGTCATACAATGTTATTGCTATTTATATTTCGCTTTCGCATTGCATGCTGGCGTATACATATAGCAAACACTATTTTTGATTGAGTGTATCACTCGGTTTTGTCGCTATAGCCTGATGAGTTGACAAAACATTTTTAAATCGGAACGAAACAAAACCATTGAGTGAATACTGAATACCATTACCAAGCATCACACTATCCAATATCCTATTTCCATTAACAATTTTATGTAATATATTTTACCTTGATGTAGAACATCATAAATGTTGATGTATAAGTTTCAGTGTTCTTACCTTCATGATTATATAAAATATCGTACGATCAAATTAATCATTTGTATGGGTAATTAATGCACGTATATAAACTTATATATGTAATCAACATTTTTTCCATATAACATTGTTATCGACGACGCACGTCATAATATTGTTCAATGTTATGTATAACATTGGTCATACAATGTTATTGCTATTTATATTTCGCTTTCGCATTGCATGCTGGCGTATACATATAGCAAACACTATTTTTTATGGAGTGTATCACTCCGTTTTTTTCGCTATAGCCTGATGAGTTGACAAAACATTTTTAAATCAGTACGAAACAAAACCATTGAGTGAATACCATTACCAAGCATCACACTATCCAATATCCTATTTCCATTAAAAATTTTAGGTAATATATTTTACCTTGATGTAAAACATCATAAATGTTGATGTATAAGTTTCAGTGTTCTTACCTTCATGATTATATAAAAGATCGTACGATCAAATTAATCATTTGTTTGGGTAATTAATGCACGTATATACACTTATATATGTAATCAACATTTTTTCCATATAACATTGTTATCGACGACCCACGTCATAATATTATTCAGTGTTATGTATAACATTGGTCATACAATGTTAATGCTATTTATATTTCGCTTTCACATTGCATGCCGGCGTATACATATAGTGTTTGGGCACACCCTTATATCAAATAAAACCAAAATAAAAACACTTTAACTAAACTGAACTTTTACTTTTAATTAGAACTTTATTGTTTAACAGACGTACATTGAATGAATAATAATAATGAATCTTTTAATTTTCCTTTTTTATCGTAATAATAAAAAAGGTATATAATAATAATAAAAAATATATAATATAAAAAACATTAAAAAAAAATATATATTAAAAATAATAAAAAAAAATATTAATAATTGCTGAATATTTATTATTAAATATTCAGCTAGAATTTTAGTATATAATATATAATAAAATAAACCATGAATTACAAATTTCCCATAGTTGACAAATATGTATAATGTATATTATGAATTATAAGTTGCCGGATATCGGCTTTTGTTACACTTTATATTTAATAATAAAAATGAAAAAAAATAGATATTGTAAAATTGCTGAATGCAATTTTACATGTGAAAATTATAAAATTATGATAAAATTAAAATTATGTTATATTAAATAACAACATAATTTACATATATAAAAAAAACCATACATAAAATATATATTCGGCTTTATATATTTTATGGGAATCTGTATTCATACATACTGCCACCCTAAGATGAATGTTGCATCATTTCTATATCCTCTACTATGTATAATGATGTTCTCGGCTGGGGTGTCGGACGTTCAATAGGGTTTGAATTAACACCCCGACGTA
Organism: Dilophus febrilis; assembly: GCA_958336335.1. Lineage (NCBI taxonomy): Eukaryota > Metazoa > Arthropoda > Insecta > Diptera > Bibionidae > Dilophus > Dilophus febrilis. The sequence continues at coordinate 5,193,791 of OY284473.1, forward strand.
TCACATTCCGCTTTTTATAATATAGATATATAACTATAATGATTATGATCCCGATACCGGTATATCCCACAGTATACTGATGAATATCGTGCATGGATATTGATGTTTCTGCGTTGAGCTCATCTTCCTGTTGAATTGTTATTTGTTCCTCTAATTGTCGTATTCTGGTGTCCACGTCCGATACGTTAATAGTCTCGTATGATAGGCCCCTATGCTGTATCTTGAATACGGTTGAAATATTGAAATTCGGTATAAATGATGAATTTAATGACGTGTTGGTAGTAGCTTGAGCCGATAATATCATCGTGGGAAGTTTAACATGACAATGTGCCGCGAATGATAAAATGCCGCTACCTTGTATTTCAACGTTAAAAGTATCGTGATTACAAATTATATCAATTATTTTTGAATCCGATAGAACATATATCCATTTATTTTTGTTATATAGCTGAATCCATGTATCCCGTGCTGGTACGATTTTATAATTGCAAGAACTTACAGCCGATACCTGATGATTTAGAAGCCCCACTTCACATTGACTTTGATTTGCCTTTGTATTATATAATGGATGCTTTTGGCTACATACATATATATTGGGTTGATAGGTTTGACATCTAATTAATTCTACCTCCTTTAGCGGATAATATTGTGACTTATACCTATCGATAATTATAAATTCGCTAGATGGTTGAATGCACCTAAATTCCACCCCGACTTGTATGGGTATAGGAAGTATCCTATATAGATTGAATGGAATGGTAGTTACCAATGGTATCGAATATATAAACATAATGACGTCCATGGTGATTGCTGCCTTAACACTCATAATACGATATAATGATATTATATCATATTGACTGTCTCTTCCCGGCACCGTCAAACCAACGCGAACGCCTGATCTTATAAGTAAGATTTGTTGCCTTATCTGTTCGACGGTAAGTATCGTGGGATTACTTTTCTTACTGTGTATATTTAATATTGTGTCCAATATAATTCCTTGCGTATTTGCAAAATCGTTTATGAATAGTAACATTTGTATAGATAACTCAGTAAGCGTATGTCGTCGTTCTTCAAAATTATTCCGAATATCGATTGCGTTTGTTAAGTTTTTTACGAAATTGTTCCATCCCTGAAACTGTTGATTTATTTCCTCTTGATTCCTTTTCAATATGTTTACAGTTGTTTCTATGATGCTAGTTTGATTCTTCATTAATTTTAAAATGTGGTTTTTATCTTCTCTTATTTGTTGTATGTCTCTGGTGTATTTTTCCGCAAATCTTTGATCGAGTACCCCAAATAAGTCTCCTGCAATGTTTCCAATGAAGTCGAGTACAGCCCTTTTCTTTTTCCTATTCTTGCCATATTTGAATATTATCTCATTTTTACTCTGAATGTTCTCATATAATCTTCTGAACTGATGCGTTATATGGTTGCAATAAATTCCCGATTTTAGAACATTATCCGTTTTGCAAATGCCTTCCATTTGTTCTATGTAATCATTAAACCCTTTAAAACCGGTCCAATAACCTTTTAAATCATAATATGCTATTATGTTCCAACTGCTACTTGATAAATGAACACGTCCTCTATCTTCGTAATATATTCCTGGATTAACCTTCATTGGTTGTATGTCGTATTCATTGCCATTTTCCGATTTGACCCCTCTAGCCAATACAGCTAAAAAAAGTGCCATAATGAAATAAATCTTTATGCTTTTGCATCTGCTCTTACTTTCATTGTGTTTACTTGTTACCGATTCCCTCTTATTGTTTTCATGCATTGGTAACAAACTTAACTTTGTTATTGGCTTTTTTACTAAACCCGATTTTGTTTTTAATGTTACTGCTCTGACCTGTCCATCACTGCCTTCATGTGTATCGATTACTCTTGCAAGTGCCCATCTTGTTGGCGGTAAATTTTCATCTGTTATTAATACTAAATCATTTATTTCCATGTTAATTTGACGCCTTCTCCATTTTGTACGTGTTTGTAAGTTTGTTAAATATTCGGTGGACCACCGTTTCCAGAACTGAAGATTCATTTTTTGCAATAATTGCCATCTGGTTAATCTATTTGTATTGATTTCCATATAATTATCATCAGGAGCACCGATTAATGGTGCACCAATTAAGAAATGTCCAGGTGTTAATGCATCGGTATCACCTGCGTCCATGGTTAAAGGACATAATGGTCGAGAATTTACGCTTGCCTCTATTTGAATCAATAGTGTAGCAAGTTCCTCGTATGTTAATGTAGCAGTACCCATGGTTCTTTTCAAATGATGTTTCACAGACTTAACTGCCGCCTCCCATATTCCTCCAAAATGTGGTGAGGCAGGTGGAATAAAATGCCATGTTATATTATTTCGCGTTAATTCTTTAAATCTTATATTGTTATATTCTTCGGATTCTTGGATCTCATTTGTTTGCAAAATTGTATTTGCCCCAATGAAGTTTGTGCCATTATCCGAATATATGTGGCCAATGACACCCGTTTTACCAATGAAACGTCTTAATGCCGCAATAAATGCGTTTGCTGATAAGTCACTAACCACCTCAATGTGGATTGCTTTTACCGTGAGACAAACAAATACGGCAATATATCCCTTGTGACTTTTATATCCTCTTCCCCCTGCTGCCTTAATATGAATCGGTCCGGCATAATCAATCCCGCAATGTGTAAACGGCCTATTTTGCGTTATCCTTGCTTGTGGTAACTGTCCCATTATTTGTTGATTTACTCTAGCACTGTAACGATGGCAAACAATACATTTCCTTATCCATTGTTTTATTATTGAATATCCCTTTAAAATCCAAAATTCTTGTCTTACCAATGCTGCCGTCAACTTTGCCCCTCCATGCAACGATTTTTTGTGCATCATATCAATAATTAAAATTGTTATTGTATTATTATGTGGCATAATAATCTGATGCTTTGTATTGTAATTCAAAAAAGAATTTCTCAATCTTCCGCCTACACGTAATATCCCATTTTCGTCCATAAATGGGTCTAATTCTAATAGTTTACTGTTCTTAGACACACATTTATTCTTTGCTATATGTTGTATTTCTTCTGCAAATTCAAGTTGCGCCCATTTGTATATTATTATTTTTGCTTGTTTTATTTCACCACATGTTAGTGGGCCAACTATTCTTGTTTTATGTTTAATATTGTTAAAAAATCTATAACAATATGATATTATTCGAGATAATTTCTCAAACGATGAGTATGCCTGGAATATGAAACTATCTTGAATGAGCGTTGTGTGTACTCCACCTTTCTTTATGATTTTAATTTCTTCATGCGTTTCCATTTCATCCACCTTTGTTGTAAGCTCCTGCTGTAACCATTCAGGGCCAGTCCACCATAAATCATTATGCTTTAGTTCCGACGGATATTGTCCCCGTGTAGCACAATCGGCCGGATTGTTTTTTGTTTGTACGTGGAACCATTGCTTGTAATTGAATGTGGAGACAATTTCTGTTACTCTATTTGCAACAAACGTTTTCCATTTATTTGGATTACCTTGTATCCAAGCCAATACTATTTTCGAATCTGTCCATAAATATATTCGTGTATGTTTAATTTCCATTGCCGACTCCATGTGCTTCATTAATTTACATAAAAGAACAGCCGCACATAACTCCAATTTTGGTATAGTCAGCTTCTTTATTGGCGCAACCTTAGCCTTAGCTATCAATAATGTGGTCTTGATCTGCCCATTTTTGCTAATTGTTCGTATATAGATACATGCCGCGTATGCCTTTTCGGATGCATCACAAAATCCATGATATTCAGTGATCATGTCTGGACGATAATGTATCCACCTTGGGATGTTTATATCAGAAAAATTGCACAACTCGTGTTTTATTTTTTGCCATTCGGCCTGTATGCGTGACGGAATTACTTCATCCCAATCCACTCCACATTCCCACAATTCTTGCATTATAATTTTTGCCCGTATAATTACTGGAGCAAGCCATCCAATCGGGTCATATAACTGTGCTATTTCTGATAATATTACTCTCTTTGTTAAAATACCCACAATTGTCCCCACTGACATTTTTAATATCATATTGTCATCTCCAGGACGCCATACTATTCCTTACGTTTTTATCGTATTGTTTGGTTCAAAATTAATGGATAGTTCAACTTCCCTATCACATTTTGGAACCTGTTCCATAATATCTATGCTGTTACTGACCCATTTTCGTAATTTAAATCCACCGGATGCTAGTAACTGGATTAATTCTCGTTGTACTTTGATGCACTTTCCCACATCATGCGCTCCTGTCATAACATCATCCACATAAAAATCCTTTACTAAAATGTTGGATGCCACCGGAAAGATCCTTGCACTGTCTGACGCCAATTGTTGTAAAGTTCTTATTGCAAGATACGGTGCTGAATTTAAACCATATGTTACAGTGAGTAACCTGTAATCGCATAAAGGTTCATTTGGTGATGATCTCCATACAATTCTTTGCAAATCAGCATGGCTATTATGTATTCTTATCTGGCGGTACATTTTTTCAATGTCTGCAGCAAATGCCACCTTGTATTTTCTCCAACGTAGTATGATTGATGTCATATCTTGTTGTAATGTGGGACCTATCATTAAATTGTCATTTAATGATTTTTTATTTGATGTTTTACGTGACGCGTCGAAAACTACACGTAATTTAGTAGTTGTGCTTTCCTTAAATACCGCATGGTGTGGTAAATAATTATTATTTTCATTTTCAGCATATTCTCTTGGTACCCGTTCCATGTGTCCAAGTTCAAGGTATTCTTTCATAAACTTATCATATTGTTGGAACAGTTGCGGGTCTTTTTTAAATTTATTTTCCATTTGCAATAACGTCGCAACTGCCATGGGTCTAGATTTTCCAATTTCTACTTTACCATCTTTTAAAGGCAATTTAACAACATAGCGTCCATCCTTTAACCTTATACGTTCCTTGTTATAGTACTCTTGACATTGTTCATCAGCTTGTGATAATTTTTTCTTTTCCGCTATTTCATTTATTTCCCAAAATCGTCTTAACTGCGTATTCATCTCTGCATTAGTGATTGTATATGATTTTTCTGTTTTCTCCTCGTTATTTGCGTTGCCAGTTATTATCCATCCCAACTTGGTTTTTTGGGCAATGGGAGTACCAACCGCTCCTTTAATAATACCTGATTCTATTATTTGCGAATATTCAAATGCACCAAGTATTATATCAATTTCCTGTTTTACGTTGTATTCTGGATCAGCAAGTTCCAAATTGGTTAAATGCGACCATTCATCTGTTGGAATTGTTTCCGATGGCATAGCATGCGTTAATTCCTCTATTATGTATGCCATTGTTACTAAATGATAGTCAGTGCTATATATCGGAAACAGCTGTAGCTTCACACTACTGTTTATGGCCTTTGCGTGTTTACCTATACCACTTATCGTTGTGTCGACAATGTTTTTTGTTAACTTTAATTTACTCGCAGCATTTTGCGTTATAATTGTACATTGTGATCCCTGATCCAGCAATGCACGCAGTGTTACAAATGCTCCATCTCGATTTAAAACTATCAGTTTTGCAGTTGCTAATAGTACCGTTTGTCTTTCATTACTATTCGAACAATGTGTCTTAATAACAGGATTTTTCGTGCTTTGTTTACCTGCCTGTATATTCACATTATTTTCTGTTGTGGTATATAATTGTTTTTTAATTTTTACTTGTTCATGCTTATCTCCATTGCTGTATTCATTTCTATAAAATTTCTTTAAATCCTTGTTTTCTGGGTATTTATAATTATTATTATGTAATATCGTGCTATGTTTTCTGTTACATACATTACATCTGCTCCAGCTTCTACAATAATCTGATACATGTCCAGGTTTTAAACAGTTTTTGCACAACCGATTTCTCATTACTATATCTGTCTTCTCTTCGGTTGATGCCCTTGATAATCTTATGCAATTATTGGTTGTATGCTGACCCTTACATAGAGCGCATCGTATTGTTACATCTAATTGCTTGTAATTATTAAATTTGTTACCTTGATTATTTTGATTATTTGTATTAGTAGATTCCATAGCTAAAAATCTACCTTCCATAAAATTTAATACTTCCATTAATGTTGGAGGTTCTTTAATTAATGTTATGCTATTTTCATAATGCTGCCTGGTCTGTTTATCCAGCTTCTTTAATGTAATATGAGCCATTAATATGCTCCAATCATCCGTATCTATTCCCAAATTCTTTATACCCTCGAGGCATTCTCGTATTATATCATACAACTGCTTTAACTCCTTGGACGATTCTTGTTGTATGCTTTTGTACTCTAAAATCTGACATAAATATTTATCCACTATTATCCTTTTATTGTTATATCTTTGTAATAGTAAGTTATATGCCGTTTCATAATTCTCATTTGTAATATTTAAATGCTTTATTAAATTTGCTGCTTCTCCCGTCGTATATGATTTCAAATACTGCATCTTTTGTATGTTTGATAAACTATTATTATTATGGATTAACGTTTGATACAAATTATTAAATGATATCCAGTTGTTATAATTTCCATCAAAGTGTGAAATTTTTATTTTCGGTAACCGTATATTGTTTGCGTTTGTTATTTGATTTACATCATTACCTTTTTGATTACATCTTCCTATAAGTCTGCCCAAAATAACATTATAATATTCTTTTAACTCGTTCAAATCATTATATTGAATGTTGCTTTTAGCTTGTATTTGTAATTGCAAAAAATTCTCCGACATTGCTTTATATTGTTGTCTTACATTTTCTTGTAGCACTGTCATAAATCCAACTTCTTGTTGATGTTTCAACTGGTCATCAACCCGTAACAAATTATTCTTTAATTCTTCAGTCAATATTTTATGCATTTTTAACAGTCTCGCATACTCTGCATCATATTCCTCTGATGTTTCCATTGTTTGCAATTCGTTGTGTTTTTGTTCTAATATTTGTTTTGTTTTTATATATACTTGCTTTATAGATGCGTAAAATTTTTCGCTGTGATATGGATGATTTATCTCTTCTCCATATACACGTATAATTTCTATATGGCGCTTCTCAAAATCTGCCCATAAAGATTGTAATGCTTTATTCCTTTTTATTATATAATCAATATTCTTTCTACTATCGGAATCTTTCCCGAAATTTATATATATTTTCTGTATATTTTCTGCCGTTTCACGTTGTACTTTTGTTAAATCTTCCATTGAATATTACCTTACTAACATGTGTTGTATGTTTTGATTGCTCCTTTTTTCTTTTGACTTTATTTATTACACTCTTCAATATTCTTTTCTTCTTTGCTTAATGCCTTAAGAATCCTTTGTAATTTCTTGAATCGCTTAATACTCTTCCGCTTACCTCCTTTAACTTTTTGTTTTATGATTGTTGTTTCTTTTGGGAGCTGTGTCTGCTTTGCTAAATGCTTCCTTTTTACCTCTTCTATTTCTCTTACTGCTTTCGGATGCTGTCTTATGAGCTCCTCCTCTGATTGTACTTGTTGCACCACTCGTGCTCTTCGTTCTTGTGTTCCTTTTTTTAAAATAATAAACGGACCCTCATGTATAATGTGAGTCATTACATAGCTTGGAAGCGATTAACGCCCATGTTGAGCTATATAAATTTACTCACACTATATGATTGTACCTTTATTATTGTAAGGTGTCGTAAATACCTTACCTTATATTTTATTTATAATTTTTCCTTACCATATAGATGTACTTTTAAGGTGTCGTAAATACCCCAGTATATATATATATATAGAAGATGTACTATATTAAGGTGTCGTAAATACCTTACTATATATATATTATATGATAACTGATTATTTCCCGCGCTGCTACAATTTTTAACTCGAAGGACCAATGTTTGGGCACACCCTTATATCAAATAAAACCAAAATAAAAACACTTTAACTAAACTGAACTTTTACTTTTAATTAGAACTTTATTGTTTAACAGACGTACATTGAATGAATAATAATAATGAATCTTTTAATTTTCCTTTTTTATCGTAATAATAAAAAAGGTATATAATAATAATAAAAAATATATAATATAAAAAACATTAAAAAAAAATATATATTAAAAATAATAAAAAAAAATTTTAATAATTGCTGAATATTTATTATTAAATATTCAGCTAGAATTTTAGTATATGTTATAATATATAATAAAATAAACCATGAATTACAAATTTCCCATAGTTGACAAATATGTATAATGTATATTATGAATTATAAGTTGCCGGATATCGGCTTTTGTTACACTTTATATTTAATAATAAAAATGAAAAAAAATAGATATTGTAAAATTGCTGAATGCAATTTTACATGTGAAGTCAGTGTTCTTACCTTCATGATTAAATAAAAATTATGATAAAATTAAAATTATGTTATATTAAATAACAACATAATTTACATAGATAAAAAAAACCATACATAAAATATATATTCGGCTTTATATATTTTATGGGAATCTGTATTCATACATATAGCAAACACTATTTTTGATTGAGTGTATCACTCGGTTTTGTCGCTATAGCCTGTTGAGTTGACAAAACATTTTTAAATCAGAACGAAAAAAACCATTGAGTGAATACCATTACCAAGCATCACACTATCCAATATCCTATTTCCATTAAAAATTTTAGGTAATATATTTTACCTTGATGTAGAACATCATAAATGGTGATGTATAAGTTTCAGTGTTCTTACCTTCATGATTATATAAAAGATCGTACGATCAAATTAATCATTTGTATGGGTAATTAATGCAGGTATATAAACTTATATATGTAATCAACATTTTTTCCATATAACATTGTTATCGACGACGCACGTCATAATATTGTTCAGTGTTATGATATAACATTGGTCATACAATGTTAATGCTATTTATATTTCGCTTTCGCATTGCATGCTGGCGTATACATATAGCAAACACTATTTTTGATTGAGTGTATCACTCGGTTTTGTCGCTATAGCCTGATGAGTTGACAAAACATTTTTAAATCAGAACGTAACAAAACCATTGAGTGAATACCATTACCAAGCATCACACTATCCAATATCCTATTTCCATTAACAATTTTAGGTAATATATTTTACCTTGATGTAGAACATCATAAATGTTGATGTACAAGTTTCAGTGTTCTTACCTTCATGATTATATAAAAGATCGTACGATCAAATTAATCATTTGGATGGGTAAGTATTGCACGTATATCAACTTATTTATGTAATCAACATTTTTTCCATATAACATTGTTATCGACGACGCACGTCATAATATTGTTCAGTGTTATGTATAACATTGGTCATACAATGTTATTGCTATTTATATTTCGCTTTCGCATTGCATGCTGGCGAATACATATAGCAAACACTATTTTTGATTGAGTGTATCACTCGGTTTTGTCGCTATAGCCTGATGAGTTGACAAAACATTTTTAAATCAGAACGAAACAAAACCATTGACTGAATACCATTACCAAGCATCACACTATCCAATATCCTATTTCCATTAACAATTTTAGGTAATATATTTTACCTTGATGTATCGTGTTTGATTAAATTGAATTTCTTAACACACACGATATTTAATATTTTTAATTATTATTTATTAATTCAAAACTTCTTTTACGATTATAATTATTTCAATACACTTTTATCTTTTTCTTATTGCTATATATAAAATATTATTATTAAAATACCTCGCTGTGTGAAGGTTCGTCTTCTTCTGGTTTTGTATTATAATTTTTATTATCATTTAATTTTGTATGTACCGTATATGATGTTATATATTATGATATTGTTTTTTCATTGTACTGTGTATGATCAATATGATGAAGTATATATCATTATCATTTCTCTGTGTGGTTAACTGTGTACATAATAATTTTTACCAGGGGTGTACCGCCACAGTACCTCCCCCCAGTGCTAGCGATCACAAAAATAAAATTAATTAATTCATTTAATTACGTTAGCTATAAATATAAAAATTAATATATAAAAAAAAAACTACTACATTATTGTGACATTTCAATCGTTTTTGAATGTTACCTTCCTATCAGAGGATTTGACATTGGATACCGCGCCAGAAATATTCAAAATTCCGTATGCTGGTTTTAACCTGTCTATAGAGACAGATGTATTTTTTCCATTTATATCGAGAACGAAATACTTTCGGAATCTCCGGATAACTGCATATGGGCCCTCGTATGGAGGATGTAGTGTGGGTTTCATTCGATCTATCCTAACAAATACATTCTGACAGGTATTCAAATCTTTTGGTATGTACGTATTTTGTCGGTTGTTAACATTGGGGTTTACTGGAGATAATGCACGCATTGCGTTTTTCAAATTAATCGCGATATTTGTTGGAGTAACTTGATCAGCATCCGGCGTTGGAACAAATAATTCGCCCGGAACCCGGAGACATTGGCCGTAAACCAATTCCGCAGATGTGCAATTTATGGTATCCCTATATGTTGTTCGCATACCCAAAAGGATAATTGGCAATTCGTTGTACCAATTCGACAACTGACATTTAGCCCGCAATGCCGTTTTCAACTGCCTGTGCATGCGCTCGACCATACCATTTGCTTGTGGGTGGTATGTTGTAGTTCGCAAATGTTCGCTACCCAGTATATTTGCCAATTCAGAAAATAGTCGGGATTCGAATTGCGTACCCTGGTCGGTTGTAATTCGCAATGGTACACCGAAACGCGGAATATACTGGTGTATAAACGTTTTGGCAATGGACGTGGCGGATATATCCCTAATGGGATAAATTTCAGGCCATCGAGTAAACCTATCGACAATTGTGAGCAAATTGGTGTAACCCTGGGAGCTCGGCAATGGACCAACTAAATCCATGTGTATATGATCGAAGCGACCACTTGGCAAATCGAATTTTCCGTATTTAGAACGCGTATGGCGATGAATCTTCGATTTCTGGCAAGATAGACACGCCATAGTCCACTTTTTAATGTCACCATTCATGGCCGGCCAGAAATACCTGGAAGTTATTAAATTCCTGGTGCCCCTGATGCCGGGGTGGGATAAATTATGTAATTGTTGGAATACAATGGTCCTTAAGGATTTCGGGACAAATGGACGATTTTTATCCATGGATGTCTCACAGTATACCTTAACTTGGGATCCTGGTATATCGATTGGTTCAAGCCTAACCCGTGATCCGGCACGATGGTTTTTTAATGCCGATATTAATTCATCATCAGTCTCCTGATGTTGTGCGAGAGTAGGCAAATCGATATAATCTTTATTTACACCACTATGTTCCACTTGACAGTATCGCGACAAAGCGTCCGCCACTACGTTATCCGCACCGCCTATGTGACGGATGTCACCAGTGAACTGAGATATATAGTCGAGATGCCTTGCCTGCCGGGGGCTTCTTTCGGTTTTTGCATTCATCGCGTGGCACAGGGGTTTGTGGTCCGTAAAAATGGTAAATTCGCGACCCTCAATGAAATATCTGAAGTGCCGAATTGCAGAATACATTGCCAAGAGCTCCCTATCGAACGTGGAATACTTTGTTTCGGCCAATGTAAGTATCCGCGAAAAGAACGCCAACGGTTGTTGTATGTTATTGTTATTTTGGTGGAGAACTGCGCCCATCGCAACATCCGATGCGTCGCATGTAATACTGAAAGATGCATTATCCATCGGATGAGCCAAAAGCGTTGCATTTGAGAGTGCTGTTTTGATTTTATCAAATGACGTGGCGCATTCATCCGTCCAGAAAAATTTTATTTTCTTGGTGGTTTTCCTATTTAGTTCGGTTACATGGGCATGAATTGGTCGTAACAATTCCGCGATTTTCGGAACAAATCTGTGGTAATAATTAACCATTCCCGTAAATCGTTGTACTTCCCGTATAGATGCCGGCGTAGGAAAGCTACTTATTGCATCAACGCGAGTAGGAGATGGAAGGATACCGTCACGAGTTATTCGATGTCCAAGAAAATCAAGCGCATCCGTACCGAAGACGCTTTTTGACGTTTTTATTTTTAAATCGTACTTAACCAATCGGGAAAGAACCAATTTGACATGTTCGATGTGTTCGGATTCGGTGGTACTAGCTATTAGTATGTCGTCTATGTATACGAAAACAAAGTCCATATCACATAACACCTCATTCATGAAACGCTGGAACGTTTGCGCGGCGTTCCGAAGTCCGAATGGCATACGAACAAATTCATACAATCCGAAAGGAGTGGTAATGGCCGTCTTTTGTATGTCGTCCACATCCATTGGAATGTGGTGATATGCTCTTACCAAATCGATTTGTGAGAATATTGTACAACCATGCAAACGCATGGCGAAGTTATGTATGTGAGGTATTGGGTAACGATCTGGTATTGTAACCGCATTAAGACGACGATAGTCGCCACATGGGCGCCAATCCCCAGAATCGCGTTTAGATACCAGGTGCAATGGCGATGAATTCGGTGAACAGGAGAGCCTACAAATACCAAGTTGCGTCATGTGGTCGAATTCAGCCTTAGCAGCCCGGTGCCTAATTGGGTCGAGTCTTCGTGGTCGAGCGTATGGCAATTGACCATTAGTGAGTATTCGATGAACAACATTATGGTTTACCGCATGATGATAGTTAGGTGCCTCAGTCAATGTGGGATATTGTGCAAGCAACTTATCATATTTACTGTTGGTTGTATAATGTTTGGGAGTGGGTGTGCTAGATTTAATGGTTATCGCATAAATTTTGATTCCTGTTTGTGAATCAATTAAAGTTTTGGTACGAAGATCCACTATCAAACCGAATTTGGTTAAAAAATCCGCACCCAATATTGGTCGGTTTACCGATGCTAACAAAAATGTATGGGGAAATACGCGTCTTAAACCTAGATTGACAGCGAGTAATTTGCTACCGAAAGTGCTAATTTGCGTACCATTAGCAGCAGATAAATGATATTCGGGGGTTTTTGGATTGACGATATCGTTTTGAAAATTAGAATAGGGCAAAATTGATACCTCAGCGCCGGTATCTATTAAAAACGTTAAATTATTATCATCATCCCGTATGAATAAGCGACTGGTTAGTATATTCCTACTGTTGGTCGCAACAACAGTAGGGAATTCTAGTTTGTCGAATTGGTAGTAGGTGATTTAAATGTTGATGCCTGTGCACATGTCCTTTTACACTTACGTGCTTTGTCTCCATAGCGTTCATGGAACCAACATACCGATCTCTTTTGAGATTTATTAGAATTAATAGAAGATGTAGAATTGCTTCTATATCGATTGAATTTTCCCGCGAATCCGTTATTGGATAAATTAGAAAACATGTTTTTCATTTCCCTTATATCCTTCTCAAGTTGATTCATCCTTGAATTATAATTCGGGGTAAATTCGGAATGCTTTTTCTGTGTAAAAGTTTCATTCTTATGTATAACCGAAACATTGTTTGCTATGGTTGATGCTTCCCATACCTTATCTGCCAGGGCAATTAATTCGCGAATTTCCTTATCACCGGCGGCAATGAGAGAAATATTAACTACGCGGGGTAGTCGTCGTAACCACAGTTTTTTTATAATGTCTTCATTGAAATTAGGGGACGCCATTTGGTACAAAGATCTATAAAATTCGGAAGGTTTTTTATCACCCAGTTCCGTGTTTGAAATTAACTGCTCTAATCTTCGCTCCTCGCTAAGCGAATTTCTTTCAATTAATTCAGCCTTGATCGTATTATAACTATTATTTGTTGGAGGATTCTGGACAATGTCCAGAATCGACTCCACGACTTCCTGAGGTAACGATGATATCACGTGATAGTATTTTTTCGCGTCCGAATTAATTCGACAAATTTGAAACTGCGCCTCAGCTTGTATGAACCAAGCCGCGGGTGACGCAGTCCAAAATTGCGGTAATTTTATTTTTATTTCACTAGCATTAATTGAGGTATCGTGTATAATGTTGTGCTTGTAATTTGAAGGTCCAGCACTGTCTTCATTGTCGTTTACACTCATTGTGGATGTGTTTGTATTGAAATAGTATTTAGAAATGTGCGTGATGTCACTTGTGTATGAGGCTATATAAAAAAAATATTACCTAATCTAAATCTAATATAAATCAATTACAAAAAATAAAAAAAAATAATAATATCGATTAATAACTATTAATAACGAACAAATTTGTTTTATATTCACTGATAATAGTTACTCGGATTTATTGCAGGAATGTGTCGCCAAACTGGAACTGTTGACTGCTTTGATGTAACTGCCTGAGGTAGTTATGATGAAAGCTAGCAATTCGTATTGTCAATTAGCGATGATCTTGGTGCAAGGTCGGCTGGATGAGAAAATTAATTATTCTGGTTATATATTGTAATATGTTGATTTAATAATCCCTGATATAATGATTTATCGATAAAAGTAATGAAGATTATATCATGTGATGAAAAAAATATTGTGACAATAGACTTAACGGTCTATGATGCACTGTATTGAACTTTTCACACAATTATATAGGTATATATACTATCGTCTTTGATGAAGGTGATGATGAATATATGCCGTGACTTTCATTCACCCTTTAAATTGTAGAAAAATATTGTTGGATTTCAATCAATCGTCGGGGTCACCAATTATCGTGTTTGATTAAATTGAATTTCTTAACACACACGATATTTAATATTTTTAATTATTATTTATTAATTCAAAACTTCTTTTACGATTATAATTATTTCAATACACTTTTATCTTTTTCTTATTGCTATATATAAAATATTATTATTAAAATACCTCGCTGTGTGAAGGTTCGTCTTCTTCTGGTTTTGTATTATAATTTTTATTATCATTTAATTTTGTATGTACCGTATATGATGTTATATATTATGATATTGTTTTTTCATTGTATTGTGTATGATCAATATGATGAAGTATATATCATTATCATTTCTCTGTGTGGTTAACTGTGTACATAATAATTTTTACCAGGGGTGTACCGCCACATAGAACATCATAAATGTTGATGTATGAGTTTCAGTGTTCTTACCTTCATGATTATATAAAAGATCGTACGATCAAATTAATCATTTGTATGGGTAATTAATGCACGTATATAAACTTATATATGTAATCAACATTTTTTCCATATAACATTGTTATCGACGACGCACGTCATAATATTCTTCAGTGTTATGTATAACATTGCTCATACAATGTTAATGCTATTTATATTTCGCTTTCGCATTGCATGCTGGCTTATACATATAGCAAACACTATTTTTGATTGAGTGTATCACTCGGTTTTGTCGCTATAGCCTGATGAGTTGACAAAACATTTTTAAATCAGAACGAAACAAAACCATTGAGTGAATACCATTACCAAGCATCACACTATCCAATATCCTATTTCCATTAACAATTTTAGGTAATATATTTTACCTTGATGTAGAACATCATAAATGTTGATGTATAAGTTTCAGTGTTCTTACCTTCATGATTATATAAAAGATCGTACGATCAAATTAATTCATCAAATCATTTGTATGGGTAATTATTGCACGTATATAAACTTATATATGTAATCAACATTTTTTCCATATAACATTGTTATCGACGACGCACATCATAATATTCTTCAGTGTTATGTATAACATTGGTCATACAATGTTAATGCTATTTATATTTCGCTTTCGCATTGCATGCTGGCGTATACATATAGCAAACACTATTTTTGATTGAGTGTATCACTCGGTTTTGTCGCTATAGCCTGATGAGTTGACAAAACATTTTTAAATCAGTACGAAACAAAACCATTGAGTGAATACCATTACCAAGCATCACACTATCCGATATCCTATCCCCATTAACAATTTTAGGTAATACATTTTACCTTGATGTAGAACATCATAAATGTTGATGTATAAGTTTCAGTGTTCTTACCTTCATGATTATATAAAAGATCGTACGATCAAATTAATCATTTGTTTGGGTAATTAATGCACGTATATAAACTTATATATGTAATCAACATTTTTTCCATATAACATTGTTATCGACGACGCACATCATAATATTCTTCAGTGTTATGTATAACATTGGTCATACAATGTTATTGCTATTTATATTTCGCTTTCGCATTGCATGCTGGCGAATACATATAGCAAACACTATTTTTGATTGAGTGTATCACTCGGTTTTGTCGCTATAGCCTGATGAGTTGACAAAACATTTTTAAATCAGAACGAAACAAAACCATTGACTGAATACCATTACCAAGCATCACACTATCCAATATCCTATTTCCATTAACAATTTTAGGTAATATATTTTACCTTGATGTATCGTGTTTGATTAAATTGAATTTCTTAACACACACGATATTTAATATTTTTAATTATTATTTATTAATTCAAAACTTCTTTTACGATTATAATTATTTCAATACACTTTTATCTTTTTCTTATTGCTATATATAAAATATTATTATTAAAATACCTCGCTGTGTGAAGGTTCGTCTTCTTCTGGTTTTGTATTATAATTTTTATTATCATTTAATTTTGTATGTACCGTATATGATGTTATATATTATGATATTGTTTTTTCATTGTACTGTGTATGATCAATATGATGAAGTATATATCATTATCATTTCTCTGTGTGGTTAACTGTGTACATAATAATTTTTACCAGGGGTGTACCGCCACAGTACCTCCCCCCAGTGCTAGCGATCACAAAAATAAAATTAATTAATTCATTTAATTACGTTAGCTATAAATATAAAAATTAATATATAAAAAAAAAACTACTACATTATTGTGATATTTCAATCGTTTTTGAATGTTACCTTCCTATCAGAGGATTTGACATTGGATACCGCGCCAGAAATATTCAAAATTCCGTATGCTGGTTTTAACCTGTCTATAGAGACAGATGTATTTTTTCCATTTATATCGAGAACGAAATACTTTCGGAATCTCCAGATAACTGCATATGGGCCCTCGTATGGAGGATGTAGTGTGGGTTTCATTCGATCTATCCTAACAAATACATTCTGACAGGTATTCAAATCTTTTGGTATGTACGTATTTTGTCGGTTGTTAACATTGGGGTTTACTGGAGATAATGCACGCATTGCGTTTTTCAAATTAATCGCGATATTTGTTGGAGTAACTTGATCAGCATCCGGCGTTGGAACAAATAATTCGCCCGGAACCCGGAGACATTGGCCGTAAACCAATTCCGCAGATGTGCAATTTATGGTATCCCTATATGTTGTTCGCATACCCAAAAGGATAATTGGCAATTCGTTGTACCAATTCGACGACTGACATTTAGCCCGCAATGCCGTTTTCAACTGCCTGTGCATGCGCTCGACCATACCATTTGCTTGTGGGTGGTATGTTGTAGTTCGCAAATGTTCGCTACCCAGTATATTTGCCAATTCAGAAAATAGTCGGGATTCGAATTGCGTACCCTGGTCGGTTGTAATTCGCAATGGTACACCGAAACGCGGAATATACTGGTGTATAAACGTTTTGGCAATGGACGTGGCGGATATATCCCTAATGGGATAAATTTCAGGCCATCGAGTAAACCTATCGACAATTGTGAGCAAATTGGTGTAACCCTGGGAGCTCGGCAATGGACCAACTAAATCCATGTGTATATGATCGAAGCGACCACTTGGCAAATCGAATTTTCCGTATTTAGAACGCGTATGGCGATGAATCTTCGATTTCTGGCAAGATAGACACGCCATAGTCCACTTTTTAATGTCACCATTCATGGCCGGCCAGAAATACCTGGAAGTTATTAAATTCCTGGTGCCCCTGATGCCGGGGTGGGATAAATTATGTAATTGTTGGAATACAATGGTCCTTAAGGATTTCGGGACAAATGGACGATTTTTATCCATGGATGTCTCACAGTATACCTTAACTTGGGATCCTGGTATATCGATTGGTTCAAGCCTAACCCGTGATCCGGCACGATGGTTTTTTAATGCCGATATTAATTCATCATCAGTCTCCTGATGTTGTGCGAGAGTAGGCAAATCGATATAATCTTTATTTACACCACTATGTTCCACTTGACAGTATCGCGACAAAGCGTCCGCCACTACGTTATCCGCACCGCCTATGTGACGGATGTCACCAGTGAACTGAGATATATAGTCGAGATGCCTTGCCTGCCGGGGGCTTCTTTCGGTTTTTGCATTCATCGCGTGGCACAGGGGTTTGTGGTCCGTAAAAATGGTAAATTCGCGACCCTCAATGAAATATCTGAAGTGCCGAATTGCAGAATACATTGCCAAGAGCTCCCTATCGAACGTGGAATACTTTGTTTCGGCCAATGTAAGTATCCGCGAAAAGAACGCCAACGGTTGTTGTATGTTATTGTTATTTTGGTGGAGAACTGCGCCCATCGCAACATCCGATGCGTCGCATGTAATACTGAAAGATGCATTATCCATCGGATGAGCCAAAAGCGTTGCATTTGAGAGTGCTGTTTTGATTTTATCAAATGACGTGGCGCATTCATCCGTCCAGAAAAATTTTATTTTCTTGGTGGTTTTCCTATTTAGTTCGGTTACATGGGCATGAATTGGTCGTAACAATTCCGCGATTTTCGGAACAAATCTGTGGTAATAATTAACCATTCCCGTAAATCGTTGTACTTCCCGTATAGATGCCGGCGTAGGAAAGCTACTTATTGCATCAACGCGAGTAGGAGATGGAAGGATACCGTCACGAGTTATTCGATGTCCAAGAAAATCAAGCGCATCCGTACCGAAGACGCTTTTTGACGTTTTTATTTTTAAATCGTACTTAACCAATCGGGAAAGAACCAATTTGACATGTTCGATGTGTTCGGATTCGGTGGTACTAGCTATTAGTATGTCGTCTATGTATACGAAAACAAAGTCCATATCACATAACACCTCATTCATGAAACGCTGGAACGTTTGCGCGGCGTTCCGAAGTCCGAATGGCATACGAACAAATTCATACAATCCGAAAGGAGTGGTAATGGCCGTCTTTTGTATGTCGTCCACATCCATTGGAATGTGGTGATATGCTCTTACCAAATCGATTTGTGAGAATATTGTACAACCATGCAAACGCATGGCGAAGTTATGTATGTGAGGTATTGGGTAACGATCTGGTATTGTAACCGCATTAAGACGACGATAGTCGCCACATGGGCGCCAATCCCCAGAATCGCGTTTAGATACCAGGTGCAATGGCGATGAATTCGGTGAACAGGAGAGCCTACAAATACCAAGTTGCGTCATGTGGTCGAATTCAGCCTTAGCAGCCCGGTGCCTAATTGGGTCGAGTCTTCGTGGTCGAGCGTATGGCAATTGACCATTAGTGAGTATTCGATGAACAACATTGTGGTTTACCGCATGATGATAGTTAGGTGCCTCAGTCAATGTGGGATATTGTGCAAGCAACTTATCATATTTACTGTTGGTTGTATAATGTTTGGGAGTGGGTGTGCTAGATTTAATGGTTATCGCATAAATTTTGATTCCTGTTTGTGAATCAATTAAAGTTTTGGTACGAAGATCCACTATCAAACCGAATTTGGTTAAAAAATCCGCACCCAATATTGGTCGGTTTACCGATGCTAACAAAAATGTATGGGGAAATACGCGTCTTAAACCTAGATTGACAGCGAGTAATTTGCTACCGAAAGTGCTAATTTGCGTACCATTAGCAGCAGATAAATGATATTCGGGGGTTTTTGGATTGACGATATCGTTTTGAAAATTAGAATAGGGCAAAATTGATACCTCAGCGCCGGTATCTATTAAAAACGTTAAATTATTATCATCATCCCGTATGAATAAGCGACTGGTTAGTATATTCCTACTGTTGGTCGCAACAACAGTAGGGAATTCTAGTTTGTCGAATTGGTAGTAGGTGATTTAAATGTTGATGCCTGTGCACATGTCCTTTTACACTTACGTGCTTTGTCTCCATAGCGTTCATGGAACCAACATACCGATCTCTTTTGAGATTTATTAGAATTAATAGAAGATGTAGAATTGCTTCTATATCGATTGAATTTTCCCGCGAATCCGTTATTGGATAAATTAGAAAACATGTTTTTCATTTCCCTTATATCCTTCTCAAGTTGATTCATCCTTGAATTATAATTCGGGGTAAATTCGGAATGCTTTTTCTGTGTAAAAGTTTCATTCTTATGTATAACCGAAACATTGTTTGCTATGGTTGATGCTTCCCATACCTTATCTGCCAGGGCAATTAATTCGCGAATTTCCTTATCACCGGCGGCAATGAGAGAAATATTAACTACGCGGGGTAGTCGTCGTAACCACAGTTTTTTTATAATGTCTTCATTGAAATTAGGGGACGCCATTTGGTACAAAGATCTATAAAATTCGGAAGGTTTTTTATCACCCAGTTCCGTGTTTGAAATTAACTGCTCTAATCTTCGCTCCTCGCTAAGCGAATTTCTTTCAATTAATTCAGCCTTGATCGTATTATAACTATTATTTGTTGGAGGATTCTGGACAATGTCCAGAATCGACTCCACGACTTCCTGAGGTAACGATGATATCACGTGATAGTATTTTTTCGCGTCCGAATTAATTCGACAAATTTGAAACTGCGCCTCAGCTTGTATGAACCAAGCCGCGGGTGACGCAGTCCAAAATTGCGGTAATTTTATTTTTATTTCACTAGCATTAATTGAGGTATCGTGTATAATGTTGTGCTTGTAATTTGAAGGTCCAGCACTGTCTTCATTGTCGTTTACACTCATTGTGGATGTGTTTGTATTGAAATAGTATTTAGAAATGTGCGTGATGTCACTTGTGTATGAGGCTATATAAAAAAAATATTACCTAATCTAAATCTAATATAAATCAATTACAAAAAATAAAAAAAAATAATAATATCGATTAATAACTATTAATAACGAACAAATTTGTTTTATATTCACTGATAATAGTTACTCGGATTTATTGCAGGAATGTGTCGCCAAACTGGAACTGTTGACTGCTTTGATGTAACTGCCTGAGGTAGTTATGATGAAAGCTAGCAATTCGTATTGTCAATTAGCGATGATCTTGGTGCAAGGTCGGCTGGATGAGAAAATTAATTATTCTGGTTATATATTGTAATATGTTGATTTAATAATCCCTGATATAATGATTTATCGATAAAAGTAATGAAGATTATATCATGTGATGAAAAAAATATTGTGACAATAGACTTAACGGTCTATGATGCACTGTATTGAACTTTTCACACAATTATATAGGTATATATACTATCGTCTTTGATGAAGGTGATGATGAATATATGCCGTGACTTTCATTCACCCTTTAAATTGTAGAAAAATATTGTTGGATTTCAATCAATCGTCGGGGTCACCAATTATCGTGTTTGATTAAATTGAATTTCTTAACACACACGATATTTAATATTTTTAATTATTATTTATTAATTCAAAACTTCTTTTACGATTATAATTATTTCAATACACTTTTATCTTTTTCTTATTGCTATATATAAAATATTATTATTAAAATACCTCGCTGTGTGAAGGTTCGTCTTCTTCTGGTTTTGTATTATAATTTTTATTATCATTTAATTTTGTATGTACCGTATATGATGTTATATATTATGATATTGTTTTTTCATTGTATTGTGTATGATCAATATGATGAAGTATATATCATTATCATTTCTCTGTGTGGTTAACTGTGTACATAATAATTTTTACCAGGGGTGTACCGCCACATAGAACATCATAAATGTTGATGTATGAGTTTCAGTGTTCTTACCTTCATGATTATATAAAAGATCGTACGATCAAATTAATCATTTGTATGGGTAATTAATGCACGTATATAAACTTATATATGTAATCAACATTTTTTCCATATAACATTGTTATCGACGACGCACGTCATAATATTCTTCAGTGTTATGTATAACATTGCTCATACAATGTTAATGCTATTTATATTTCGCTTTCGCATTGCATGCTGGCTTATACATATAGCAAACACTATTTTTGATTGAGTGTATCACTCGGTTTTGTCGCTATAGCCTGATGAGTTGACAAAACATTTTTAAATCAGAACGAAACAAAACCATTGAGTGAATACCATTACCAAGCATCACACTATCCAATATCCTATTTCCATTAACAATTTTAGGTAATATATTTTACCTTGATGTAGAACATCATAAATGTTGATGTATAAGTTTCAGTGTTCTTACCTTCATGATTATATAAAAGATCGTACGATCAAATTAATTCATCAAATCATTTGTATGGGTAATTATTGCACGTATATAAACTTATATATGTAATCAACATTTTTTTCATATAACATTGTTATCGACGACGCACGTCATAATATTGTTCAGTGTTATGTATAACATTGGTCATACAATGTTAATGCTATTTATATTTCGCTTTCGCATTGTATGCTGGCGTATACATATAGCAAACACTATTTTTGATTGAGTGTATCACTCAGTTTTGTCGCTATAGCCTGATGAGTTGACAAAACATTTTTAAATCAGAACGAAACAAAACCATTGAGTGAATACCATTACCAAGCATCACACTATCCAATATCCTATTTCCATTAGCAATTTTAGGTAATATATTTTACCTTGATGTAGAACATCATAAATGTTGATGTATAGGTTTCAGTGTTCTTACCTTCATGATTATATAAAAGATCGTACGATCAAATTAATCATTTGTATGGGTAATTAATGCACGTATATAAACTTATATATGTAATCAACATGTGTTCCATATAACATTGCTATCGACGACCCACGTCATAATATTGTTCAGTGTTATGTATAACATTGGTCATACATTGTTAATGCTATTTATATTTCGCTTTCGCATTGCATGCCGGCGTATACATATAGCAAACACTATTTTTGATTGAGTGTATCACTCGGTTTTGTCGCTATAGCCTGATGAGTTGACAAAACATTTTTAAATCAGAACGAAACAAAACCATTGAGTGAATACCATTACCAAGCATCACACTATCCAATATTTATTTATTTATTTATTTATTTCGAAAAAAAAACATTAAATTCTAATGCATACAAAATTTTTTTTTTTTTTTTTTTATCCAATAATTTCGGAACAGTCACTAACAATAATACAAAATATATGTTATACATTAAGTATAATCATTTCATAATTCATAACAACAATGTTAAAATTTAAAAAATTAAATAAAATTTTAAAATTTAAAAAATAAAAACAATCAAAATTCGGTTGCAATCACCGATTATTACAATAAAAATGTAATTTAAATTGGGGACTTTTTACATTATTATCAATTAACACATGGCTATATGAGTTATATGACATCAGTAAAACGTTATAAGGATTGAAATGACCATAATTGGTATGATGGGTTTCAACATTAAAAAATTCAATTGACCGTAGACCGCGAATATTTAGTTTAAAATTTAATTTTCCCAATAAGGAAGTACAATCAAATTTACCATTAATTAATCCGCATATAAACGACAACCCAATATATTCTCTATGTTTTTCTAGGGTCGGCATATTTAATAGCGCAAGTCTATGAGTATATCGTGGTAATAAAGTTGAATCAGACCAAGGAAGAGATCTTAAAGCAAATTTTAAAAATCTTCTTTGGATTGATTCTAATCTTTGTTTAGCATTTGAATAATGCGGCGACCAAACCGGACATGCATATTCAAGAATCGACCGTACCAGCGAATAAAATAAAGCCCGGAGACAATACGGATCCGAAAATTCCTTACCAACCCGCATAATAAAACCAAGCACAGAATTTGCCCTATTAACCACATAATCAATGTGGGGCCTAAAAGTTAGTTTGGAATCTAAATAAATTCCCAAGTCAAGAGTTTTGTCAGAAGTATTTAAAATCCTACCATTTAAATGATACGAATTAATTAAGGGAGAACGTTTACGAGTAAATTGCATAACCTTACATTTGTCAATATTTAAAAACATATAATTATCGGAACACCAATCATAAAAAGCAACAAGATCTGATTGGAGTGCATGGACATCGTCAAGATTAAAAACAGATTTATAAATTTTCACGTCATCTGCATATATTTCACATTTGGAATGTTTAAACACAGTCGGCAAATCATTAATGAACAGCACAAATAAAATGGGTCCCAAATGACTACCCTGTGGAACACCAGAACAAGCATTAAATGGTCTGGATAAAATATTATTAAAAAGCACCTCACAAGAGCGATTATTCAGATACGAACGAACCCAATTAATGAAAGCATCACCAAATCCAATTTTCTTCAATTTGAAAAGAAGTAAATTGTGTGAAATCCTATCAAAAGCCTTACTAAAATCAGTAAAGACGCAATCAGTTTGAGTACCACAATTAAAATTTTTAAAACAATAAGAGGTAAATTCCAACAAATTCGTAGTCGTGGATCTACCAGAGATAAATCCATGCTGTTCGGGACAAATAACCGATTTAACATTAAAAGACAGCACATTAGCAATGATGGATTCAAAAATTTTAGGAATTACAGATAATTTTGCAATTGGCCTATAGTTTTTTACATCGCCCCTGCCACCGTTCTTGTAGAGTGGAATTATAATTGCCCTTTTCCACAATATAGGAAAGCAACCCTCTACTAACGATTTATTAAAAAGAATAGTAATTGGCAAAGACAAACATTCAGCGGCACCAATTAAAATTGCAGATGGAACACCATCCGGGCCATATGAATACTTATTTTTATTATTATAACCCACTAAAGAGCCTAAAACTTCATCACAATTAAAAGAAAAATTGATTGCGGACAAATGATCAAATGAAGGAATACCATGTGCATCAACATTAACAGAAGAGGTAGGAGAGTTAATATAAGAAGTTTCAAAGAAATCCGCAAATAAATTGGAAATGGTCACAGAATCGGAACCAATCACACTACCGTATCCAATATGCGATGACGAACCACCGGTGGAACGTTTAACATTAATAAATTTCCAAAAATCGCGAGGATTCCTGGTTAAACCGGATTCCATACGAAAAATATGTGATCGATATTTCAAAGAAGAAAGGCTGTTAAATTGATCACAAATAAGTTGATAGTTATAGAAATCATCAGCACCCCTTGAGGCGCAATATGATTTCCATAACCTATTTCTTTTATTACGAATCGAACGAAGTTCGCCATCATACCAAGGATGAATGGATGACATAGCAAAGGAAGGTTTGAGAGGCACACATTTACAAAAACATTTGAATAAAATATTATAAAATAAAATAACGGCAACATTCATAGTACATCCATGCAGACAATTCCAATCATTTGCAGCCAGACCCTTATTTAGGCCAATAAAATCGGTGTGTTTGAAATCAAATTCATAAAATGTATCCGCAGGCATACCAGCATGTCTGTCATTGGTAAAATTTATATTTAAAATTAAAGTTGGATGATGAATATCCTCCGTCACAATAAAATTTAGGGATCTAACAATTAAAAAATCCAATGTGTCAGGAACAAAAATCAAATCAAGTAGTCTATTATTATGGTTCTTAATGCCGTTAACCTGCAATAAACCAAACGATGAAATATCATCAAGGAAAGAAACCTCCACATCACCATTAACATTAAGCGGAATCATCGAATCATTATCAATTGAACGAATCCACTCAATTCTCGGTAAATTAAAGTCACCAAAAACCATCACCTCATCGTTTGCATTACAAAAATCTGCCTGAACATAATCAATGAATGATATCAAAGATTGATATAGAATACCATCAGCAGTTGGAGGGATATACGCACAAAATAAAAACACACATTTAGTACCCAAGTTGATGGATACACAAATACATTCCAGGATAGAAGAGAGATGGGAACATTCAATAATATTGGAAGGGAATGAAGATGCAACCGCAATCACAACACCACCACCACGCGTAGATAACGAAGTATTATGATATCGATCACGCCTGTAAACATTATACGATGAATCGAAAAGTTCCGCATTCGCAATTCCATCACATAACCATGTTTCGGTCAAAACATACACATCCGTAGCATAAGAAGTCGAATGCAAAAACATTCCACCTGTTTTGGTTCTTAAACCACGTACATTTTGATAAAATATTTTAAGAGTGTCTATTTCTGCCTTATTTTCCGGTTTGTTCTGAGACTGCGAATACGAAAATTTTTATTTCGGAATTCATGAACAATAATATTATTGATGTTCCAGTTTTTAACATCAACTAACAAATTAAAATGGTCATCAGGAACATAAATCTTGAATGACGAATAACCACCAATATGTTTCACATTCATAATCTGTTCTATTTTTAGACAATCATTATAACCAATATTATGATTGACATGATTCTCAATCATTTCCACAGTCGTGTCAGGAGCCAACCCAGAGACAAATATACACCTAAAACGCTGAGCAGCCTTCAATGTAGGTATTATAGCATTGACAGCAATAGGTGATAGATCCTCATGAGATCTTTTATGACGCTTACTGGATGGTTGTTCAACACGAAATTGTTGTTGTTGTTGTTGTTGTTGTTGTTGATGTTGTTGTTGGTGTTGTTGTTGATGTTGTTGTTGGCGTTGTGTTCGTTGTCGTTTTTCTTGATGTTGCTGTTGTTGTTGAAGTAATGGAGGTGTTTTCAAAGTAATTCAATAATAATGATCAAAATTTATAATCTTTTAAAAATTATTCAATATGTATTATAAAAAAAAATTAAGTGTGTCCATAATGATGTTGTTGTCTCAACATAAATATATACATGTATAGATATAAATATATACAAAATAGTCATATAGTTCAAATAAATATAAATATGTTATTAATGATGATGTCACACAATTTTTTTATATCTTACACACATAACAATATTTTTTTTAATTGAATGAGGTTAATGACATACTGAGTGTTTTACATATATATGTCTTTATTATTTTAAAGGGTCGATAAAAGTATTCTATTTTCTCTATGATTTTTTTGTTGGTATTATATAATTATGTTTAAAATATATATATGTATAGTTCAAACAAAAAAAGAATAACAATTTATTATTTTTTTTAAAAATCTTTCAATATATTATGATATACATATACTTAATAATATTAATAATAATAAATACAAATTTTTGTTTGTTCAAGTGTATCTGAGTAAAATTCGAATTCACTTTGTTTTGTTTTTAATTCTTCTGTATAAATTCATAATTTTGGTAATCTCTTTCGTATTTCTTTCAATAAAATCACATTGACATGTATCTGGACCATCTTTTGCATCATCATTAGACCATGGACACGTGATATAATGTTTTCCATATTTTGAACTTATCATTTCTATGTCCTTATGATAAGTTAAAAATGAATAATATCGAAATATTTTATCTTTATGCTCCGTTAATAATAACCACTTATATTCAATTAAAAACTGTTCAACACATATTTTTGACATCTTAAGATATTATATTAGGAATGTTGCTGCTGCTACTCAATGTTCACATTCACTAAATATTTAAATTATACTATTGCATTTTTATGAATCCATGAATTATGTTCTTTTGGAAAACCAAACCACTTTACAAGTACGGTGTCCCCTCTCCTCTTTAATATTTTTTCAACAAGATACACATCCGGATATTTTACTTTTAACAATTCCATTTCATAAAATCCACCCTTTATTTGTTGATTTTGATAATCTTCTATCTGATAAGTTACAGGACTTGTATTTTGAACTTTTACAATTTTAAAAATTTCTGTTGTCCAATTGGGTGCCTTTTTCAAACATATCCCTTTTCAAACATATGCTTATATTTACTAACACGAACAAAGTCACCGATTTGAAATTTATGATTTGTAGGGTCAATTCGTAATTTTATGTTATTGTAAATGTTATCAAGCAAATGTTTTTCATTTTCAAGACAAACCATATTCGGTTTCATTTTTATTTTCTATGCTGTGTATTATTATATTTGTGTATTAATTGTGGTAATATATCAATCCAACGATGGTTACCATTTAAACTGAATTCTTTCCACATCCAATTTTTTAATGTTCGATTAAATCGTTCCACTATAGATGCTTTCATTGTGCTATATGTTGAATAATGATTAATTTTATATTGCACTGCTAAGTTTTTAAAGTTTTTATTATAAAACTCTTTTCCATCATCAGTTTGCAAATTTTTCGGAATACGATGTAAGAATGCTTGTAACTGTTTATTCATATCAATAGGTATACCAGTTTTGTACTGTTGTTTTTATACAGGTAGCTGTTCCATATTAACCGCTACACCTTTTTTATACTGTTGTTGTAATACAGCTTTCAGTGCATTGGTAACAGCTACCCCTGTTTTTTTTTTAAGTGGAACAGCCCAAGCATATTTTGAAAAACAATCGATAATTGTTAAGATGAACCGATAATTTTTATTTATTGATGTATAGATACCCATATCTACTAAATCAGCTTGCCATAAATCATCCATACCTTTTAAAATAACATGATGCCGTTTAAAATTTTTACGAGGGGCTGTGTGCAATTCATCAACAATTCTTAATCTATCAGTTTTGGTAGTGTTGTCAGTAATCATTTTTTTTTTTTATATTTTACACATCATTGGTTGGTAGCATAGTTCCGGATAGCTTTTTATGTTCAATATTTATTATATTATACAAGGATTCAATATCAGTATTAAAATATCTTTGTATATCTTTAATTTTCATATCAACGTAATGCTTTGTGAACGCATCTGATTCATTATTTCTATTTTTTATCAATTTATTTTACGTAAGCTCAAATTGATTTCATAATGATAATGGAATGGAATTCGTATGTCTCGTATCCTGACCCAAGGAGGACGTTATAATTTACTTATTACATATTTATCTTTTAGTTGTATTGTATAGTGATTATATAGATATAATATAATCTGAATAAAATACAAGGCATAATATATAATATTAAATGTATTTGAATTAAATGGAATATTTTTGTTTGAAATCGGTAAATCTTAGGTTCGGATACTGAATTTCCCAATCATTTAAATTTTAATTTTTTTAAATATTTCTTTTTATTTTATTAATTATATATATTAGAATGATAAAGAAGAAAAGTTGTGAAAACTCAAGAAATGTAAAGTTGAGAAAGAATTACCTATAAGAATTGATGTTGTGTGTTCATTATTGGTAAACATTATTTATTTATTTATTTATTTAGCAACGGGTCAAGCCCTACTGCCATATTCCATAACATATAATAAAAATACAATATATAAAATACAAAAAACAAAAATACAAAATCGAATGCAGAACAATCATTCCCAAAAAAAAAAAAAAAAATAATAAAAAACAAACACAATAAAATAATATTATATATTATATATTATATATATATTTATATATTATATATTTATATAATAATGTATTATAATATAATATACAAGCATGTCTAAAATTAAATGGATAAATGAAATGAAAGAATTTCAATAATAATTTCGTAGTTTTAAAACAATACACCAAAATATAATGCAATTAAATCACAACAGATAGAATCTGAAAATATATTAGAAAATAAATTTAAGCCTATAACAAATTCATTGAAGGAGTTGGGAAAAAAAAAGAAATTAGTTGATAGATCACGGATGAAACAACATATAGGTGTGAATGTAGATGATGATGATGATGAAGAGAGTATTGGTGATATTAACGATGGTTTTGATAATGATGAAGAAGTTAAAAGTGATAGTAAAAAAATTAAATTTAATAATAGTAATACACCTTCACGTAGAATGAATATATCTGATGGAATTATAAAATATTTACAACGAAGTAATCTGAAATGTATACCAGCACATTACCTACAAAATTATATAAAACATACACCTGAAATAGATCCCGTGTACGGATTATATTATGATAATAGGAAAAATGAATGGAAAATTGGTAATGCAACAGTTGAAATCAATAATAATAATTGAACTATCAACAAAAAAGCATATCCAAATAGTAATGGTTTATATGAATTAATTACTATGAAAACCCCAAATGTATATGATCAAGATGATTTAAATGCATATAAAGAGATTTTATTAGTATCCAATGCACACAAAAGAAATTATAATCCACATGGGCAAATTTTAGGCAACAGAGGTTTTAAATATACACATATCATTTCAAAATTAATGCATCATGGGAAAGGATTATCAACAACAACAACAACAACAACAATGCCACTGATGAATGTATGTTCATATAATAAAAAAATAATGGAATACATTTATTTGGATGATCCTAATGAATTAGTGGATAGATTACAACTACTTACAGCATCAGAACAAGCCGGAAATAATAGTCACAATAATGAAATCATAGCAATAGTTGAAGAATTACGTCAAGCTAACATTATTATATAAAGCCTGTTGTATCATCAACATCACCAATCATATTCATAATGAGTGTGGACAAATTTGATCGATATTCAAACAAAACCACAGCTGCGTCAAGTCTGCGTGGACCACAAGGTCCAACTGGTCCACCAGGTCCAATCGGTCCCCAGGGTTCATCTGGTATCGGATTTTATAAAAACAATGATGGAAATTGTGATTTAATGATGGAACGTGTTGTTCATTTAGCCAATCCTGTTAATGATTCGGATGCGTGCACAAAGCATTACGTTGATATGAAAATTAAAGATATACAAAGATATGTTAATACCGCCGGCGGTTATTGCAGGGTCAGCAAGGTAATCACTGCTGCCCAAAACCCAATCCAACCAAATCATCACCGATGTATTTATAATATTCGTTATTCGAATAATTTATAAAAACATTACTTTGAATATTTTTTGATTTGTTTTGATTTGTTTGAGTGGTGTCTCTATATGGAGCAAATAATATATGTTTAATGTTTATATGCAATGTATTACCAACGTGAATGAAAAATATAAGTCGTCTACATAAAAATAACAAAAACAAAAAAAACATAAAATCTAAATGATGTTTTGATGACTATCGCACAGTCTTATATCAAATAAATAAAATAAATTTAAAAATGATGATTATCACTTTTCATTAAAATAATACAATCAAACGTTTTTAGGGTAATCAAAAAATGAACTGCTTCTTCCTATTTAATTTAACATTGTTAATTTAATATTTGCTAATACTTTCATTCTATTCACTCTTCTACAAGAGTTTTCATATAGTATGATTTGTCTATTTCTTTTAGGTAATCAATTAAATGTATGCTTGCCTGGTCGACTATATTTATAATATGGTATTACGCATATTGTTTTAAGTACATTGTATGTTTTGAATGTATACTTAAATGAGAATATACGAACATTAGTATTGTGGATGGTGTGTTTTGTTTTTTAGACTAGATAACTATATATGCATGGCTGTCTGACTGTTTATAAAATGATATATATGTGGGAAACTAACTTTGGGTATGTTGCAATTATATTTGATTCCATACTCCAAATATAGGTCCGAATATAATTTAAATAACAACACTTCAATTTAATTCACGTTTTTATTTAGTTCTTTTTTCTTTTGCTGCTTATCGCTATAACTTTATAATTCAACTAACCCATATTTCATTACAATTACCAAGCATAACGTAATCAACAATAGTATATAACGTAACATAGAATAATATAACAATAACATAAAATAATATACAATAACATATAACAAACAGATAATAGGTATCATTCATATGATCAGCGGCGTACATCCCACACGGCCGTCCTGATTATTCATCTGACCCAGATGAGCTATCTAAATCAAATCGCCATGGTTTCATAAACTCCGCAACTGAAGATGTTATGTGTGGACCATCAAATGTACCTATCTTTTGCAATTGGTATCTGTTATTCCTTTTAACTGCGGTTACTTTATAGGGTCCCATATATATCGGCTGTACTTTATTACCAGTAGAGAATTGCGTTTTCTTAATAGCCACTTCATCTCCTAGCCTATAAATAATCGCCTTTTTCCTTGTCTTGTTGAAATTATTTCGATTTTCCTGCTGTATAGCAGAAATCTGCTTTCTTGCTTCTTCTCGCATTTGATGCCTGTCATCATTAAATTTATTAAACATTTCCGATTCTATCAACTCCGCTAATTTATCATCATCCGGTCGAATCATTTTAACACCGAACATTATTTCAAATGGTGATTTAGATGTACTACGCGTTATAGTCGAGTTGATATACATCTGTACCCTCCCTACGAACTTGTGCCATTTTAGTGGATCGGCAACTGACAGCTTTGATAAAATGGGAATCACAATTCCATTCATACGTTCCACCTGTCCGTTACCTCTAGGTACACCAGTTGTAATTGTCACATGGTTGATTCGATCATTTTCACAAAATTCTTTAAAATCTTTGGACGTAAAGGCAGCTCCCTTATCTGATATAATGCGCATGGGGTTACCAAAAATTGTTTTCTGCATATTCAATTTTTTTAATACTTCCACTGACGTCGTATTCTTAACCGGGTATAACCACGTAAACTTACTAAACCCATCTACGATCACAAATATGTATTTATATTCTTTCTTGGTTGATGGTATTGGTCCCAAATGATCAATGTGGTACGTTAAAAATGGCTTGTCACATTTATCGATTGGTTCCAACATCCCTTCTTGCTTACCGGCTTTTCTTGAAACTAAAATGCAAGGAACACAGTTATTTAATACTTTTATTACAATCTTACCTGTGTCCTGCATATAGTAGTTTTTATTAACTATACTTTGCGTTTTACTAGCGTTGATATGGCCTTGGTCATGTACGCTTCTAACAATTTGCTGCTGCATCAATTTTGGTACAACTAATAAATATTGTCCCCCAATATATTTATATAGTATGTTGTTTCTTAGAACATAATCATCATATTCTGCTTTCTTCAATAATTCAATAATCAATTTGCATTCATTATCGTCTTGTTGAGCTGTTTGCATTCTATGTAGTAAACCTGAATCAATTGTCAACACCGACGTAATTCGGCTCAGAGCGTCAACGTGTTTCATGCTTCTGGCTGGTCTGTGATGGATCGTACAATTGAATTCCCCAATATACAATGCCCACCTTGCAATCTTGTGACTCATGTTATGTTTTTTCATGGTTAACTCGAATGCCTTACAATCTGTGAATATTTTAAAATTCAATCCCCATAAATATACTCTTAGTTTCTCCAATGCCCTTACAATGGCTAGAACTTCTAGTTCGTAACTTATTAATTTTGTTTCAGCTGATGTTGTTTTGAAACTGATGTAATACACGGGATGCCACTGGTTGTCATCATGTTTTTGTAACATACACGCACCGTACCCGAATATTGAAGCGTCCGTATGTAATTGCGTTTCTAACGTAGGATTGTAAAGCTTCAACACAGGAGTGTTACATAATTTTTCTTTTAATACATTAAACGATGTAATTTCTACTTCGCCAAAATGAAATTTAACAGATGATTTGGTCAAATCACTCATTGGCTTCGCGATGATTGAGAAATTCTCTACAAATTTCCTAAAATAACCTGCAAGTCCTAAAAACCTCTGGACTTGGGTTACATTTTTTGGTGTCGGGAAATTATTAATTGCCACCGTCTTATCTAAAGATGGCCTAATTGTACCACCCTCCACAATATGTCCCAAAAAATCTACCTTTTTATGAATAAATTGGCATTTGTTGAACTTGATGTTCAATCCATGCTCTTCTGCAACTTTTAAAACTTTCTTCAGCTTTTCCATATTTTCTGTTTCATTTCTTGATGGTATTATAATGTCATCCAAATATATTAATGTAATATTTTGTTTGGCTAAATCTCTAAAAATCATATTTATGTAACGTTGGAATATGGCGGGAGAATTGCAGAGACCAAAAGGAACTTTTAAAAATTCGTATTGTCCATTAGGAACAATGAACGATGTGTACTTTATACTATCTGGGTGCATGTCAACATGAAAAAACCCATTACGAAGATCTAATGTGGTGAAAATGTTACCATCATATAACTTTTCCAGAATATCCTCCATATTCGGAAGCGGATATCTATCCTTCACAATTTTTTCATTAAGCCGTCTATAATCTATACATAACCTTATCGAACCGTCCTTCTTTCTGACTATAACCGCTGGACTCGCGAAATCGGAACTGCTTGGTCTGATTATTCCTTGCTGTAGCCACTCCTCAATTTGTTTTTGTACTCCAACCTGTTCTTTCCACGCTAATCGCCTTGCTTTTTGATAAATTGGTGTTTCATCCGTTAATATCAACTTTAGTTGTATTTCCGATTGTTGAGATCTCCTCGGTGCATACCGATTAATCAAACTGCGCAATTCATTATTGATCCCCGGATTCATTGATGGACATACAATGCCATTTGTACTCATGTCTTCAATAATACCAACTACGTCTAAACTGTTGACATCGTTTTCTGGAATATCGAAAGTTGTTAATATTTTCTTTAAATATACTTTACCATTTGTGATTCTTAGCTCCACGCCTTGTAAAAAATCCTTTCCCAGTATCATCTGATCCTGTATTAAATTATCATTCACAATGTTACAGGAAACCGCATGACAATCAGCATCTATTTTGAAATTTGCCGGGAAACATCCATTGGTGTATGTGATTTGCTGACCTAATCCCATTAAGGGGATAGGAGCATGATGAATTCTTGGTGCATTCTCTAAGTTGTTATATACGGATTGTTTCATAATGGTTATATCGCTCCCTGTATCTATTAAACAATTTACTTTATAATTATATAAATCAATTTCTACATGCATATCTGGAGTGTATATACGATTGACTGGTTTCACTTGTTTTTTACAATTTGGCGCTATGTGGCCATATTCATTGCACTTGAAGCATCTCGGACCTTTAATTTTGTCCGGACATTTATCTATACTGTGACTTTTGGATCCACAATTTTTGCATCGATAAGCCACCTGCCATTGATTGTTTGTGGATGTAGCTGGTTTCGAAAAATAATTGTTGGTTGTTTCTGGTTCCGCTAATAATTTTTCATAAATCAAAATCTTCTCTTTCAATTCTGCCGTTGATTTGGAAGTATATAGTATGGCCTTGTTACTTCTTGAATCCGCGATTCCATTCACTATATATTCAATTATTGATTTTTCTTCAATATTTGACTTACCTGCAATTTGTTGCATCTTATAAAAATATTGAAGCATCGTCTCACTTTTGGTTTTCCTCGTCGTTGTTAAAATCTTATGTACATCTATGCTCGAAACTACATTACTGAATTCCTCCTTTAAAAACCGTTTAAGGGGATTCCAACCGATGCAATCCTTCACTGACTCAACAGCCAACTTAGCTGCATTTTTTAATAATCGTCTTGCATAGAGGTACTTTTGAACGTCATCCCAACCACACAACTGCGAAATTTTTTCAAATTCCTGCAACCACTCATCAACATGTTTATTACCTTCACCACTGAAGTACTCTAAGGATTCTTCGATATCTCGAAATGATAACGCATTAGACCTATTATTATTTCGATTATCCATTTCACTATTATCGTCGTATTCTTCCTCTTCTTCTTCTTCCTCTTCTTCTTCACCAAATTTTCCTACTATTGGATCTGCTTTACTTTGCTTACCTTTAATATCAACCCTCACCTCACCTTCCACTTTGTTTTGTATTATATTCATTGAACTGCGCAACCTTCTAATCAAATCAGTTTTCACCCTATAATGTATTGGTAAATTTTGCTCACGTAATAAATTTTGTAATTCTTTAGTCTTTAAATCTGTTAACTTTTGCATGAATTATATTTGATAATAATAGTAATGTTAATATTTCAATAAAAAAAAATAATTTCAATTATGTACACTAGAATATACAAAACCAAACGGTTGTTATATGTTTTATGTAATGCATATAATAAAAGTTTTTAAATTGCACTATGTTGCATAAATGACATAACAGTGTATTATATAAAAAATTATACGGCATATAACAAATATTAATGTCACCTTCAAAAAATATTTTTCACCAAATTAATTAAGAATTAATTTTCCCCCTCACAATGTTCTTAATGTTTTCCTATGTTGCTTTCGTATGACTTAAACTTTTCGTAATCTCAATCTCATTTCTTTTGAATTATGTCTTAATTTTTAATCTTACACTTTGCTTTATTCTTACACTTTGCTTTTTTCTTACACTTTGCGTTTACTTTGCCTTACCGTTTATTTAACTTTGCTTTTTATTCATAAATTATTTAAATTAAACTACTTCTGACACCATGTGGGAAACTAACTTTGGGTATGTTGCAATTATATTTGATTCCATACTCCAAATATAGGTCCGAATATAATTTAAATAACAACACTTCAATTTAATTCACGTTTTTATTTAGTTCTTTTTTCTTTTGCTGCTTATCGCTATAACTTTATAATTCAACTAACCCATATTTCATTACAATTACCAAGCATAACGTAATCAACAATAGTATATAACGTAACATAGAATAATATAACAATAACATAAAATAATATACAATAACATATAACAAACAGATAATAGGTATCATTCATATGATCAGCGGCGTACATCCCACATATATATAAATCTTTACATAGCATAGCTTTTGTGTGTGATATTTTTCTCATAGGTAATCATTTTTATTTCTGCTTATTGCTATATTTATTTATTTATTCTATATATCATATATATTCATATAAACCAAAACCAACAATAGAGAAAGCCATGAAGTTGAATTTTTTTTAATACATACAAACGCTCATATAGGGACCGCAATTTATAACCATATGATAAAAATACATGAAATAGGGATAAAACGGGTGATTTTCATGTGGTTATTTTCTTGTTTTTCTGTTTTTCCTTATAATTAATGAAAAATTAATTAATTTTTTTTTAATTTATATATTTTAATTACATAATTCATCATATTCTAACATATTTTAATTACTACCAGCCCAAATTTGATATTAAAAACCATAGTTTATCCTACACACATTAAAAAAATAATAAAAACATTCAATTCGGTGGCATGTTGTCATCAGATTTGGACGGATCAGCTTCGAAATCCGGTCACAATTGTTAGCTTGTCAATGTTATAATGTTTTCCACGGTATCATGAGTTGTTTTTATTATTTAAAAGATAGTTGATTAATTAAAATATTTAAAATTAATTATTGAAATATTCACTATGTCTTGTTTTGTCAAAGTGAAGTGGATTTTTATCAGATTCTGGGTCGATAATAATAATGTTTGCATTGTGATTTATGTAATCTGCATTCGTGAAGGGGTTTTTACAAACCGCTGAATGGGTAGAAATTTGTCCGATGTCACGATGAAATTTAAAGTTAGTCACTTTATCATAAGATCTTAATTCTTTTGAAAGGAAAACGTGGGAACTGTCCAATTAATTTAAAGAAGCAACAAGTTTCCAATATATATTAAAAAATGCGTCATATTCCCGGCACTCCAAAGGAAAATAAAAACAATTACATTGAAAAAAAACTATAGCGTAACTTTGTACTGACAATGACATATATCACCATTATAAAAATTGCACTTTACTTGAAATATAATATTGCTTTAGTTTTTTTGTTATTATTCGTAGTAAAAAACAAATAATATTAAAAAAAATTCATTAATTACAGAAAATTTAATCACAAACAATTTTTTAGAAGATAAACAAACACTTTATTTTCATTCGGTTTTTAATTTATTACTTTTATTCACTATTTTAGTATGATTTTCACTATTTTGCATTAATTTTAATTATGAAATGAAATAATATTAATTGTTTTAATAATTTTTAATAGCACATAAATGTTTTAATTAATAAACAATATTAAAAACATTAAAAATAATTAAAAATCTACCAAATAAAACAATAATAAATCAACGCATTCATACAAAATACATGGGAAAGACTAAAAATAATACCAATTTGAAAAAAAAATATCCCTATATTAGCTTTTTATGCATTAGTAAGTTCATGGCTTTGTCTATTGTTGGTTTTGTTTAAACTCAAAGCATTATGGTATTATATTATACTATTTACTATCTATATAAATAAGGAATAGGCATATATGCGTGCAGTAGAAGATTAATTTGTATATTTTCGTTGCAAATTTCTTATTTTATATTTACATAGTATTTTCCCTTATTATTATAATTATATTTTGGGCTTTGTTCTATGCAGTCTATTTTGTTCATCAGTTATCCGTTTTGTGCTTTCCAATAGTAATATAAATATATAAATTATTTGTTTAGTGTTTTGGTTGTTTGGTGATTGTTTAAGGAATTATAAGAAATAAAATTAAATTAAATTAAGAATTAAAACATTATTTAAAAAAAAATTATTCCGATTTATTTGATCTCGTTGGACTGAGCAACGAACTCACGGTATTATATTCATCAAAAGAATTTCAAGACAAGCCGATATTCGAATTATTTACTTATTTAAAAGAAAATGATTTAACCGAAGCAATGTCGGCAACTAATAAATTATGCAATTTAATTCTAAGTATACCATATTCCACAGCATCTGTGGAACGTTGATTTTCCACATTAAAACGAATTAATACGTATTCCAGAAATACCATAAATCAAGAAAGATTGTCAGCATTATCGATATTATCCATAGAACGAGATTATATGTTGTTTCTTAAATCAAAACCGGATTTTTATGATGATGTAATTGAAGAATTTTGTAAAAAAAATAGAAGATTAGAACTAACTTACAAATAGTATATTAAATTTCATTCACTTTATTTTCAAATTTTTAGTTTTTTTATTTGATTTTGACTGTTTAAATTAATGAACTCAAATATAAGTTTTATTGTTTTTCAAATTTCTATTATAATTAAAATATTTGGATTTATTGGAATGTTGCCATTGATTTATGAAATTAATTAATGTATTTAATTTATTTGGGTTTACATACTAATTTGAATGCATAAATATATGTTTGGTAAAATTTTGAATTTTTTTAAATCATTATTATTACATTTGAAAAATAATGCATTGAGTTTTAATGCATTAAGTTATAAAGTGTTTTGGTTATCAGTATACGTAAAATTTTTTGATGTATAATTGAATGCCCAGTTGGAAAACTCACCGACCGCCAATGGTTAATACTGATATTGAATCCTTGTATAATATAATAAGTATTGAACATAAAAAGCTATCCGGAACTATGCTACCAACCAATGATGTGTAAAATATAAAAAAAAAAAAAAATGATTACTGACAACACTACCAAAACTGATAGATTAAGAATTGTTGATGAATTGCACACAGCCCCTCGTAAAAATTTTAAACGGCATCATGTTATTTTAAAAGGTATGGATGATTTATGGCAAGCTGATTTAGTAGATATGGGTATCTATACATCAATAAATAAAAATTATCGGTTCATCTTAACAATTATCGATTGTTTTTCAAAATATGTTTGGGCTGTTAGTAGAGTAGCTGTGCCGGTTCTAGGCCACCTACGCCCCCATGTCCATAAGTGTTACATGTGAGTGAGTAGTGCGGCAAATACCTCTATCTCTTTCTCTCCATTTTTTTTTAAAAATCAATGACGTCACTTGTAAGGGGTATGGATATATATATATGTAATTACATGGAGGAGGTACTATAATTAACCCATGCTTGCATGAGCTTATATAAATGTTTGTTAGTCAATGTGGTATTGTGATAAAAAATGATCAATTTAATACCAAATTAGTGAATATAATTGGGTTTATTCAGGCCTCAGCGTGGTTAAATATCTACGGAGATATTTCGTTTAACGACGCTTTTCGTATTCAGAGCCCATAAATTATCTACGATAATGAATAAATTAACATCACCTTTTCGATGCGAAGTAAATTATCCACGCTTAGGTTTCTATGGAGATATTATTATTCTATATCTATATCAATGCACGATATTTTCATTTGATTTATTTTATACAGTACAGACTATTACAATTTTCCAGTTGCTCAATAAAACGAAACTAAATTTAGCGAAAATACCGAACACATTAAAAAAAGACAGTCGATATTTATATGTGGAAAGAAAAAGAAAAAAAAAATTTTTGTGTTCGTTTTATTTTTATTCTGTGTAGCCAAATATAAATGATTGTTTTTTTTTCCTTATAAAAAAAAGTAAACAAAAGCGCTATTATAGTAATAGATTATTTTAAATTGTGCTCTGAATACCAAATATCTTCAATATTTTTCTTCGTAGGTATTTCACCGTGGATAAATTTATATTTAACCACGTTAATTTTAGTACGTAAGAATTGATACAAATATGTATTAGAATTTTAATTCATATACACCATAGAATTAAATATGATTGTTCATGCACATA
Organism: Dilophus febrilis; assembly: GCA_958336335.1. NCBI lineage: Eukaryota > Metazoa > Arthropoda > Insecta > Diptera > Bibionidae > Dilophus > Dilophus febrilis. The sequence goes on from OY284473.1 coordinate 5,234,223, forward strand.
AGTGTTAATGATGATCACGAAGTTTAATATAATTGGATAGAATTTTAGTATATATTTATTGAAATGTATATATATATATATAATTACATGGAGGAGGTACTATAATTAACCCATGCTTGCATGAGCTTATATATATGTTTGTTAGTCAATGTGGTATTGTGATAAAAAATGATCAATTTAATACCAAATTAGTAAATATAATATGCATTAGAATTATTTTAATTCATATACACCATAGAATTAAATATGATTGCTCATGCACATAAGTGTTAATGATGATCAAAGTTTAATATAATTGGATAGAATATTAATATATATTTGATAGATAAGTGTAGGTGTTTTCAATAAATATGTTATTAATGATGATGTCACAATACATATATAATATTCTAATATCTTACATACAATATAGGTTTGTTAGTTAGGCGTTACTATTATTATTATAATTAACCCATGTTTGCATGAGTTTGTGAGTAAATGTGGTATTGTGATAAAGAAAAAAAAATGATCCATCTAATACCAAACGTGAAACGAGTGAATATAATATGTATTAGAATTATTTTAATTCATATACGTCATAGAATTAAATATGATTGTTCATGCACATATGTGTTAACAATGATAGAAGTTTAATATAAGTGTATACAATTTCAATTTATATAATATATATAATGGAGGTGTTTTCAAAGTAATTCAATAATAATGATCAAAATTTATAATCTTTTAAAAATTATTCAATATGTATTATAAAAAAAATTAAGTGTGTCCATAATGATGTTGTTGTATCAACTTAAATATATACATGTATAGATATAAATATATACAAAATAGTCATATAGTTCAAATAAATATAAATATGTTATTAATGATGATGTCACACAATTTGTTTTATATCTTACACATATAACAATATTTTTTAGAATTGAATGAGGTTAATGACATACTGAGTGTTTTACATATATATATCTTTATTATTTTAAAGGGTCGATAAAAGTATTCTATTTTCTCTATGATTTTTTTTTGTTGGTATTATATAATTATGTTTAAACTATATATATGTATAGTTCAAAGAAAAAAAGAATAACAATTTATTATTTTTTTTAAAAATCTTTCAATATATTATGATATACATATACTTAATAATATTAATAATAATAAATACAAATTTTTGTTTGTTCAAGTGTATCTGAGTAAAATTCGAATTCACTTTGTTTTGTTTTTAATTCTTCTGTATAAATTCATAATTTTGGTAATCTCTTTCGTATTTCTTTCAATAAAATCACATTGACATGTATCTGGACCATCTTTTGCATCATCATTAGACCATGGACACGTGATATAATGTTTTCCATATTTTGAACTTATCATTTCTATGTCCTTATGATAAGTTAAAAATGAATAATATCGAAATATTTTATCTTTATGCTCCGTTAACAATAACCACTTATATTCAATTAAAAACTGTTCAACACATATTTTTGACATCTTAAGATATTATATTAGGAATGTTGCTGCTGCTACTCAATGTTCACATTCACTAAATATTTAAATTATACTATTGCATTTTTATGAATCCATGAATTATGTTCTTTTGTAAAACCAAGCCACTTTACAAGTATGGTGTCCCCTCTCCTCTTTAATATTTTTTCAACAAGATACACATCCGGATATTTTACTTTTAACAATTCCATTTCATAAAATCCACCCTTTATATGTTGATTTTGATAATCTTCTATTTGATAAGTTACAGGACTTGTATTTTGAACTTTTGCAATTTTAAAAATTTCTGTTGTCCAATTGGGTGTATATCCCTTTTCAAACATATGCTTATATTTACTAATACGAACAAATTCACCGATTTGAAATTTATGATTTGTAGGGTCAATTCGTAATTTTATGTTATTGTAAATGTTATCAAGCAAATGTTTTTCATTTTCAAGACAAACCATATTCGGTTTCATTTTTATTTTCTATGCTGTGTATTATTATATTTGTGTATTAATTGTGGTAATATATCAATCCAACGATGGTTACCATTTAAACTGAATTCTTTCCACATCCAATTTTTTAATGTTCGATTAAATCGTTCCACTATAGATGCTTTCATTGTGCTATATGTTGAATAATGATTAATTTTATATTGCACTGCTAAGTTTTTAAAGTTTTTATTATAAAACTCTTTTCCATCATCAGTTTGCAAATTTTTCGGAATACGATGTAATAATGCTTGTAACTGTTTATTCATATCAATAGGTATACCAGTTTTGTACGGTTGTTTTAATACAGGTAGCTGTTCCATATTAACCGCTACACCTTTTTTATACTGTTGTTGTAATACAGCTTTCAGTGCATTGGTAACAGCTACCCCTGTTTTTTTTTTAAGTGGAACAGCCCAAGCATATTTTGAAAAACAATCGATAATTGTTAAGATGAACCGATAATTTTTATTTATTGATGTATAGATACCCATATCTACTAAATCAGCTTGCCATAAATCATCCATACCTTTTAAAATAACATGATGCCGTTTAAAATTTTTACGAGGGGCTGTGTGCAATTCATCAACAATTCTTAATCTATCAGTTTTGGTAGTGTTGTCAGTAATCATTTTTTTTTTTTTTTATATTTTACACATCATTGGTTGGTAGCATAGTTCCGGATAGCTTTTTATGTTCAATACTTATTATATTATACAAGGATTCAATATCAGTATTAAAATATCGTTGTATATCTTTAATTTTCATATCAACGTAATGCTTTGTGCACGCATCCGAATCATTAACAGGATTGGCTAAATGAACAACACGTTCCATCATTAAATCATAATTTCCATCATTGTTTTTATAAAATCCGATACCAGATGAACCCTGGGGACCGATTGGACCTGGTGGACCAGTTGGACCTTGTGGTCCACGCAGACTTGACGCAGCTGTGGTTTTGTTTGAATATCGATCAAATTTGTCCACACTCATTATGAATATGATTGGTGATGTTGATGATACAACAGGCTTTATATAATAATGTTAGCTTCACGTAATTCTTCAACTATTGCTATGATTTCATTATTGTGACTATTATTTCCGGCTTGTTCTGATGCTATAAGTAGTTGTAATCTATCCACTAATTCATTAGGATCATCCCAATAAATGTATTCCATTATTTTTTTATTATATGGATCTACATTCATCAATGGCATTGTTGTTGTTGTTGTTGTTGTTGATAATCCTTTCCCATGATTCATTAATTTTGAAATGATATGTGTATATTTAAAACCTCTGTTGCCTAATATTTGCCCATGTGGATTATAATTTCTTTTGTGTGCATTGGATACTAATAAAATCTCTTTATATGCATTTAAATCATCTTGATCATATACATTTGGGTTTTTCATAGTAATTAATTCATATAAACCATTACTATTTGGATATGCTTTTTTGTTGATAGTTCAATTATTATTATTGATTTCAACTGTTGCATTACCAATTTTCCATTCATTTTTCCTATTATCATAATATAATCCGTACACGGAATCTATTTCAGGTGTATGTTTTATATAATTTTGTAGGTAATGTGCTGGTATACCTTTCAGATTACTTCGTTGTAAATATTTTATAATTCCATCAGATATATTCGTTCTACGTGAAGGTGTATTACTATTATTAAATTAAATTTTTTTACTATCACTTTTAACTTCTTCATCATTATCAAAACCATCGTTAATATCACCAATACTCTCTTCATCATCTTCATCATCATCATCATCATCATCATCTACATTCACACCTATATGTTGTTTCATCCGTGATCTATCAACTAATTTCTTTTTTTTTCCCAACTCCTTCAATGAATTTGTTATAGGCTTAAATGTATTTTCTAATATATGTTCAGATTCTATCTGTTGTGATTTAATTGCATTATATTTTTTTCTAATTACTTTCTGTATTTCTATAATACCTTTTATAGTATTTTCATTCACATGCACCATTATTATTTTTATTATTATTATTATGTGTTGGTATTCATCGACTTTACAACAACAAATAAATTAAATTAATGATTCATGGTCTTTATATTACAATAAATACATCAAAACCCTTTCTATATCTTCCTGTACATTTTTCACTATGTTTGTCAATAACTAGGAAACCATATTTCAATGTCCAACATTCGCTACACATTTTTTTAAACGTATCATATGACATATCCATATTCACATGATCATTGTAAATATGTTTTAAATTCATATCGTCTTGTTTGAAAAGCACTATGAAATTTGCGTTATCTCGTATGAGATGTTTTGGAATGTGTGAATATGTTTGACACAAGTAAAAACTATCAATATGATTGTGTCGACCCATGCAAAAATAAGCTCGGATATTGTTTTGCTTATCACATGCAACATCATCAAATATAAATACTGAGTTTTGTTTGATATCGTTTGGAGCTATGACGTCATCATTATTTGTATATGTATAGAATCCTAAACCGGATATTGGTGTAATTAACCTTTTTAAATATTCATATTTAGTTTGATGTAGAGATTTTGCATAAATGTAAATGTTTCCAATTTTAATCCATTTGGATGTTCAAGCAATCCAATCATAACATTTGTTTTACCACAATTTGATGGACCAACAATTATACCTTTAATACTATTAGGTAAAAGAAAACTATGCTTTTTGGAATCTACACTGTTTTCAATATCAACATTACGAATCGGTAATACCGCTTGTTGTTTAACAAAACGCATGATTAAACAAACTAGAAAATATTCTTGTATGTTATGCAAATATATATATGTATATATACCTTTGCATTCATGTTTTTACATTTAGTTAATGTTTACCACTACCCATGATGACTCTTAATTATGATTACATATAATGAAATAAAAAAAAAAAATCTAATCAATCAACAACACAACATTCACCAAGGAAGCGGTTTACTAAACAACTTAATTAATAAATTACCAGTTGAGTTGCATTTACCTGGATATCAGTATTGTGGTCCTGGTACAAAATTAAAAGAGAGGTTACTTAGAGGTGATCCAGGGATAAATGCGTTGGATAAAGCTTGTAAAGAGCACGATATAGCATATTCTAAGAATCGTGAAACAAGTAATCGACATTTTGCAGATCAAATATTAGCTAATAAAGCTTGGGATCGAGTTAAAGCTGGTGATAGCAGCATAGGTGAAAAAGCTAACGCATTGCTGGTTACAAATCTAATGAATGCAAAAATTAAGCTTGGGATGGGTTTGAAAAGGGATAACAATATGAAAAATAAAAAAAAAAAGAAGAAGAAGAACATGAAATGTTGTAAAAGTATATCGTTTAAAAAGATCATACGAAAGGTGGGCACATCTTTAAAAGCAAATAAAAATGTTAAAAACATGAATAATTCTATAAGGATTGCACTGAAAGCAGCTAAGCATGCTATGAAAGGAATAAACAAATCGAATATTAAATTGGTTCCACGAATTATACCGATACCAAAAACTGGTGGAGTGCTACCTTTTTTAATACCACTGTTTGCTGGATTATCAGCTGTTGGTGTGCTATCAGGAGGAATATCGGGAATCGCTAAAGCTGTTTCTGCAGCTAACCATGCTAAAAATGAATTGAATGAAAACAAGAGGCACAATCAAACTATGGAATCCATTGCAATGGGGCATGGATTACATTTAAAACCTTATAAAACTGGATTAGGATTGTATTTGAATCCTGCAAAAAACTAATGAATTTGCTACCCAATAGACCATTAATTTAGAATTAAATATATTGGACTGGGTCGTCAATCCCCTAAACACTTGACCCCCTGGGGTCATTGTGTTATTGCCCTACTCTATCCCATATTCATACATTCATTGGCCCTTCTTACGAAACTGGTCAACTTTTTAATTGATATGGACATAACTTCCTCAGGTAATGGAAATGATGACCCAATGATCCTGAGTCTGATCCCTGCTAAAGCTTCACATTCACAAAGAATGTGTTCCGCAGTTTCCTCTTCCGTGTGGCAAAGCCTACACGTATCGCAGCTTACGACTTTCATCCTGTGTAGATGAGCTCTTAGATTATAGTGGCCGGTTAAATATCCGACCACTACTCTAGTATTATTCCTATTTAGGCCGAGAATTTGTTCCGTCAGTCCTTTTGAATATGCAGGAATAAAGAGCTTAGAATGTCTGCAGCCATCGGTGTCATTCCAGTGCTTCTGGGACTCCCGCAGCAGTAGTTCCTTCATTCTTGCTCTAACAGTTGCTTTAGCTAAACCACAAAATGGTCTAGGTTGAGTGCCCGAGTGAGCAGAGCACTTTCTTGCGATGGCATCTGCCCTCTCATTACCCTCTATTCCACTATGTCCAGGTATCCACATCATTGTGACTTTATTTATCCTTGCCACATCTCTCAGTACCCCTAGACAATCCAGCACAAGCTTCGACTCTACCTCTCGGGAGTTCACCGCCATAAGTGCCGCTTTGCTATCAGAAAAGATATAGATACGCTGCCCTTTATAACCCTTCTCTTTAATCCATCTGATGCAAAGCTCTATAGCATAGATTTCCGCCTGGAATACCGTGCTATAGCAATCCAGAGTGGCCCCAAGTTCCAATCTTGGATTCGCCCCATATACTCCGGAGCCCGTACTTAGGTTGGTCTTAGATCCATCCGTATAAAATTTTAGGGAGTTTACAGCGAATTTAATCTTGTTCTCCGTCCAATCTTCTCTATTGGGAAACACAACCGAAAAGTTCTTGTCGAAGTCATATACCCTAGGAGTGGCCTCTACCAGTAACATTCCGAGAATTACATCACTACTGATTTCATCGACTAGCCATTGGTGATTTTTTGCCACCCTAGTTATTCCTTCGGTAACCATCGTTGCATGTACTATCTTCCTTGCTTCGTTCTTAATGAACAAATGCAATGGGGGAAGATTTAAAATCGCTTCTAGCGCTGCTGTGGGCGTGGTGCGCATTGCTCCCGTAACCCCCAAACATGCCAGACGCTGAATTTTGTTTAGTTTGACCTGCGCCCCTCTTTGTTGGGCTTTTTTGCTCCACACTGATGAAGCATAGGTCAAAATTGGTCTTGTTATAACCTTGTATAACCATAGTGCCATATTGGGGGTAAGACCCCATGATCTACCTATTAAGCTTTTGCAAGTCCATAGGGAGATTCTTGCCTTATCTGTGGCCTTTATTATATGGGAGTTCCAGCTTAGTTTAGCATCTACCAACACCCCCAGGTATTTCGCCTCTGTCGAAAATTCTATCTTTTCTCCAAACAGCATGGGACATTTGAACCTACTGCTCCCCCTCTTAGTGAAGGGCACAATAGTGCTTTTCTTAGGATTTATATTTAGTCCCGTCGATAGGCACCACTCCGCCACTAAGTTCAGAGCCGTCTGTAGTCTGTCCGAAACTGTTTCTTCAAATTGCAGATGAGTATTACCACATCATCTGCGTAACCCTGCACATAGAACCCGTTATCATTAAGTTTTATCAGCAGTTCGTTCACAACCATGGACCACAATAGTGGAGAAAGTAACCCCCCTTGTGGGCATCCTTTGGCTGTTGTTATGCTGAGATTTTCTTCCGCTAGAGTCATTTTCACAATCCTATTCCTTAGCATGGCCTTAACCCATCTACAAGTGACATCGTCAACCCCCCTTTCTGCAGCGGCTCGACAGATACCATCGAACGCTGCGTTATCGAAGGCTCCCTCGATGTCAAGAAAGCACCCTACGGCCACTTCCCTATCCTCGAAAGATTTCTCTATTCTCGAGGTCAGGTTTTGTAGCGCTTGTACGGTTGATTTGCCTGGTTGATAAGCGTATTGATGCTTATGCAGAGGGTTTCTCCCCAGCACATTGTCTCTAATATGCCTATCTACCAGTTTTTCCATTGTTTTTTGTACAAATGATGTTAGGCTTATTGGGCGGTATGATTTAGGTAGAGAATCAATTCTTCTGCCCGCTTTAGGTATGAATATTACCCTTACCGTTCTCCATGCCTCGGGAATGTATCCCCATGCATAACTGCATCGAAAGATACTTCTGAGTTTCGGCGCTATATGTTCCAAACCGCTTTTTAACATTGCCGGGAAAATGCCGTCTTCCCCTGGAGCTTTGTACGATCCAAATGTTCCGACGGCCCAGCAAATCTTATCTATTGTGAACATATAGTCCGCTGTTTTCCAGTCCTGGGGTACTGGTCTTCTAAAGTATTCGTTCTTGATATTACCATCCTCTTTAGATGATATTTTGCTAGACTGGGGAAAATGCGTTTGGGCCAGTAGCTCCAGTGTTTCTTTCGCATCTTCCGTCATATTCCCGTCTGGTTTTTGCATTAACCCTATTTTGTTTTTATGCTCCTTTGACAGAATTTTGTGTATCCGGGCTCCTGCAGGTATATCGTTGATTCCCTGACAGAAGTTATCCCACGATTTCTTTTTTGCCTTCTTGATTTCTTTATTGTACTCTAAAAGGCTGTCTTTATATATAGCCCAATCATTTCTAGACTTGGCTCTATTAAAGTTTTTCCTGGTCTCCTGCCGAAGCCTAGTCAGCTTCTCATTCCACCATGGAACATTACGATTGCTTCTGCGCTCCCTTTCGGGGCACGATTCCTGATACGCTCGTATCGCAACCTTATGGAGGCGGTCATCCAACAATTCTAGGTCATCTATGTTCCTAGCTTGATCTTTTGATCCCCTCAATCCTTCCACCACTAATTGTTTATACGTTGTCCAGTTAGTGGCCTTCGGATTTCTAAAAGTCTCCTGCACGCCGTTTCTAGCCGCAATGTCGAATCTAATGTGCTTGTGATCCGACAAAGAAGTTTCGTTCGATACATGCCAATTAACTATTTTATTACTAATGAATGGTGTACTTAGGGTGAGGTCTATAACTTCTTCCCTGAGACAATTAACAAATGTGGGTGCAGATCCCGTATTTATTATTTCCATCCCATTACCCAAAATAAATTCAAGTAGGTACTCACCCCTTTTGTTTATGTTTGTGCTACCCCAAATAGTGTGGTGAGCATTGGCATCACTTCCCACTATGAGGTGTAGTCCTTTATTTCTGCAGTATTCAACCAGCTCTTCCATCATAGATGTTGTTGGTTGATCTGCTTCATAAGGGAGATAGAGAGATGAGAATACTATCTTCAACTTCTCTACCCCCTTTGTCCCGTTTAATAGACCATTAAACGAATTAGATTTATATAAACATGCAAAAAATATACACCATTTTCGTGGTGTATTCATGCGTGATAGTTTACCTGGAAAGCCGAGAAAATATGAATGTGGTATTGTTAATTTAGATACATCTAACGGTCCGGGCACACATTGGGTAGCATATTATAAAAAGAATGATGTAATTGTTTATTTTGACAGCTTTGGAAATCTGCAGCCTCCTACCGAAATTATAAATTATTTTCGTGGCTATGGTGAAATTAAATATAATTACAATTCTTTTCAAAGTTATAATTCAATAATATGTGGTCATTTATGCTTATACTTTTTATATACTAATGTATAATAATAATTTGTATGTATATAAATAAATGTTTTACTAATAAAATTGATTAGTTTATTATTTGTAAGCATCATGTCATTAACACTTGCTTTTAATGGTAATACTTCCATTCTTACTATGGAATATTTTCCACCAATTGAATTATCAAAAGATTATGTCTGTTGGTTGGTTGATCTGTTGGTTGATCTTCAAACCTATAATTCAATACCAAATGTTGACAATAATAATAATTTAATACATATTGGAAATGAAATCATTGAAATACCTATAGGGTCCTATGAAATTGATGATATTGGAGCTTATGTACAAGATCAATTGAAACTCAAAGCTCAGATAAAATCAAATTTAAAATTGTAGCAAATAACAATACATTGAAGAGCATAATTCTTTCAAATGCACCAATATACTTTAATAGAGCACGATCAATTGGGACATTATTAGGTTTCGGTTATCATGAATTGGCACCCAATATTAAACATACATCTGATTTGTTAGTAAATATAATTGCTGTAAATGCTATTCGGATAGAATGTAACATTATAACCAACTCCTTCATTAATAATACACCAGTGCATACACTCCATGAATTTTCCCCAACTGTTGGTCCTGGTTATAAAATAGTGGAAGTACCAAGAAACATTATCTATTTACCAGTGAACACCAAGCGAATAAGTTCTATTACAATTAAATTGGTGGATCAAAATGGAGAGCTGATAAATTTTAGAGGAGAATTGATAACTATTCGAATACATTTAAAACCTATATAACATTTTTTTTTTTAAGATGTTACTTTATAATAATAAGAAAATTATAAATATAGCATCAAATGATAGTAACATCATTAGTAGTCAACAATCTATAAACCATTCACCATCAATTACTTCAAAAACCAGGATTTACAAAATCAATAAATTGAAATATCCACTAACTACAAAAAATAAAGCATATTTGACAACACTTGGATTTAAATTGAAGTGATAAAAAAATTACAATGAGTGATATTTTAAACGTTCTGCAAACGGTTGATTATGATAATAGTTTGACAAAATTGAATATCATACATATTCCCCGTTTTTAAATGCATACAACAACAACGATGAAATTCGAATTTCTATACAAAATCAAGATTTATATGTTTTGTTAAGCGAAAGTTTCATTTATGTTGAAAGAAGTCTAACCAAGCGTGATAACACAGTTTCACAAACAACAACGTTAACCAATAATTCCATTGCTTTTTTATTTGATGAAATTCGATATGAAATAAACGGTGTTGAAATTGATAGAACAAGAAATATGGGTATCGCATCAACATTGAAAAATTATATTTCAATAAATGAAAATGAAAGTAAAATGTTACATAATGCTGGTTGGTCCCTCACTGGTCATAATGTTGCTGCAACAAATGGCTATTTTAACTTTTATATACCATTGAAAATGTTACTAGGATTTGCTGAAGACTATAAAAAAATTATTTTGAATGCAAAACATGAATTAATATTGATTCGTTCCAGAAGCGATTTAAATTCAATTTATTCAACTCTTGTTGGTGATGATGCTGATGATGTAAAAATTTCTATTAACAGATTATGTTGGAAAGTCCCACATGTAAATGTGAGCAATGAAAATAAACTGTCATTGCTTAAGGTGGTCAACAGTAGTCAAAAAATTCAAATGTGTTTTCATAGTTGGGATATGTATGAATATCCAATACTGCCTACAGAAACCTCACATCATGTATGGATGGTTAAAACAGCAACGCAATTGGAAAAACCCAGATATATTATTTTAGCACTACAAACAGACCGAAAAAATCACACAAATAAAAATGCAAGTGTATTTGATCATTGTAATCTAACAAACGTGAAAGTTCATTTAAATTCGGAAACATACCCGTATGATGATTTAAATATTAAATTTAATCGAAACAACTATGCATTACTTTACTCAATGTATGCAAGATTTCAAGAGTCATACTATAATGGGCAACCAAATCAACCACTATTAAGTTTGTCACAATATAAGGATATTGCCCCAATCATTATTATAGATTGCTGTCGTCAAAATGAAACAATTAAATCCGGTCCTGTTGATGTTAAGATTGAATTTAAAACATCAGAAAATATTCCAGCAAACACATCTGCATATTGTATGCTTTTGCATGACCGAATTATTGATTATAATCCATTGACTAGTGAAGTAAACCGGTTAATGTAATAAAAAAAACTACAAGTTTTTAATTTTTTTTAAAGAAATTATATAATTTATTAGCAATTAACTTATAATACAAAATACAAAATATGAATCGAAGGAGACAACAAGTAAAATTGCTTTCAATTTAATAAATAAAATTTAAAAATTTGTTTTTCAGATTTTTTTTTTATTTTTTATATATATATATAAATATTTTTGGTGATTTTCTATATTTGGATATAAGGCATCGCCGATATTCAATAAATATAGAAAATGCCCATAAATATATATATCAAGTTATCGCGAACCGGGTTTACCTTCGATTTTTGTAATATATATGGATTAAATTTAAATTTAAATGCAGTACAAATTTAAAAGCACATATACAATTGTCCAAGATTTAGTGAAACAAAAATTTTTAATGAAACCACCTAAAGTGCAACTTGAACAATTGTATGAAAACATATGAGTTATTTTTTCTTACTGCTTTTCAGTTTAAGTTTTTTTTCTCTCATATGTTTGCTTTTATTTTCAAAATTTCATAAATCAATCCACATATTATAATAGATTTACCACCCAAAATCACTTAAATGCATTCAACGCATCATAGGTTCATCACCTGTTTAAGTGATTTCGTTACGGGCTCACAGCAATAGAATTCCGAGGTTTTACGGGCGCTAAACCGATTCTGCTGTAGTAACGAACCAAAAAAAAAAAAAATAATAAGGACATAGAAATGATAAGTTCAAAATATGTAAAAAATATTTATACAGAAGAATTAAAAACAAAACAAAGTGAATTCGAATTTTACTCAGATACACTTGAACATACAAAAATTTGTATTTATTATTATTAAATTTTTATCACAAACACACAAAAAATGAAATTAATATATAGTATATATATATATATATATTTTTTTTTTTTTTTTTTTTTTTTTTTTAAATATTTTTTTTATCTCCAGTCATATTCTGGTTCGTTGTTCTCTATTGGTTGGTCTTGTATTGGAATGTAGTCATCTGATGCTAGGAAGTTGTAATAATCCTCCACAGCTTCCCAATATTCATCTGGTGTGAAGCCGTTTGCGGTGGCTGTCTCAAAGGACATTATAAATGGGGTTTCGAAAACCCATTTATCGTAAATATTGTTTTCCGTTGGTGGTGGTTTCATTTTTTTTTTTTTTTTTTTTTTATTTATTTAGAATTTCAAAAACTAAATTTGAGAGAGTTGCTGGGAATAATTAAAAAATTGACTATTTTTTTTTTTTTTTTTATTAAATGTATTACCTCTTTGGTTGAAATTTGAAAAGATAATGATAAGGTTTTCACCCACACAAAATAATAAATAAATTAATTATAAGAAAAGAAAATGAAAAATAATCAAAGAATAAATAAAATAAATATAAAATATTAAATATGATATATATATATATATATATATATATATATATTTGAAATAAGAAAACTTATATTAAAATAAATATAAAATCAAATACATTGTATTAAATAAAATACGAACAAAGATGAATATAAGTGGTTATTATTAACGGAGCACAAAGATAAAATATTTCTATATTATATGATATATTTATATTTGTTTATGTTAAAGTTCATATTACAAGTTTATGTTATAAATTTAACTTATATTCCTTATCTTTTATTTATATTTAATAGTATAAAAAATTTTGGTTAAACATCTTTAAGATATTCTATGATATAATTGTTTATGTTAAAAGTTAAATTAAAAAATCATATTCAATAGTAGTATATATTTATATAATTCATAATTATATAATACCAAAAAAAACCCTTTAAAATAATAAAGACATATATATGTAAACACTCAGTATGTCATTAACCTCATTCAATTATAAAAAATATTGTTATGTGTGTAAGATATAAAAAAATTGTGTGACATCATCATTAAAAACATATTTATATTTATTTGAACTATATGACTATTTTGTATATATTTATATCTATACATGTATCAAGGACGAATCCTAGTATTGTTCAAAGTGTTCTAGAACGCCCTAGAAATCTCAAGAATAACGTCCAAAACATCCTAATAATATCTAATAATATCTATAATATCCTAACATTTTAATTAAATTATTAATTCATCCATTCAATAAAAATATTAAAAGTGAACATGCATTTTCTCGGCATACTGTATAGATATATAGCAAATATTTGAGAATATACAATTGAATACTCTGATGTTCAAGAAACACAATGAACAATATAATATGTAAAAATTCTCCTTTAAACCATTAGAATTAAAAATAGACTAAATACCTTTAAAATACCAAATCATATGTATTTATATATACTGTGCCGATGTTCATAAATTTGCTTGAACAACACTTCTATATGCGTGCTTGACTGCCTGACTGTTTATATTTATATTTGGTTTCATTATGTACTACACTCGCATTCAGCATAAAAAAAAATCGTCAACAATTCCCCTTTCACTGTGTCGTCTTTCGTCTACTAATCTACTATGTACTATAATTTGTGTTCAATGAATTGTTTGAACAATCATCGTAGTGTCGCTGATTATATACTTTCATATATAGCACAGAAAATGCGAATATATGGAGGTATATAAGCGCGATATATGGGCCGGTATTGTTCAAATTTTATTTGAACAACATTATTATTTATTTCATTTCTCCTCCAAATTCATTCTTTCTATTCTATTCATTCAAACAGATGATGTGATTTTTTATGCAAAATTAAAAATATAGTGTTGAATAAAAAATTCTATTTACATTTATTCATTTATTGTTAGACGTATTTTATTTTTTAGTTTCATAATTAATTATCGTCGCTCGTCCTATACTAAAATCATATTTTATTAGCTTTTTTTATCTTTTAAGTTATTACTTCAATTTTCATTTTGAATATTGAAATATTTAAAATCTAAGCCACAATTCCACAAAGCGGTCATAGACGAATTCGTTAAAACAACTCGAAAAATGGAATTGGTTTATAAATAATGTTTCTAAAATTACGAATTGATTTCTATTATTTAAAGAACACTGAAAACACTAATTGTAAGTAGTACATAATATTAACATATTTATTTATTACATTTGTTATACGAAACATATTTACCTCTTTTCACATATAAGAAAATTGAAAATTTATGTACAATATGTTAACACGAGTTTTGTGTAGCTATGACCTGATAATTTGTTACACATGCTAAATGTTTACATCGCATTGTTCCATCAGAACGAAACATACACCAATATAAGTATTTTTTCTATCAACTATCTGTTAAAAATTGTTTCTTATAACAAATGTAATAAATACCAACAAGTTACTAAAAACTAGTAAAAAGGCCAGGAAAATCAGATTACAGCTTAACGTTGACGTCCATCTATGCCTTCGTATTTTCGTGCATGACATGTATATATTTATGTTGAGACAACAACATCATTATGGACACACTTAATTTTTTTTTATAATACATATTGAATACTTTTTAAAAGATTTTAAATTTGGATCATTATTATTGAATTACTTTGAAAACACCTCCATTATATATATTAAATAAATTGAAATTGTATACACCACAGGCGTATCTGGGTTTTGTTCACTCTGTTCAGTGAACCACCTGCTAAAAATATTGATAAATAATTAAGAAAATACAGATTTTAATATTTTACTTAATTTTTTTGATGAATAAAATAATATTAAGTGTCCCAAAAAATTTGCAGCGCTGATTATTTTTATCAGTAAAAAATATAAGAGATAATATTCTTTAGGTTCATTTTAAATAATGAACACAATGGTATATATATCATATATATAAAGAAACGTCGCATAAAAGAAAAACAAAAACGAAAAAATACATACACCTTTAATCTATATATACTCTTTCTTTCGTGCATTTTTTTAATCGCACTCCCATAGTGTTCACAATTTTAAATGAACCAAAAAATATTGTTGTTATACATAGTTGTTTAATTGTATATGGCAAATACATTTATATTTTCCGAAAATGCGAGGTATACGAATATACAAATAATACAAATACTATTTTAATTTTCGTTCACTATAAATTGTGAACAATAATACAAATGCTTGTTTCTTTTTTCTTATATATGCTGTATGGTTGTTTGTATGCTGTATTTTTTATCATTCAAATCTCGCATACTCATATACTGCCTGCTGCGGTGTATATAATCATAGAAAATATATAAATATTTTTTTTTTTTTATTTTTCTCATTTCTATATATGGCATATTGGCATATATATGAATAAAAAATAGATATTATTTACTATATAATGTTCACTTATAGAAATGAACCTTTCATATAAAATTATATGCGATCTTTTTTCATTCTTTCGTAAATGCTTGTTATGCGTACTTCATTATTTTTCCAAACATTTCATTTTTCTAATTAAAATTTCTAGTTTTTTTTTTTTTTTTTTGTTCTTTATCAGTTTTTAAAGTGAACAAGTACCCTTGGAGGTTCAGATCCGCCGCTGGTATACACTTATATTAAACTTCTATCATTGTTAACACATATGTGTATGAACAATCATATTTAATTCTATGACGCATATGAATTAAAATAATTCTAATACATATTACATTCACTCGTTTCACGTTTGGTATTAGATGGATCATTTTTTTTCTTTATCCCAATACCACATTTACTCACAAACTCATGCAAACATGGGTTAATAATAATAATAATAATAATAATAGTAACGCCTAACTAACAAACCTATATTGTATGTAAGATATTAGAATATTATATATGTATTGTGACATCATCATTAATAACATATTTATTGAAAACACCCATATAACATTCTATGTGATTGGAACTTGATTATAGTGATGAGATCTTTATTCAGGTGTATGGAACGTACTATCCACTAACATTTTAACACTAAATGTGTTTATCCTTTTAAATGATCTTATAAGAGTAACTCACACGGTGCAGAAACCTTTATTGGAACATTAAATAAAATATTTTTAAGGGTAACATTTATTAGTGCCGGGCGGTGATCGGTATCATTCATTGAGACTTAAATGTGATAACCACTTTACATTGATATTTGGGTAACCCTGGAACGTACCAGGTACTCATGAAAGCACTGTAAAGTTACAAAAACTAGAAACTCTTTAGAGAGTTTTTCATAAGTAGCAGCAACGTGAATGGTATTATCCATGGCACTTATAAGTGGCATTTATGAAAATAAATGTTTTCACTTATAAGTGGCGAACACTAGAGAATCTCACCATAAATTGATTGGGTATATATTTTTAGAAGAAAATAAAAATTCCCTCTAAAAAAAATAAAATAAAATTTTTAATTCCACGTTCTCCAAAAAATCTTTCCCCAATATCATACGATCAGTTATTAAGTTGTCGTCAACAACATGGCATAAAATTTGATGAATATCATCATTAATTTTGAAATATGCCAAAAATGATCCACTTGTGTGCTTAACGTCTTGACCTAAACCCATCAAAGGAATAGATGGCTTGCTAATTTTTGGTGACTTCTCCAAGTTCATATAGACTGATTTTTTAATGATCGAAACATCACTTCCCGTATCTATCAATGCTTTAATCTTACGATTGTAAATGTTAACTTCAACGTGCATATCGGGTATACAAATTCGTTTCACCTCGTTTGATGGACCTCTACAATTTGGCGCGATGTGCCCGTATGCATTGCATTTAAAACATCTTGGACCTTTCAATTTATCTGGGCATTTGTCAATAGCATGACTTCTCGAGCCACAATTTTTGCACCTCTGAGACATATGCCATTTGTGATTTGTAGATGATGTTGATGGTTGACGTGTGGACGTACTAGGTGGTACGTGGTTGCATTAACTTTTCGTAAATTATAATTTTTTCTTTAAGATCTGCAATTGATTTCGCCGTATATAGCATGGCTTTATTTGTTGGTGTGTCGGAAATACCATTTGTTATGTACTCCACCATCGATCGTTCATCAATATTCGCTGTGCTACCTATTTGTTGCATTGTATAAAAATATTGGAGCATTGTTTCGAATTCAGTTTTTCTTGTTGTAGAGAGCTTCTTATGCAGGTCTATAACGGAAACTCTGCACTTAAACTCTGTTCTTAAAAACATCCTTAAAGGATTCCAGCCTATACAATCCCTAGCAGACTCAACTGCCAATTTCGCAGCACTTTTTAATAAACGTCGTGCGTATAAATACTTTTGAATATCGTCCCATTGGCATAAATCCGCGATACGTTCAAATTGATCTAACCAATCGTCGATATTCCTGTTGCCGTCACCACAATATCTTCGGTTTTCCCGTCCACATTCATTGAACTAATTAATCTTTTTATTAAATCCGTTTTCAATCTGTAATGCGTTGCAAAATTCCGTTGTCGCAATAGTTCTTGCAATTCTCTTGTTGTTAAGTGTTTTAATTGTTGCATTAAATATATTGAAATAATATTGAGAAAAAAAAAATTAACCATGTATTGTTACGAATTATTATATTACAATACATTAATTCATAAAACAATCGATATTTTAATTATTTTCAATATATTAATAATGTATTGTATTGTATGCACACAAAATAAAACCATACGGAAATGTATTGTTCAATAAATATATAATAAATATATTATATACCAATTTATCAATGGCAATGTCACCTTCACCAAAATTTACTTGAAAATTTTCTTTAAATTATTTTCTTATTTTAAAAAATTTTTACTTCGCACTTCACTATAAACTCTATCTTAAATATCTTAAATATGTCTTTAACCGTATCTCAAATATGTCTTCAATTTTCCGATTTTACTTTTCACTTAACTTCTTATCGTTTTAGCTTAACACACAAAATATGTCTTAACGGCTTCGCACTTTACAAACTTTTCACAATGTCTTAACCTTTGCTTAATTATACCGAATTAAAATCATTAAAAAAAATAAAACCATTTCTGACACCATGTGGGGGGGTGGTATAATAATTCTTCTTTTTATTTTAAATGATTTTAATAAAGTTAACAATAATTTTTAATTCTTATCACTTCAACAGCTTTAATTCAACTTCCCCAAATATTAGTTTTACAATTTAACATTAACCAAATTATTAAAATATATAATAGAATAATTCATATTAATAATACTTCATCAATTCAAACAAATAACAATATATAACAATAGTAATTGATATGTAATAGGACACCGGCGTCGATCCCACATATATGTTTTATATGTTTAAATAATTTATTAAAAATAAACATAATATTAACAAAATAAAACAACGTTTCGGTATATCAATAATACCATCTTCGGGTTTCTTTTTAAAAAATAGAATTAAACAAACATAAATTCAATATTGGATAACAAAAAATACATTAAACATATTAACAAATAAAAATAAAAATATTAAACTTACTATGCATTAAAACTGTGTGTTGTAAAACAGCAAATGACTTACAATTATATTATATTACATTAAAACAATTCTTTTTTAAAAATAATATTGAATGAAAATAATATTAAAAATATAAATAAAACACATAGTATTGAACACTTTCATTCTTAAAAACTCAACAATTAAATATATATATATATAAACAACATATGTTTATCGTTTGGTATTAAAACTGATTCTGTTGTATTATTTTAATTATATAAATTATACGTCCAAGGGATATCTGAACGGATTACCAAGATAATTAAAACTCAGAATCCAAATGTGCGTGTGTCATATAGAAGTGATAATTGCCTCCGTAATGTCTTTACAAAAACCAAAGATAAAATCAGTCTTCAGAAGAAAACTAATGTTGTATATAAAATACCATGCATGGGCGATGGCAATGTGGGATCAACATGTGACCAATGTTATGTTGGACGAACAAAACAATACCTCGAAAAAAGAATTGAGAATCATCGATATGACCTAAGGACGGTACATGTGAAATCAGGTGCAAAAACCGCTCTGGTCGACCATTTCCTCTCTTTGGGTCATTATCCTGATTTTCAAAAAACTCAAGTGTTATCGGAATCCAATAATTATAACCTTGTTGGAAAGGTATTTTAACTATCTATAACTATTTCTAATAACACAAACATCGGCGACAACCCGTGTTCATGCTATAGCTGGTCAAACACAAGAAATTTCAACGGCCTCAAATATTTTTGTTATTTTGCAAGCCGAGAACTATAGAACATTTATGTTTATCAGCTGTCGGTTTTTAGAAAAACTTCTTTGATGTTTTAGCTTTAATTTGATGTATAAACTTTTAAAATATGTCAACTCGTCTTAGAGATATGACTAAAATAATATTGAAATATGACGAAAATAATGCAAATTTTTCAAAAATTTAAAACACATTTTACATTGCGAAGTTCAATGTTCTGTTGTTATCGCGTTATCTAGGTAACATAACTTCAAGGGATTGCAATTAATTTAATGGTAACTTAGAAATAAAAACAGTTAGATCTATTACCGTCATAAATTCATTCACTTCTTTTGTTTCTTATGCTACATCTCTTCGGCATTTGTATGTTACATTGTTTTACGTTTAATATTCATTAGAAAATTAAGTTTGGTTTATAAAGAATAATTTGGAAGATTGAAACGGTGAATGAAATTTAAAGCAATATGCAGTCACTTTCAAATTGTGAATTTGGGCGACTGGATTCAGAATCATATTTGATTCATATTTGCAAAATAGGTTATTCGATGTACTCGATGATGTTAATTTAGCTGATTTGCGATTCATTCATTTTCAACAAGACGATGCACCCCCACATTTTGCACGAAGTGTAAGAAAAAACTTAAATGACACATTCGGTCAAAGATGGATTGGAAGAAATGGCCCCATTAAATTGCCACCACGGTCGCCAGACCTCACACCATTAGATTTGTATCTATGGGGAGTTTGTAAAGACCTGGTTTATAAAACACCAGTTCATACCAGGGAAGATTTAATGAATGGCATTAATAAAGCGTTTGAAGTTTTAAAAAATAATCCGAATCAAATGCGATCGGCTGCTAGGGCAGTATTAAAACGGTGTAGAATATGTCGATCATATAATGGACACCATTTTGAACAATTTTTGTAGTAAAGATTTAAATTTAATTTAATAAATGTGTTTTTAATTTTTGAAAAATTTGCATTATTTTCGTCATATTTCATTATTATTTTCGTTATATCTCTAGAACGCGTTGACATATTTTAAAAGTTTGTACATCAAAATAAAGCTAAAACATCAAAGAAGTTTTCCTAAACACCGACCACTAATAAACCTAAAAGTCCTACAGTTCTAGGCTTGCAAAATAACAAAAATATTTGAAGCCGTTGAAATTTCTTGTGTTTGACGAGCTATAGCATGAAGAGGGGTTGTCGCCGAAGTTTATGTAATGAGAAAGATTTAAAGATATTTAAAATACCTTTCCAACAAGCTTATGATTATTGGATTCCGATCAGTGGTTACTGAGATACGGTAAATAACATTCACGTACTATCTTGAACTTCAACAAAATCGTTTTTTCGGGCTAGCTCGAAACCCAAGCGAGATAGACATGGGGCCGCCATACAATTTTTGATTGTAAATGAGGTGTAGAACCTGCCTGTTTTGGGTTGGCACCCTGTACTGGGACACCCTGTATATTTAATTGTTGAGTTTTTAAAAATGAAAGTGTTTAATACTATGTGTTTTATTTATATTTTTAATAATTCATTCAATATTATTTTTAAAAAAGAATTGTTTTAATGTAACATAATATAATATAATTGTAAGTCATTTGCTGTTTTACAACACACAGTTTTAATGCATAGTAAGTTTAATATTTTTCTTTTTATTTGTTAATATGTTTAATGTATTTTTTGTTATCCAATATTGAATTTATGTTTGTCTAATTCTATTTTTTAAAAAGAAACCTGAAGATGGTATTATTGATATACCGAAACGTTGTTTTATTTCGTTAATATTATGTTTATTTTTAATAAATTATTTAAACATATAAAACATATATATATTTTAAATATTCTGATTATTTAAATTAGTGTTTTTGTACATTGTCCTAAACACTATTTGTAATTAACAAAGAATTTTAAATAAATCGACCGCGAAGCTACAAGACTAACACAGATAGATTAAATATATACCGGTCAAACAAAAATCTACAACATATAATAAATAAAATATATAATAAAATAATCTAATATAAAAAAATGTAAATTAAAAAAAAGTAATAATAAAAAAAAATATATATAATAAAATATAAAAAAAATTAATATTAAATATAAAAAATTTAATAAAAACATTTTTTTGGTTTTTTTTGAATAAAATTATTGCACGCACAACCCCTTTTTCTATGCTTTTTCAAGGTTTATCTGCATTTGTAAAGATAATCTTTGAATAATAAAATAGGGATGGGAACGTCCCAAATACGTGCTTGGAACTAAACCTGCCACTTAAAGTGAACATTCCATTCACGAACCGGGGACGTTCTGGCCACTTGAAAATCATTCGCCATTTTGGTGTATGGCACTACCCTTTCACTACCCAGTCACTCAGAATAGCTAGATCCCGGTACCTCTATATGTAAATATAAGGTGAATGGAACGTTCTAGACACATTGAATGTTACCTGGGCACCTACACTTATCTATCAAATATATATTAAAATTCTATCCAATTATATTAAACTTCGATCATCATTAACACTTATGTGCATGAACAATCATATTTAATTCTATGGTGTATATGAATTAAAATAATTCTAATGCATATTAAGGCTCATACAAGTTGGATATGACTCTATGACTCTATGTCTAAGTATATCTCCATTTCTTTCATACAATTACCTATACCATTTAAATAAATCTTGCATCGCTTTCTCACAATTGTTTTAAACATATATGTTTAAATCAAACATGTTAGAAAATAATCCAAATTCAAAACCAATAACATAAGGGAAAATGAATTATCAATAATGAATTATCAAATATTCATTGATATTTGAATGTATTATATTATCACAACCAATAAGAATGTAGAATAAAATATATAAATAAAAAAAAATAAACAAATAGAACGAAAAATTTGATTGCGTTGCTATGGCGATAAAGAAATAGTTCAGCTTTTCATATAAAATGTTATGTTATTGTAGTATATAATATATTAATATCATTTTATATTAATATATTATACTTAGTTTATAAGTAAATTTGAATTGGATCAAACTATTTTGAAATCATTGAAAATATTTAATTTTCAATTATTAAATTTTTTTAGTTTAGTTAAATATTAATTTTTCATGAAATATGTAATGATAATTATGTTTGTTTAAATACATTTATAAATTTGATTAAGAAAATACCATTAAAACATCAGAAGTGGGATATTTATCACATATTTCTTTAAATTTTTTTTTTTGCGAATTATTTAGTTAATGTGTTGTCTATGTATATAAGTAAATATAAAAAAAAGATTGATAGTATGAATACTCGTGTAAAAAAGAATGATTTGATTGCAACGCTGGATGCAAATGGAGTTCAAATTCCAAATAATGTAAATATGAAACAATTGAACGCTTTGATTGTTGAATATGGATTAACCACAAATAATAAAGAAACCGCCGTACACCAAGATTGTGACTCTGATATTGACGGAGAAGTAACCGAAATTTTTAATTTAGACAATGCAAATGAGGCAGAAATTGATCATCAATTAAAAATATTATCTAAGAGACGAGATATATTAAAATTACAACGTGAAATGGAAGAATTAAATACTCCAAGAAACGAACCTGAAATAAAAAATGTCATGAATTCTAATACTTCATATCATTCGATTGAGCATGCGATAGTGAAATTTTCGGGTGATGATCGATATTTTGGTATAAATGATTTTTTTCGCAATTTTGATGGTGTGATGGATACGGTCAATGCTAATGATATATTTAAAATGATTTGTTTGAGGAATTCGCTTGTAGGTACGGCGAGATTATTATTGATGCGTGGTCATTTAGATTACGATTCATTACGAACGAGTTTAATAGATGAATTTGGAAGACAAGTGAGTCGTCAAGAAATATACCAAAGAATGCAAAATAGGAAGTGGAATAAAAATAATGAATCAATAAGGCGTTATGTGTTAGAAATGGAGGCGATATCGCATCAATCGGATGTCACAGAGAGTGAGTTACTTGATTTTATAATCGATGGGTTGAATGACAAATCAAGTGATGCTGTTATATTGTACAATTCACGATGCATGAGTGAATTAAAAGAAGGTATAAATATTTATGAGAGAAGAATGGGAATGCGTATGCAAACGGCCGTGAATATTCCAAGCAGATCAACTAATGTTGTGAAAAATCTAAAATCAACTACTGAAGTGCACAACCAACCAATGGAAATACGTTGTTTTAATTGCTCAAAAATGAATCATCGAAGTACCGCATGTCCATATGAGATTCGGCCACGAGGTGTTTGTTATAGATGCTGGGATAAAAATCATATGCAACAAGAATGCAGAAATCCAAGGTATATACAGAAGTTGAAGAACACTGTTTCAATATTGAACCAGGCGACGGAAATTGCTGAAGTAGAAATTGATTATGATGAGGTGGTAGCGGAACAAATGAGTGCAATAAATTTGGCACTTCGAACACGAGCTAGAAAACAAAGAGCAGCTAGAAAACCACATTTATCTGAATTGATAACGGCTGGTAGTGTCATTGAAAATACGGCACAAACAAGACGTTTAGCGGAAACAACATTGGATAGTAGTAAAAGTGGATCACGTATAATGGTGGACGATCAACCAACGAATACGGCAAGTGGTTCAAATGAAGAAGATGATGAAAATGCTGGTACACCGGACGTTGACGATTGCCATGTTATTGTTAACGATAAATCAACCGAATTTATGTTAGCCACAGTTGTTGAAGAAGCCGGAAATATTATGACTTATTGTAGCGTTGTGGCACAAATAACTTCACCATCACAAATGATACCGGCAACGGATCCCAATGGTAATCATGATTCGGGATATGCTCCGTCGAATATCGATGATAATATTTTGGTCGGTACCAATACACCATCGGGCAGTTTAAAACAATTGAATACCATTGGAATTGACCATTGCGGTGACGGTGGTGATGATGGTGATGATGATGACGATCGAAATCATCGAAAAAATGGTGTAGATAATTGTGAGGTGATTGTTAATAATAATGCAATTATGGATGGATGTACAACTACAATCAGTAGTATAACGTCATCATCAACAACAACAGCAATTGCAACAGCAACAACTGCAAATACAAATGCTAACAATAAGGGTAGTAAAAATAATAAAATAATGGCGAATAAAAAGAATAAAAGAATAAAAGAATAAAAGAAATGGCGTTGATGGATTACCGAAAAAAGAACCATTAAGTGTTTCCATGAAACCATTATCATTTGTTCGTTATGGTGTTCATCAAGCATTTTCGTTAGCCAGAAATGATTCAACGCTTTCAACGAATTCTAGAGGTTCCAGAAAAGAGAAAAAAAATTCACAAGCATCTAGGTTTACACTTTATAAAGTACATAAAGCTTCAAAGAAAAAACGTGATTGATGCTATTCATTCTAATCGTTCTACGTTTGGCACACTTCAAATATGTGATGATCGTGGGCGATCAGTTTGTCAGGATGGTCGAGTTGTAGTATATAATATATTAATATCATTTTATATTAATGTAGGATTGATAAATAAAAACTCCTTTATTTAAATTCAATACTTTATTTATTATGTTGTTTTTACGATGGATTTCACGAGATTGATTTTTTTTTCCCTATTTCATATAATATAATATAACATATATAATAATAATAATAATAAAACAATATAACAATATGATAATGTAATAATATAATAATATAATAATATAACATTATCATTAAAACTAAACGCATTGGCGGCGCTCGATCCCACACTCGGCCATCCCGCTCATTCGTCCGACTCGGATGAATCGTTGTCGCTATAACACACCCATGGTTTCATCTTGTCAGCGACTGATGATGTGACATTAGGACCTTCCCCATTCCCAATTTTATTGACCTCGTACCTATTGTTTCTTTTAACTTTTGCTACCTTGTATGGGCCAAGATATCTTGGACAAACTTTCAATCCAGTACCGAGTTGAGTACGTTCTATGGCTACCATATCACCTTCTCTATATTTATTTGCCACCTTCCTATTATTGTTATAAGCCTTCGCGTTTTCTTTTTGAATTTTTTGTATTTGCTGCTTTGCATCGTCTCTTAATTCCTTTCGTTCTTTTTCAAATTCATTAATAAATTCTTCTTCGATAATCTTATTTATATTATGATCCTCTGCATTATTCATTTTAATCCCAAACATGAGCTCAAAGGGAGATTTTCCTGTACTCCTGGCAATGGTGGAATTGATATGCATCTGTACCGTTGAGACATGTTTGTACCACTTTAATGGATCCTTTAATGATAATTTTGTAAGGATTGGAATGATTATTCCATTCATTCGTTCAACTTGCCCATTGCCTCTGGGCACACCAGTTGTAATTGTTAGGTGTGATATTTTTTGTTCATCACAATAATTTTTGAATAGATTGGATGTAAATGCAGTGCCTCGATCGCTAATAATACGGGTAGGATTTCCAAACACCGTTTGCTGTACCTGTAATTTCGATAATACCTCTTCTGATGTAGTTGATTTCACTGGGTATACCCACACAAATTTACTGAAAGCGTCAACCACAACGAATAAGTATTTATATGCCTTTGATGTGGAAGGCATTGGCCCCAAGTGGTCAACGTGATATGTATCCAAAGGTACATTATTTTTTCCAATCGGGTTTAGGTATCCTTCTTGCTTTCCTTGCTTTTTGGTTGCTAAAATGCATGGAATGCAGTTATCTATTACTCTCTTAACCTTCTTATTTAAATTAAATATATGGTACTCTTGCTTTAACCGAAATTCCGTTTTTCTTATATTAACATGTCCCTGTTCGTGGACGTTTTTGATGACTTCCGTCTCCAACGCCCTAGGCACCACTAGGACATAGTTTCCATCCATGTATTTAAACAAGGCGTTATTACGCATACAATAATTTTCATATGTTCCCCTTTTTAGGAGATCGCTAATTAATTTACAATTCGTATCATCACTTTGAATCGAAATAATTCTTTCTGATATGCCAGTTGCTATAACTAAAACCTCGGGGTTTCTGCTTAATGCGTCCACATGCGGCAAACTGGTTCCTGGGCGGTGATGTATTTCATAATTATAATCTTCCATTACTAGTGCCCATCTAGCAATCTTACTGTTTGCATCCCTATTTTGTAATGTGCTTTGTAGAGCCTTGCAGTCCGTATATATTTTGAAAGGTATGCCTAGTAAATATATCCGCAATTTTTTCAAACATTTAACGACCGCCAGCACCTCCAAATTATAACTACTAAGTTTGGACTCCGCCATAGTAGTTTTGTTACTGAGGTAGAAAACAGGATGCAGTCGTTGGTCGTCAGGATGCACCTGCAACAAGCATCCACCAAAACCAATTTGGCTAGCATCCGTGTGCAACTCAGTTTTGTAGTGCGGATTGTACAATTTCAATACGGGATCACTACATAACTTTGTCTTCAATGTCTTGAATGCATTTATTTGCGTATATCCAAATTCGAAACGCATGTCCTTTCTAACTAAGTCGCTCAATGGCCTTGCAATACTCGCAAAGTCTTTTATAAATTTCCGGAAGATTCCAGCTAGGCCAAGGAAACGTTGTATATCCTTAACAGTCCCCGGTATTGGGAAATTCTGTATTGCCCGTGTTTTCTCAATAGATGGTTTTATATTACCATCCTCTATTCGGTGACCTAAAAATTCAATTGAAGACTGTAAAAATTTGCACTTCTTAACATTAAAAATAATTCCATTCCGTTCCGCCACGCGGAAAACCTGCTTAATCTTTTCTAAATTTTCATATTCATCTTTTGCGGGAATTATAATATCGTCCAAATATAATTGTAATACTCCTTTGCGCAACAATTCATTAAATACGGTGTTAATGTATCTTTGGAAAATAGCTGGAGAGTTACATAATCCGAATGGCACCTTCAAAAACTCATAATGCCCATTAGGAGTTACAAATGCCGTATATTTCCTCGATTCTTCATCTAAATCTACGTGGAAAAATCCGTTTTTTAGATCTAGTTTAGTGAATATTTTAGCATTATACAAACTTTCCAACACTTCTTCTAAGATTGGCAATGGATAGCGATCCTTAACAATTTTTTTATTTAGCCGTCGAAAATCGACACACAGCCTGGATGTACCATCCTTTTTCTTAACCAGTACTATGGGACTAGCATAAGCCGACCTACTTTGCCGAACTATTCCCTCTCGTAACCAATCTGATATTTGGTTAGCTACTATATTCTTCTCTATCATGGCCAAACGACATGGTGGCTGATGTACCGGTATTTCATCTTCCAGAACTAAACTCATTTTTATTTCCGAACATGATGGACTTATCGGTTTGTAATTATCAAAAATTTTTTTAATTTCATTTCTAACGTACCTGTTGGGAATCGTAGATATATTTTCATCGTATCCTCCTTCTATATTAAATATATTTGCATCTATTTCATTTATATCATTTTCACGTTCCATGATTTCGCTCGCACTATGGTGAATTTCAACGACACCGTGCTTAACACTTAGCTCAACTTTGCTTAACAAATTTTTCCCGATGATCATGTTATAACTTATTGCATCATCATCTACAATATGATATTTTAACTTAAATACATTATCATTAATCCTTACCGTAGTTTCCAATGCACCGCGTGTTCCAATACAAATGCGCCCCAATCCCTTCAATGAAAGGGCAGAATGGTCTAATTTGGGTGCGTTGTGTATTTTTTTATACATTGATGATCTTAGTAAACTGACGTCGCTACCGGTATCTACCAATGCGTTAATCGATAATGCTCCCATTTGTACCATAACCGTCATTTCAGTTACTGTTACACAATTTACCCTATTAGGTGGATTATTTGGTTCTTTCGATGATCTGTCATTACAAAACCTGGCAATGTGCCCAAATTGGTTACACTTAAAACATCTCGAACCACTCGTTCTACTTGGACAAACATCTGCAGTATGTGACATTGATCCACACATCTTACAACGATTTCTATTTACTCTATTTAAGTTTGAAACATTGCTGTTTATGTACGCAGATCCACTAACATGATTGGGTTGTTGATATCTATTGTGAGTGTATGCTGTAATACTGCTGTTTTCCATTTTTTTAAATTCTTCGTACGACTTTAACTTAATGCGTAATTCTGCCACATTGCTGGCATCGTATAGCATAATTTTGTTTTTGTTATGATCGGGAATGCCTGCAATGATATACGAAATTAATGATTTCTCATCTATATTACCTTGGTTGGCGATTTTCCGCATGTTAAAAATGTATTCCAAATATGTTTCACCACTGCTTTTCTTCCTAGTACTAAGTATACGGTGTATGTCAATGCTTGTCGGTATACTTTTAAACTCGGTCGTTAACGTTTCCTTCAGTGTTTCGAAATCTATTACATCTTTGGTGGATTCTATTGCCAATTTCGCCGCTCCCTTCAATAATTTTCTTAAGTATATATATTTTTGGTTGTCATCCCAACCACACATGCTTGCATTCTCTTCAAATTGTTCAATAAATTCATTAACATTCGTTGAGGTTTCTCCATCGAATGTCGTTAATGAGTCTTCTACGTCCCTTAAAGTTAAATTATTAATTCTACTATTATTCATATTACCTGCGTTCATCTTTGCTTCGCCTTTTATCGTTGATAATGTTTTTGCTGGTTTGGGGCTGTATAAAGGTTGTTCCAAAGCCAAAGTGTGTAGCCTTTGACTAGCTGTACCCACATGTATATCCGTATCTGTATCGGAATCAGAAGAAGCTATTTGTTTATCCTGAAACATGGAATCACGTAACCGCTTAATCAAATCTTTTTTCGTTTTGTAATATATAGGTAGGTGCTTTGCTTTCAACAAACACTGCAATTCTCTCGTTGTTAAGTGCTTTAATTCTATTTCCATAAATTGTATGTATTATATAGTTATGTTTTAACTTATTTATTTGAGCTCTTCATCGAAACTGAAAACTATTTATTTATTTCTTTATAATTTCCTTATGCTAATACATATTTGTTTTTATGCTTATTCGTTATAAATTTACTTATTATACATTGTTTAAAACTAACAAGTAACACTACCCAAGTGTGACACCCCGATTAGGCTGAATTTTTGATATGTTGTAGTACTCGAAAAATAAAGAGACCCATGTTTTTTCTTAGCTGCCCAAATTCACTTTAAGGGGGCTAAATCCAAGATGGCGGCGAAAATGAAAATCCGCCATAACTTCAATAATTATTCATCGATTTTACCGGAATTTGAACAAAACTCTATTTTGAACTAATTCCTATACAATGTAGAAGAAACTTTTTTTACAAATATCAAAATGGCGATTTGATTCAAGATGGCCGAAACCCTTGCATGCATGGAAATCAATCCATAATTTCAACATTTTTGGTCCGATTTCGATGAGCTTTGGATATTTTGTAGTGCTCATGAATGTGAACAATACGTTTTTTCAATTTTTTGAAAAAACGCTTTTTTGAGGTTAAATTCGATAAACGAAAATTGGTCATAACTTTCACAATTTTCATCCGATTTGCATCAAATTTGGTTTTTTGCTTCATTTACCTTTGTCTCACATTTCCTAATAATCATTTTCGAAAATATTTTAACCAGTTTTTTATATGTGCCTTTATTGTCAATAAACGGGAGAAATGCAACAGTACAAAAAAAATTAATTTTCACACCCAAATTTGAAGTTAAATTTTTATTACTTTTATGCATGTAGATTTTTGTATGTGGATTTTTTTTTGGAGTAAATTACGTTAATTAATACAATAATGTAGGTTCTCGATCTCTGCCGAGCCCAGGAATAACCAACGTGGAGGTGGCGAGAAAATATTCCCTTTTGTTTTTGTTGTGGTGGTTGTGAGTATATATAGTATGTAAATACATATTGGCATATATATTTTAATAATAACAATAAATAAAATCCACATACATTCTTTCTAAAATATTCCGAATTGAAGTTTATGCAACTTGATAATTTGTGCAATAATGTGGAGAATTTTCTGAAGTAACACCGAAAAAGTGTTCTATACACATCGACTTGGTGCACCATGCGCATCTGATAATTGCGACATCATTGCATAATTTACAGCGTATATCACAGTTTTTAAAGCAGAAGTTCGCAGGAGTATCGCATTTTTCAGGTTTTTCAGTTATATATCCGCTGTTGAACCAGGCATACTTAAACATATTTATAAATCTTGGTGATGAAAATTGATTATGTATTAGCGATTGTATTTTTAAAACATTATTCCTCAAATGCAAATTTACGTTATAATCATATAAAATGATAATATCAGAAAACTGCTTCAAAAAGTTCTTCCACGGTCTAAATGTATAAACATCAAGCGGTTGAATCATACTAGTTACTCCAGCAGGAATATTCATAACGTTTACATCCTTATGCCCTTTGTCTATACTGTCAAACTTATTTTTTGTTTGTCCTGTCCACGAATCCAAACACAAAACAGATTTTTCTTTAACATTAGGTAAGTAGACCTCACGGAACCATTTTATGATAAGATCTGATGTTAGCTTACCAGATGTTGATGCATATGCAACAATGTTGTCCGCTGTATACATATTTTTTTGAACTGTGGGTCCAAAATTACCACCTATTTCTTGCAACACTATGATCATGGGGGATTTTAGAACACCGCTTGCAGATATGATTGGCTGTATGGTATAGCTGTGGGTTAATGAATTCAAAGATTGGGCTATACATTCAACTTTTAATGTTCCTTTATAGGATAATGTACGACCGGCATGTGTCTCGAAATTAAATCCGGATTGATCAGAATTAAACACATTTTCCGCCCCCAATAACGAAATATACGATTTTACTTCGGACACAAATGTTTTACTGCTTTCTACCAGTTGTTCTTCATTTTTCAAAAGCTTGGTAGTAACAAATTTATTAATTTTCCTTGAAATAATGTTGTGCCTGATTTTAAAATTATGAATCCATTTCAATGAAGCCGTGAATAATTTGTTAGACAAATTAACTGAAACACTGGCCATCATAGCCCACCGTTTCAAATCCAAATCATGAACAGGCAACAATTTATCGTATGCATTCTGGAATTGCTAGTACGTATTTTGAAATTTCTAACAATTTTTCAATTCTTGTTCCACCGTCAATAATTTGTGCTTCCCATCTATATAGTAATTGCCTAGATTTAACTTTTCTGAATCGATGCTGAACTGATTCGAAACTATTCTTTTTTTTTTTACCTGAATGCCAATACTCAACTACACGTCTTTTGTATTCAATATCAATTGCAACTTTCATTTTTTTATTGTCTACTTCAATCTCGTCAAAATCATCGTCGAACTCATCCTCAACTGCGACAGCATCAGGAATAACACTATTGTCGTCGTAAGTTAGTGTATTATAACTATCTACATATAATTGACCGTTTATAGAATCTTCAATTAAATTCTGTAAATGAGATGCGAACAATCTTTCTTTGTCGGTAATGATGGATTCTAGATCGTATTGGGGGATATTAAATTTATCTTTTAATAGTTTTAAAATATTTTTAGGATTCATGGCCATTTTTTTGTAAAATGACAATTCAATTTGTTTATTTATTCGTTGTTTGGATAATAAAATAAAAAATAAGGATTTTTAAAATGTATATTATATTTTTATAAATCGTATTTTATTTTTTCTAAAAACATAGACAAAGCATACTACATTATTACATAGGCAACAACTGTTATAAATAATTAATATAAATAAAACGCCAGAAATGTTTGTATGTTTGTAAATAACCAATATGTAGGGATTATGCGCATTAGTATATACATTTTGTACATATGGATTTTGGGCATTAGTATATATACAGGGTGTCCCAGTACAGGGTGCCAACCCGAAACAGGCAGGTTCTACACCTCATTTCCAATCAAAAAATGTATGGCGACCCCATGTCTATCTCCCTTGGTTTTCGAGCTAGCCCGAAAAAACGATTTCGTTGAAGTTCAAAGTAGTACGTAGATGTTATTTACCATATCTCAGCAACCACTTATCGGAATCCAATAATTATAACCTTATTGGAAAGGTATTTTAACTATCTATAACTGTTTCTAATGACACAAACATCGGTGACAACCCGTTTTCATGCTATAGCTGGTCAAACACAAGAAATTTCAACGGCCTCAAATATTTTTGTTATTTTGCAAGCCTAGAACTGTAGAACTTTTATGTTTATCAGCTGTCGGTTTTTAGAAAAACTTCTTTGATGTTTTAGCTTTAATTTGATGTACAAACTTTTAAAATATGTCAACTCGTCTTAGAGATATGACGAAAATAATATTGAAATATGACCAAAATAATGCCAATTTTTCAAAAATTTAACACACATTTATTTCATAGCAAAGTTCAATGTTCTGTTGTTATCGCGTTATCTAGGTAGCATAACTTCAAGGGATTGAAATTAATTTAATGGTTACTTAGAAATAAAAACAGTTAAATCTATTACCGTCATAAATTCATTCAATTCTTTTGTTTTTTGTGCTATATCTCTTCGCCATTTGTATATTACATTGTTTTACGTTTAATATTCATTAGAAAATTAAGTTTGTTTTATAAAGAATAATTCGGAAGTTTGAAACGGTAAAAAACAGTAAAAAATAAATTTTAAAAGCAGCCATCCAAATTGGTGTAAGTAAAAACTATGCTTGGCGTGCAATGAAGGGTGCTGGTTTACATCCTTATCATTTGCAAAAAATTCAAGCACTTAAAGAAATAAACTACGTCCCCCGAATAACTTTTTGTGATTGGGTGATTCGTTGTTATGAACAAGATCCCAGGATATTAAATCAAATTTTATATACGGATGAAGCAATGTTTACACGTGAAGGGATATTTAATATTAAAAATAATCATCATTGGTTAAAGGAAAACCGGCATTCAATTTGGCAACACGCATTTCAGGAACGAATAGCAGTCAATGTATGGGCAGAAAAGATTGGAAATCAATTAATTGGTCCATAGTTTCTACCTGGGCGACTGAATTCAGATTCATATTTAGTTTTTTTGCGAAATAGGTTATTCGATTTACTCGATGTTGTTAATTTAACTGATTTGCGATTCATTCATTTTCAACATGACGGTGCACCCCCACATTTTGCACGAAGTGTAAGAGAACACTTAAATGACACATTCGGTCAAAGATGGATTGGTAGAAATGGCCCATAAAACTGCCACCACGGTCGCCAGACCTCACACCATTAGATTTTTATCTATGGGGGGTTTGTAAAAACATGGTTTATAAAACACCAGTTCATACCAGGGAAGATTTAATGAATGGCATTAATAATGCGATTGAAGTTTTAAAAATAATCCGAATCAAATTCGATCGGCTACTAGGGTAGTATTAAAACGGTGTCGAATATGTCGATCACATAATGGACCCCATTTTGAACAATTTTTGTAGTAAAATTTTAAATTTAATTTAATAAATATGTTTTAAATTTTTGAAAAATTGGCATTATTTTGGTCATATTTCAATATTATTTTCGTCATATCTCTAAGACGAGTTGACATATTTTAAAAGTTTGTACATCAAATTAAAGCTAAAACATCAAAGAAGTTTTTCTAAAAACCGACAGCTGATAAACATAAAAGTTCTACAGTTCTAGGCTTGCAAAATAACAAAAATATTTGAGGCCGTTGAAATTTCTTGTGTTTGACCAGCTATAGCATGAAAACGGGTTGTCGCCGATGTTTGTGTCATTAGAAACAGTTATAGATAGTTAAAATACCTTTCCAATAAGGTTATAATTATTGGATTCCGATAAGTGGTTGCTGAGATATGGTAAATAACATCTACGTACTACTTTGAACTTCAACGAAATCGTTTTTTCGGGCTAGCTCGAAAACCAAGGGAGATAGACATGGGGTCGCCATACATTTTTTGATTGGAAATGAGGTGTAGAACCTGCCTGTTTCGGGTTGGCACCCTGTACTGGGACACCCTGTATATATACTAATGCCCAAAATCCATATGTACAAAATGTATATACTAATGCGCATAATCCCTACATATTGGTTATTTACAAACATACAAACATTTCTGGCGTTTTATTTATATTAATTATTTATAACAGTTGTTGCCTATGTAATAATGTAGTATGCTTTGTCTATGTTTTTAGAAAAAATAAAATACGATTTATAAAAATATAATATACATTTTAAAAATCCTTATTTTTTATTTTATTATCCAAACAACGAATAAATAAACAAATTGAATTGTCATTTTACAAAAAAATGGCCATGAATCCTAAAAATATTTTAAAACTATTAAAAGATAAATTTAATATCCCCCAATACGATCTAGAATCCATCATTACCGACAAAGAAAGATTGTTCGCATCTCATTTACAGAATTTAATTGAAGATTCTATAAACGGTCAATTATATGTAGATAGTTATAATACACTAACTTACGACGACAATAGTGTTATTCCTGATGCTGTCGCAGTTGAGGATGAGTTCGACGATGATTTTGACGAGATTGAAGTAGACAATAAAAAAATGAAAGTTGCAATTGATATTGAATACAAAAGACGTGTAGTTGAGTATTGGCATTCAGGTAAAAAAAAAAAGAATAGTTTCGAATCAGTTCAGCATCGATTCAGAAAAGTTAAATCTAGGCAATTACTATATAGATGGGAAGCACAAATTATTGACGGTGGAACAAGAATTGAAAAATTGTTAGAAATTTCAAAATACGTACTAAAGCAATTCCAGAATGCATACGATAAATTGTTGCCTGTTCATGATTTGGATTTGAAACGGTGGGCTATGATGGCCAGTGTTTCAGTTAATTTGTCTAACAAATTATTCACGGCTTCATTGAAATGGATTCATAATTTTAAAATCAGGCACAACATTATTTCAAGGAAAATTAATAAATTTGTTACTACCAAGCTTTTGAAAAATGAAGAACAACTGGTAGAAAGCAGTAAAATATTTGTGTCCGAAGTAAAATCGTATATTTCGTTATTGGGGGCGGAAAATGTGTTTAATTCTGATCAATCCGGATTTAATTTCGAGACACATGCCGGTCGTACATTATCCTATAAAGGAACATTAAAAGTTGAATGTATAGCCCAATCTTTGAATTCATTAACCCACAGCTATACCATACAGCCAATCATATCTGCAAGCGGTGTTCTAAAATCCCCCATGATCATAGTGTTGCAAGAAATAGGTGGTAATTTTGGACCCACAGTTCAAAAAAATATGTATACAGCGGACAACTTTGTTGCATATGCATCAACATCTGGTAAGCTAACATCAGATCTTATCATAAAATGGTTCCGTGAGGTCTACTTACCTAATGTTAAAGAAAAATCTGTTTTGTGTTTGGATTCGTGGACAGGACAAACAAAAAATAAGTTTGACAGTATAGACAAAGGGCATAAGGATGTAAACGTTATGAATATTCCTGCTGGAGTAACTAGTATGATTCAACCGCTTGATGTTTATACATTTAGACCGTGGAAGAACTTTTTGAAGCAGTTTTCTGATATTATCATTTTATATGATTATAACGTAAATTTGCATTTGAGGAATAATGTTTTAAAAATACAATCGCTAATACATAATCAATTTTCATCACCAAGATTTATAAATATGTTTAAGTATGCCTGGTTCAACAGCGGATATATAACTGAAAAACCTGAAAAATGCGATACTCCTGCGAACTTCTGCTTTAAAAACTGTGATATACGCTGTAAATTATGCAATGATGTCGCAATTATCAGATGCGCATGGTGCACCAAGTCGATGTGTATAGAACACTTTTTCGGTGTTACTTCAGAAAATTCTCCACATTATTGCACAAATTATCAAGTTGCATAAACTTCAATTCGGAATATTTTAGAAAGAATGTATGTGGATTTTATTTATTGTTATTATTAAAATATATATGCCAATATGTATTTACATACTATATATACTCACAACCACCACAACAAAAACAAAAGGGAATATTTTCTCGCCACCTCCACGTTGGTTATTCCTGGGCTCGGCAGAGATCGAGAACCTACATTATTGTATTAATTAACGTAATTTACTCCAAAAAAAAATCCACATACAAAAATCTACATGCATAAAAGTAATAAAAATTTAACTTCAAATTTGGGTGTGAAAATTAATTTTTTTTGTACTGTTGCATTTCTCCCGTTTATTGACAATAAAGGCACATATAAAAAACTGGTTAAAATATTTTCGAAAATGATTATTAGGAAATGTGAGACAAAGGTAAATGAAGCAAAAAACCAAATTTGATGCAAATCGGATGAAAATTGTGAAAGTTATGACCAATTTTCGTTTATCGAATTTAACCTCAAAAAAGCGTTTTTTCAAAAAATTGAAAAAACGTATTGTTCACATTCATGAGCACTACAAAATATCCAAAGCTCATCGAAATCGGACCAAAAATGTTGAAATTATGGATTGATTTCCATGCATGCAAGGGTTTCGGCCATCTTGAATCAAATCGCCATTTTGATATTTGTAAAAAAAGTTTCTTCTACATTGTATAGGAATTAGTTCAAAATAGAGTTTTGTTCAAATTCCGGTAAAATCGATGAATAATTATTGAAGTTATGGCGGATTTTCATTTTCGCCGCCATCTTGGATTTAGCCCCCTTAAAGTGAATTTGGGCAGCTAAGAAAAAACATGGGTCTCTTTATTTTTCGAGTACTACAACATATCAAAAATTCAGCCTAATCGGGGTGTCACACTTGGGTAGTGTTACTTGTAAGTATAGTTATATGGTAATATGGTAATATTATATGTTAGTATATTTATGCTTATATGCTAATGTATTATATTTAATTATCAACGGATGTTTTTGTTATTCTAAATTATAAATATTACTTTATATAAAAATGTCAATTAGGCATTTTTATATAAGTAGATATTTATATGTGTGATAAATGTTTTGATTTAAAATACAAGATTACGAGCACATGTAACACCTCCCTTCTTAGATTGTTCCGTCCCGGGATAATTTGGGATTACGTTTTCTATTGGATCGGGAATGTTGGGTATAAAAAGGTTTTTTGTTATTGAAATATTTTTATTTTTCTTAAGTTTAATTACAATAAAAATGATTAATATTATAATGATTATAATTACAGTTGTTGCCGTATAATTAGCAGCGGTGTGTGTTAATCTAATGTATTCTATATTTTGTCTATTCCTTATATTTTCTAAATTTAAATTTTCAATTGTTATATTATTTATGAATTTAGTTATATTAAAAAATGGTGAAATTATTTCGTATTCAAATTTTTTATCATTACTTATACAAATTTATTATTATTTATTTCAATGTTACAATTTGAGAATTTTAATAAATTATTCCCTTTTATATTTATTTCATGATTTAAACAATTTTGAGTTACATAAGTTACATCAATATTTTTTGTTATTACTATTCCTATTTCTATTTCTTGAATAGATTTCTTTTTATTAATAATATAACTACAACTATTATTTTGGTTAAATAAATTCCTTAAACACATATTTTTATGATATTTTAAGTTCTTTGTTATTATTTCTTCTTTTTCATAATTAAATACATCCTTTCCGGATATTATTATTTTTTCATTTTGATTTTCTAGTTCCTCATATTGTTTATTTGGAACCGGTGTGATAATTGCATTATAATAAATTTTTTGAGAGAATTTGGGAATTAAAATAGCGAATATTATTATGTCGTCTTTTAATATTGTTCCACTTCTTATAAAAGGCATCATTTCGATGGTAATGTTATACGTTACGAGTTCTTCCCTAGTAAAAATGTCGTGTGCGAGTACGTTTAGTCGGCTTAGTAGTATGTTATCTTTTATTTTATCTATTTGACTATTTATATGTACAATATCCGCGTAAATTTGTAGAGTAATTTCATAGTTTTCGTCTTTATTTTTAAATTTGTCGATGGTGTTTAGCATCGCTTGCTGTTGGTTTATATGTTCTTTGATTTTATTGATCGAGTCTATTAATTGTTTGTTTATTATTACTTGTTTATTCGATTCATCGGTAAGCTGTTTTGAATTTCTTTTCAGATTATCGATATTCGAGTATATCTCTTCAGCGTCGTTTGAGTCCATTGTCCCTGTTATGAATTTCAGTCCATTGCCCAACATGTTTACTAGTCCTCTTTTTTCCCTGTGAATTCTAGGCACGATTGTATTTATATTTGATTTTAGTGTGTCCATTTCTCTTTTTAATAGATTTGTTGAATGTTCATTATGTAATTGCAATATCTCAATGTTTCTTTCCAATTTCAGAAATATGTCTTCAATTTTCGTTACGTTGATTATGTGAATTATTTTAGTATAATTTTCAATTATCTTCCTTTCGTCAAGTTTAATTATTACGTATCCACCCTCTTCGTCGATTGGGATCGTGCTAAGTTCTTGAGCGAGTATTGCGTTAGTGTTTGTCATGCCGATGATGGCCAGAAGTAATATTGACATTTGCATCTGTATAAAAAGATAATAATAAAGGCTGATTATATTTGAATCGCCTTTTCAATTGCGATTTATAATATTTCTTATTTCTGTTGTTGGCTGTGTCAACAATATAATTTCCATTTCTTTGATACTTGTGTAAATTTTTATATTTTGGACCAGTTTTCGG
This sequence comes from Dilophus febrilis, assembly GCA_958336335.1. Lineage (NCBI taxonomy): Eukaryota > Metazoa > Arthropoda > Insecta > Diptera > Bibionidae > Dilophus > Dilophus febrilis. The sequence goes on from OY284473.1 coordinate 5,273,856, forward strand.
AATTTCTCTATTTTTTACGATATTCTCTGTTATGTCGTATGTTTGGTCTTTGTTTTTGTTTAATTTGTTTATTCTTTCTTCCTTCTCCCTTTCAAATATGTTTCTTAGATTTTGGATATCAGATTTTTCAAAGTTTTTATTAATGAAATCGATGGGTTTATAGTGTGTTGTAGAGTGAATAGTATTATTGTATGATACGATTGCTTTGTGTACTTTGTCGTCTAAATTAGTGCATGATTTGTCAACGTTTATGATTCTGATATGTTCATTCAAAGTGCCATGCAATCTTTCCACGTCGCTATTGCCTGTTTTTAATGCGGCAGTTGTTTGGTGAAATTCAATGGAATTTTCTTCCAAAAAGAGTTTTACGGTATTTTGAATGATACAACGTTCGCCATCAGAAATGAGTTTTCTCATTTTTCCCAAAAATCGTATCCTATGTTTTATTGCTTCCAAAATAGAGATCCATGTGCGATCTTTAAGTTTGTGAATTGTCGCGAATTTTGAAAATTTATCAATTGTTGTAAGATATGGTGTGTTTCTTTCCGGAAACCATATGTCCATATGAACAATGTCGTTGATAGTGTTTGGTGTTTCCGTAATATTTAACGGGATCTTACAAGGTTTTCTATCGTGTTTCGCTAAGGTACATACCTTGCAATTATTAATAAATTTGCTTACCTCTACCAGAAGGTTTGGGTAAAAATAATTTTCCTTAATTTCATTCATAACTTCGTTAATTCCTCTATGATTATTTTTTAAATGTTCATTTTTTATTATGGTTATTATTTCTTCCCTGTCAGTCACGTCTACCAATTTCTTTGTCGATTTAAGCATAGTTAATTTTGTATTACAATGGAAAAATTGCCGGTATAATTCTTGAAATTTTAAGAAAAGGTCAGTGTTTTGGCAATATATGCACATCAATCCCTTTTCGATTATAATATTTTTCATTATTTTCAATAGATCACTTTGTTTTGTGACGGTGATGAAATTTTTTGCATCTTTTATTTGTTATTTTTAATTTATAACTTTCCTTAATGTCTTCCGTTAAGAATATTTGATTTTTGTATAGATTTATCGGTTTTTCCGTTATATATATTAGCCCAAATGAATCCTCATCTGCGCTGTGGATTGTCGCATCGGTTGACATAACTTCATCATTATTGTCTACTGGATCAACAGTACCATTATCAATTGACATAACTTCATCGTCATTGTCGATTGGTATTAGCGTATTATCGCCCTCGTTTAGGAAAAGATTAAGCTCGGAGTTAATTGTGCTGACTTCATCGTTCAACCAATTTTCTGAACCGTTCTCTTCCGGTCGGATTCTCGATAATCCATCGGCTACATAATTTTGATTACCCTTTAGGTATTCAATGTTAAAATCATATTCATTCAAACGAATTTTCCATCTTTGGAGTTTTGAGTTTGGTTCTTTAATACCATTTAACCAAATGAGTGGACGATGGTCCGTTTTAATCGTAAATTTTCGGCCATAAAGATAAGGACGAAATTGTTTAGTTGCCCATATTATTGCCAGAAGTTCCTTTTCTATTGTAGAGTAATTAGTTTCATGTTGATTCAATGTTCTTTGATATATATGATATAGGATGATTATTTTGCGTTAGTACTGCTCCTAATGCGTAATTGGATGCATCAGTTGTCAGTACGAATGGTTGTTCGAAATTGGGTTGTACCAAAATTGGGTCATTAGTTAGCAATATTTTAAGTTTATTAAAAGCGCCTTGATATTCCGGGTCGTTTAAATTTAATTTTGAATTTTTTTTCAAGTATTTTGTCATTGGGTATGCAACCTTGGCATAGTCCTTTACAAATTTCCTGTAGGCTCCAGTTATACCCAAAAAACCTTTAATTTCTTTTTGATTTTTTGGTAATTTAATTTTTTGTATACCTTCGACGCGTTTTGGATTTGGTTTTATTACGCCCTCTGTAATAATGTGTCCCAAAAATTCTGTCTCTTTGCAGAAAAATGTACACTTGTCTATCTGAACCTTTAAATTTGCCTCTTTTAGCACATCCAATATTTTTTGAGTGGAATCGATATGTTCCCGTAAAGATGTGGAAAATATAAGAACGTCGTCCATATAAACGACACAAATTTTATTTATATACTGTCTCAAAACGCTGTTCATTAGCCGTTGGAAAGTAGCCGGTGCGTTTTTAAGACCGAAAGGCATACGGTTAAATTCGTAGTGCCCGCTTGAAGTAGAGAATGCTGTTTTTGGACGATCCTTGGGATCCACCTGTATCTGGTGAAATCCTTTGGCCAAATCAAGGGTAGTGAAGTAATTAGCCCTACCAAGCTTTTCAAATATGTCTTCTATGTTTGGGATAGGATACCTATCATCGATCGAGTTTTCATTTAACCTCCTGTAATCGATGACAATGCGCCATTTGCGCTTGCCGGAATTATCTAATTTTTTTGGTACCATCCCATAACATTCTATGTGATTGGAACTTGATTATAGTGATGAGAACTTTATTCAGGTGTATGGAACGTACTATCCACTAACATTTTAACACTAAATGTGTTTATCCTTTTAAATGATCTTATAAGAGTAACTCACACGTAGCAGAAACCTTTATTGGAACATTAAATAAAATATTTTTAAGGGTAACATTTATTAGTGCCGGGCGGTGATCGGTATCATTCATTGACACTTAAATGTGATAACCACTTTACATTGATATTTGGGTAACCCTGGAACGTACCAGGTACTCATGAAAGCACTGTAAAGTTACAAAAACTAGAAACTCTTTAGAGAGTTTTTCATAAGTAGCAGCAACGTGAATGGTATTATCCATGGCACTTATAAGTGGCATTTATGAAAATAAATGTTTTCACTTATAAGTGGCGAACACTAGAGAATCTCACCATAAATTGTTTGGGTATATTTTTTTAGAAGAAAAATATATACGCGAAGTGTGGCTGAATGGTTAAGTTGACGACTAAAACTAATAATAAGCTGAGGTTGCTGGTTCGATGCTCGAGGTGGACCCAGAATAAAAGTAAGTACCATTTAGTGAAAATTTGATATATATAATATAATTAAGAATTAACATAGAATAATTTAGTATTAATAAAAAAATTAATTAAAAAAAAGTAGTGATTTCAAAAAAAATAAAAAAAAGATAAATAAAATATATAATAAAATAATCTAATATAAAAAAATGTAAATTAAAAAAAAGTAACAATAAAAAAAAATATATATAATAAAATATAAAAAAAATTAATATTAAATATAAAAAATATAATAAAAACATTTTTTTGGTTTTTTTTGAGTAAAATTATTGCAAGCACAACCCCTTTTTCTATGCTTTTTCAAGGTTTAGGTGCATTTGTAAAGATAATCTTTGAATAATAAAATAGGGATGGGAACGTCCCAAATACGTGCTTGGAACTAAACCTGCCACTTAAAGTGAACATTCCATTCACGAACCGGGGACGTTCTGGCCACTTGAAAATCATTCGCCATTTTGGTGTATGGCACTACCCTTTCACTACCCTTTCACTACCCAGTCACTCAGAATACCTAGTTCCCGGTACCTCTATATGTAAATATAAGGTGATTGGAACGTTCTAGCCACATTGAATGTTACCTGGGATCCATATAGGGGAATTGTATGGTGAATTGGAATGTTGTATAATATTATCTCTTAACATTTCGTTGATTTGTCGATCAACTTCTTCGCGGTGTATTTCGGGGTAACGGCATAGTTTTGAGAATATTGGAGCATCATTTTTTGTGTGAATGCAATGTTTAATTTGATTTGTAAAAGTCAGTTTGTCACCGTCTTTATAAAACACGCTTCTGTTTTTGTTGATTAAATTCTTTAATAAATACTTTTCTTCATCATTCAAATGCGAGGTTTTCAAATCATCCATCATATTATAATTATTAATTTCGTTAGAGAACATTTCTATAAAATTAACTTCTGCGCTAAAATTATTCGAATAGTTTTCCTCTTCGAAATTCATAAAGAACGTAATTGTGGCATTTTTTGTCACAATCATACGATTTTTATAGTCTATATTTACGTTCAGTGGTTCTAAAATATTATTTCCAATGATTCCATCGTAGGTATCATGGAATTTGGTTTCTAAAAATTCGACGTAATAATTTCCCATATTAAATATGTCGAATAACTTAATTTTACATACCCAATCCACGTAGATGCCGTTGCTTATTGTCCGTAAGGGGATGGGCTTAATCGTCGATTTCCACCTAGGGTGGCAAACATCAGGGTTTATGATACTGAATTCAGCTCCGGTATCAATAATAAACCTTAATGTTTTAATATTGGTTTTTATTATTATATAGGGTAGTTGCCGCGCAGGCTGGGATCTCGAAAATTTCGGTTCCCTTGGATTGTGGATATGTCCATTGGTTCACATGAACCACGACTTAAACGGGTCTGTTGTGTAATTGGTCTAACCCCGTTGTTATAGTTATTACGATTATTATTAAAGCGGTTTGGTTGTGGGAATGTATTATTTGGTACGTTTGTATTGTTTTGTTCATTTCGGTTATACTGGAGTCTTCGTACGTTGTCGAAGGCCCTTACTTTATTATCATTGTATTTGGGCTGTTTGATTTCAGTACCCAGATATTGATAGTTTGCTGATATTATTATATCGAATGCCTCCTCGATTGTATGTGGGTTACGACTAAAGATTATGCTTCTTGCTGGTTCTGGAAGATTGTCGCGAAATGTGTGTAGAGCAATGCGTTTGTTACTGTTTAATTTTTCAACGTCTGTTGTATTTGTTATTAGGTAGTGGTTGTTTAATCTACATAAGTATCTGTTAATTGTATCATAAAAAGCCTTAATGGTCGATGTAACACGACACGAACGTATGCGGTCAATTAAAATGTCAGGGGATAGTCTGTCTGAATGATTTCGTATTAAAATTGCCTTAATTTCGTCCCAAGTTTTTGCGTCACCGTTGCGTCTTAGGGTAGCCTTTGCCTCGCCAGTAATTTTGTCTCTTATATACCCAATTAAGTTTGCTCTGTTAAACTCGTCAAACTCGTTAATAGAGGGGATAAGAAGTAATTGAGGTTAGTGCCATCGAATGGTGTTATGCCAGAAATGAAGGTTAACATTAGTTTTAACCTCCCAATTTGTTCCATTTTTGAAACGGGTTTTTAATACTAGTGTTAGTTATTATTAATATAAAAATATCTTATAATAATTCCAATATTTGGAATTGTTATATATTTTCGTTGTTCCATATATAAAAATAAAACTACACTTTTACTCTTGTACTTTATATTTATTACTGTTCTCCTTTCGTTAATTTGCATGGCGTATTTATATCATTATTGAATATGCAATTTTTGTTTATTTTGCATATTCAATAGTTTTCAATGCATTGTATATAATTGGTACATTATTATATTGTATATAATTATATTATATTGTATATTAGTTAAAACTTAATATCTAATGATTACTAATTAATGATTTAATATCTAATGATTAATAGATAATAATTTAATATCTAATGATTAATAACTGCATAATAATGAATAATAAAGGTAATGTATTGATGGATAACTATAAAAAGGAATGAAATTATTGATTAACAATATAGGCAAATAAACGGATTTCGATTATGCATTTAGGTGTTTTGATTCTTTTGTTTATGCATCTATCCTTTTGCATCCCTTTATACATTCATATATATATATTTAATAGATATCCATATATACATTTACATATCAGTATGTATATACGAACATTGGGTAGTAATAGTACTTTAAATAGTCTATTAATTATCCTGTTACATCCTTGTACACTTATTCATACAAATAGTGTCGCGCATACGCATTCATATTGAAAAGATCGTCATACGCTTGATATGCACCTATGCTTTTCCCGACAACCGTAGTTTCGTTCATTGAAACCACGGCTTTAGTATTTTTTGCAATTGCATCGATTTACCTATGGTTTATATGGATTATTATATACAATAAAAATTCTCACATTTTGGTGTGAATTTTTATTGCGTTTGCTAATTAATATATATATACGGTTAGGTATACAAATTGTGTTCTTAATGTAATTGCTTATTTTTGGTGACGATTTAAGTGCATATTTTACGTAGACATCCGGAAGTATTATATGTATATATTTATTTCATGTATTCTGCAATATTGGGTATATGCATAGTTTTAATATATTTTAATATAATGTGTATTCTTTATTATTTTATTATGTATTATTTTATGTATTAGTGCATTGCTTCGAATATATTTCCAATATGTTATTGTTATTGTATTGTAAAATATGATTTATTTTGTTATCTATTCATGAGATATATATTATATATATTATATAGTATATTGATATTGTATATATATAATATATATCACACATAACATTATAATTTTATTTGTTTATAATTAACGCAATATTCCTAAATGTATACTATTATATTATAATATTGAATTTTTTATTGAGTTACTTTAATTGCCAAAATGTATAATGTAATTATGCATTTTCTTATTTAATATAATTAAATGTGCATTTTCTTATTTAATATAATTAAAATAAACAAGGAAAAATGTTTATGGTCAGGTTTCCCAACGGACAATTAATAAAATATATTTGTTTAATGTGGGAATATGATTATTATTATTGTTGTTATTATTAATATTATAGTTTTGTTGTTGTTGCATTCTGCAATATGACATTCCTCCACCGTTTGAAAAAGAAAATTACCATCTCAGATGGGGTGGTGTTTTCGGGGTGGTGTAAATGATAATGTTGTGTGTGTGTCTATTGATGAAGGGTAAATTGCGTTGTTGGATTGCAGTGGTACCCTTTTTAGTGTAATATTAATTGTTGTTTAATTGTTGTTTACTGTTGAGAGGTGATTGATTATGATTTTAAATTCAGGTAATGTAGCCAATCGTGCTCTTACATTTTCAAGTTCCAATTATTTTTGGCTTGGAATTGAGTTAGTTGTCGTTGTTTTTTTTTTTTTTTTTTTTTTTTTAATGTTTCCTCATTTTTCGTTAGAGTAGGTTGTGTTGTTGACAACTTTCCTGGATTAAATTCTCTTTTTCATTGCAGATGTATATAACTTGTATTTGATTTTGTTTTATCACTCCATATATTATTTATTTTTTTTTTTATTATGTTTTTTGTTTATTATAATAATCGTTTGTTGTGTTTTATGTTTTATTCCCAAATTCAATACGTACTTTAATTGCATTTTAGGCGAAATGTTTTTTAATTAAATTTAATATGTATTGAAATTTTATTTTTCGGTTTTATTTTCAAATCAAATTAACAATATGGAATAGTGCGTTTTTTTTTTTTTTTTTTTTTTTTAAACAATGATTTATAATTCTTTTTAAATTTTCTCTTAAATTATCTATTGCATAAAAATAAATCGTATTAATATAGTATTTATTATAGTAATATATATAGTAAGTGTATATAATTGAAAAAAATAATTTTGTAATTGAACGAATTATGTATATGTACATAATAAAATTGTATATCTATAATTAAATGAAATATATGTGTATAAATGATTAAATGTATAAGGGAAAATAATAATTATTTTATTGCAATTTAAATTTAATATATTTATTTTACTCAATGGTGTAAACAGGGTTTATGGTAGTTGGTTGTACTACCGTACCTGTATTATCATTATTTTCTAAAACAACTACTCGTTTCTTTTTGCTTCTTTTAATTTTATATACAATCATTAAGATAATAATTGTAATAATAATAATAATAATAAAAATTGATGCATACCCTAATGAATAATGATGTATGTCATGTTTGTTTAAATTATTTAATTTAGTAAGATCTTCAATGATTCTCACATCAGTACTTATTTTATCTAAACTATTCTTATTATCTATAAAATTTGTTAATTTTTTAATATTGATTAATGTATGGTCAAAATGCTCTAATTGCAAGTCAAAGGTTTTGAATTTTAGCAAATTTTCATCTAATACAGTTATGTTATCTTGGTTGGCATAAATTTTTATGAAATTCGTTTTTATGCTACAATCTAGTTCTATTTTTATCAACCCTTTATTTGCAATTAGATAACTTTGTTCCTTTTGATTTTTACAATGATATCGTAATCTAGTAGTATTTCTTGAAATATAGATCCAATTATTAGGATTTTCTAATTGGATCCACAGTTCATTTACTATTTTTATTACTTGGTGGCTACACGTTGATGGTTGTGTTTCGTGTTGAAGGAATAATCCCGATGCACAATTTTCGTATGTCGCACCCATTATGGCTTGATGAAATTTGCAGATGTAGGTGGTATTCTCCTTATAACAGGTTTGCAGTTTGTCATAGCTGATTTCAATGTGGTTTTCTCCAGATTCATCGATGAGTAAATATGGTTCTCCAATTTTGGTGTATACAAATAAATCATTGGCTTGGGGGATAGGGATCGGAGTTAATTTATATACTTTAAACGGATTGATTGATGTTAATGGGATTTTAATTTCAAAGATAATTATGTTGTCGCATATAACGGCGGTGAAGGATATTATTTGGTATAAGGTATGTATATTTGGATGAATTTTTGATGTTGGAATGGTCAAATGTTTTGGCAAATAATGTTGTATCTTTAGTATTTCTGTTGTAAGGGATGTTGGGCTTATCAAAAATGGATGTAAATTTTCCTGCGATGAATATATTATTATATCTAATAATTTCCCCTGTTCATTGTCAATGTGCCTGATCAGCAGCAAAGCATACGTTGCCAAATTTTCGAATTGTGTCATGTTGGTATATTTTTGAATGTCGTTTCGAATATTTACGATGTTTGTGTCTAGATATTTGACATTTTGATTCTCGGCTGCTATAGTTGTCTTGAAGGTGTTGACGAATGATTTCAAAACTGTGGTTTGTTTGTCAATGATGAGGTTAATATTTTTGTTTTGATCTCCTAACATTTTGATTTGATCACTATAGTATTGCTCGTCGTCGGCACTCATGGTACCGAACAAACTTTTAGATACTGTTCCGACGACATTGAACAACCCCCGCTTTACCCGTTCTGAATGTTTGTTTGACAGATAATGTTCGATTATTAATTCGCGTTGATACATTTCTCCTTTGATGAAGTTGAAGTCGTCTATGATTCGAGCGCACTTTTCACCTGCGTTCCAATTGTTACATGCCGTTTTCGTATTTTGTATTAACTCATCAAATGCTTTCATGTCCCTTTTAAATGGAGTGATGTTTACCGATGTTATTATCTTCCAGTTTTGCATTACGAATTGTGCTTCGCCCAAATGCTCCGTGTATAACCCAATTTCCGAGTTGATATTCTTAATTTCCAATTGCAAGGTGTTCGTTAATAGATTGTTTACTAGCCATAACATAAAGATGGTGTTTTTTAAAGAATTAATATTTCCTGTAATTAGAGTAAAATGAAATATTACATTTATATAAGATTAGTTAGAATAATAATAATGTAAAGTCAAAATTCAAAGATAAAATATAAATCATCATGCTTATTAAAACTTTTGCATAGCCTATAATATCTTATTATATACTTATTTTTAGGAGCTTAACTAATAAATGATTTTAACCGATTATTGTGTACGCGCTTGGGCTTACGACCCACTAAAATGGTAGTATTTACGGAGTTAGGAATTTCTAATACTTCATGTGGTCCCGTCCATATACTTGAGAATTTGTTTTCCCTGGTAGGGTTTTTGAGAAGTACACGATCCCCAACCTGAAAGGTCACTTCCCTTGCGTTTCTATCGTAATATTGTTTTGCTGATTCCTTTGATTTTATTATATTTTGACGGGCTATTGCGTACGCATGTTGTAATTGATTTCTTAAGCGGTAATAATAATTTTCGTGGTTGTAAATCGGTTCAGGGCTTCGTTTCAAATTGGTGGGTACTTCAGCCGTGAAGCCAAAGAGACAATCTGATGGAGTGAGTTTAGTTGCACTATGAGGTGTGTTGTTATGGACATGAACGGCCTGTCGTAACCATTCGTCCCAACTTTCTGGATTTTCATTCAAAAAACATCTCAGATAATCCGCCAATGGTCCGTGGTTTCGTTCCAGGGTTCCATTTGTTTGTGGATGGTAAGCGGTAGTTTTCAATTTTTTTATTCCCAGAAATTTACAAACTTTTGTAAATACCTCACTGGTGAAATTAGTTCCCTGATCGGTCAGCAACACCTTTGGAATCCTGTAGCGTGATATTATTTCGTTGAAGAATGTTTTTGCCACGGTATTGGCAGAGGTTTCCGCCATAGCGTAACAATCCATGTATCTTGTGAGGTCGTCGGTGAAACTTAATATATATTTATTTCCCGCATGCGTGACCGGCAATGGACCAACGATGTCCAGATAGACCTTGTCGAATGGTAGTTCTGGCGTGTCGGTTAATACCATTGGCATTTTAGTTACTGCTGAAACTTTGTTCCGTTGGCATATTTTACATGCCCGGACGTATTTTTTGATGTCATTGAGCATTCCGCGCCAACGATACTGTCTCTTAATTCTGTCGAAAGTTCCAATTATTCCACGGTGTCCACCCAACGGTGAGCCATGAAAAGCACCTAAAATTGTGTTTATGTCTTCTGGGTTGGTTAACGTCTCGTATGTCTTTTTTGGCAGTGTCTCCAATGGAATGCGGTTTTTCTGTTCCAACCTCGAGGGATTGTTCTCATCTTTCAAGTCATCACTGATTACCCTGCACGCCTGGGAACGGGTTTGGACTACATTTATGATCCCACCATCTTTTTGATTGCTCGCATCTACCTTAATTCGGCTCAACGCGTCTGCATTGGTATTCATTTTGCCGGGTTTAAACTCGATGGTATAATCGTACTCCGAGAGCTTATGATGAAAGCGTAGTAAACGTGAGGTGGGATCTTTCACGTTAAATATTCCCTTTAATGGTCGATGATCCGTGTAAATTATAAATTTCCTTCCCAACAAATAACTTCGAAAATTTTTGGTCGCCCAAACCATTGCTAACAATTCCCGCTCTATGGTTGAGTAATTTTTTTCTGCCTTATTCAACGTCCGGCTGGCGTATGCAATTGGTCGATCCTCGCCAGGTTTCCCCTGCGAGAGTACTGCGCCAATTGCATCTCCGCTAGCATCTGTTGTTAGTATAAACTGTTGAGTAAAATCCGGATATATTAAAATGGGTGGCGAAACTAACGCCGTTTTAAAATTCTCAAATGCCGCTTGACACTCTAACGACCAATGGAATGGCACGTTCTTTTTCATTAATTTGTTAAGACAGGAAGCTGTTTTGGAGAAATTTGGGATAAACTTACGATAATAATTTACAAATCCCAAGAAGGATTGTAATTGTTTTGTATTTCGTGGAACCGGGTAATCCGTTACACATGATGCCTTATCTGGGTCAGGCATGGCTCCATGCTCTGTGCATTTGTGCCCCAGATATACTACCTCCCTTTTTAGAAAGTGACATTTTTGTAACTGAATTTTTAAATTGTGCCTCCGCAATCTTTCAAAAACATTTTTTAATTTACCATTATGGTCGCTTAAATTTCTTCCGTATATTACCACGTCGTCGATGTAGACAAAGCATTCGAATCCCTGCAATCCCATTAGCACGTAGTTCATTACGCGCTGAAACGTTGCCGGTGCACCAGTTAGTCCAAACGGCATTCTTTGAAATTGATAATGCCCGAATGGGGTACTAAAAGCTGTTTTGGGTGCATCATTTGGGTTCATTGGTATTTGATGGTAACCACTTGCCAGGTCTAGGGTACTAAAATACCGTGAGTGCCCCAATTGATCTAAAATATCCTCGATCCTTGGTAACGGGAAGGCATCTTTTATGGTTATCTGGTTTAGTTTTCGGAAATCGAACACCAAACGCCATTTTTTCTCGCCATCTGGACCGGCCCGTTTAGGTACGACTAATAACGGTGAATTCCAGGGGCTTTTGCTTTCAATTATAATCTCATCGTTCAACATTTTTTCCACTTCCTCGTTTATAAAGTATTTATGTATTTCGGGAAGCCTGTAGTTTTTTTGATTAATCGGGGCCTGTCCCGGAATGATAGAAATGGAATGTTCCAACACCTCGGTGCTGGTCAATGATTCCCCTTCTAAATGAAATATGTCCGCATATTGACGGCATAGGGATATTATTGAATCATGTTCTTCTTTATTTAAATCCCTTTCAATGTTTAGATTTTCAATTATGTTGTTTACTCTCGTTGCTTTGCTAATGTTATTTTCTTGTGTTGATGGGGTGAAGAACACGTTCGAATTATAATTCTTTTTATCAGTGTTTAATTTGATTTTGTGATCATTACGTTCAGATAATATTTCGAATTCGTCTAAAAATCTATAGTTAAATTCAACCTTTGTAAATTCTGTATCCTTCAGTCGAGCATTAATAACGGCCACTCTCCCAATATAATTTATAACTTTGGCAATTGTATTTCCTATAAAGGTTCCTGGTGATAGTTCTCTGGACTCTATAACCAGTGTTCCCGAACGTATAGGAAATCTAATTTCTCTGATTACCTGTGAACGAGCAGGTATCAACCATTCTACTTCCGATCTATGAACTGTTGAAATCTCCTTATTCTTAATTACTTTTATTTCTTCTACTGATATTGCTTGATTATTTTCATTATTAGTATTATTATTATCATCATCTGCTCCCAAAATTCCTATATCATATATGTTAAATTCTTCATAATTATCCGTTTTGTTTTCATTTTTATCCTTACATTCATTTTTCTCTACAGGCATATCATCTATAATTTCTATATTGTATTCATTGTGATTCTCCATTTCATTGTTTTTTAAAATTGGTGTGGTTTCTGCATGTATGGTTGTCTTTATTACCTCTATCCCGTTTGTTTCGTTATTTTTGCTTTCTATATTCGTTGAATCACATAATCCCCCCGCTGATTTCACGTTTTCTATTGGATACATTGTCAATTGCAGATATTGTCCCTCTAGGTACAATATTAATTTACTGTTAATGTAATCTATACAGGAACATCCGTTCAACAGGTCACCCCCCAGTAATCCCTCTACGGGTAATGACATTAAATTGTCTACTATATTAAATGTGAATGGAACGCCATGCGGCGTTATCAAATTTCCTTGGACCGTACCGAGAGTGACGCCATTACCCCCGAAAATACCCCCCAATTCAATTTGCCCAGCATGGTTCCATTTAACATTTGATTTTAGCGCACATCTCTTAATTAATGTAACTTCTGCACCAGTATCGACCAACAGCCTTACAGAGTTATTGTTGCCAATATTTACTGGTAAATCCACGAAACTTCCCCGACCATGTAAATTTGCGAGTCTACAGGTTGAAGGGTATGTTCCATCGTGGTTAAGTTTATTGTGCTCGTTATTTAAATTTCGTTTCTGTATTTCATTTGTATTGGTTATAAAAAATTCTCTGCCATCTCCATTCATACGGCCGTGGTTGTGGTGTACCAACCCGGTCGGTATTAGTTTTTTGAGTGATTGTTTCCCAGACGTTCATTAAACATCCTGGTATTTCCCTGGTTTACCCCGTTAGTTGTATTACACCCATTGCTATTGGACCCTGAATTTCCAATGCCATTGCGATTGTAACCATATTCTCGGTTACTATCATGAGTATTATGGTTCACGAATCCATGATAATTATTGTTGCTGGAATTTCCATTATACCCATTATTAAATCTAGTACCATTATTATTATAAGTATTATTAAATCTAGAACCGCTACCACTATTATTATTATTATTATTATAATTTTGATTGAATCTAGGACCGTTACCACTATTATTATTATTATTATTATAATTATGATTAAATCTAGGGCCGTTACCACTATTATTATTATTATTATTATAATTATGATTAAATCTAGGGCCGTTACCACCATTAGTATTATTATTAGCAAAATGGTGACCGTTGTTATAATTATTATTGTTATAGAGTTGTCGTTGGTTATTATTATTCCAATGCGGACCATTTCCATAATTATTACGGCGTAATCTACAGTTCGCCTCCATATGACCAAAATCTTTGCATAAATTGCAATAGGGCGTATTCTTTCGTAGTCGACATTCCCGGAAAGTATGACCCAATTTGCTACAAAACCCACACGTGATCACCGTTCTCCCTTGTCCGAGGTTATTATTTTCCATCGGTGCATTGGTTTCCGACACCATATTACCCATCATAATTTGTTTTGTGCCACCCAGCGGATTTGAGTATTTCAAGAGGTTTTCATACGCCATAACTTCATCTTTCAGCTCCTCCCACGTTATTACCTTACTTGTAATTGCGCACTGACGTAGTAATGGATTTATTAGGCCCGTTTTGAATACTCGCTGCAAAACCAAATCAATTTCTTCTAGTAAGGTATCGATGTTTTTATCTCTATACTGCGTTTTGGCCAACTGACTCGCCGTGGTTCCTAATTTCTTTAAACGAGTAGCGAACGTCAGTAAGTCCTCAGTTGGTAATTGAAAAGCGTCCCTTATTTTTGACATTATATCATCGAGCGAACCGACAGGCGCGAACCTTTCCCTGATGATTTTAAGGAAGTCCTCCAAACTCTCGACTTCCCTATCAGCCACTAAATCAAATGCAACCCCAGTTACACGGGTAGTTAACAATGCAGTGAAAATTCCCTCCTCTAGGCTTCTTCGTGCCAACCTGCATGCATTGATGAACTCGTTTACATTCGAAGCGTCTCCCCCGGATAATTTGGGTACCAATAAGTTGATGATTCTTCCAACCTTTTCGTAATCCATTTTTTCGCTTTCGCTCACGGAAGTTGTATTACCAAGGGAATTCAAACCGTCTTCTCCTTCGGTGTAGTATGACAACTCCAAACTAGTCTCCAACTGGTGCTTTTGTTCTAAATCCAATTGGCCTCTTAACCCCCTAACTATGTCTTTGTATTCGGCTATACTGGTTTCCAATTTGGTAATGGTTTCTTTATTCACCGTACGACCCCTATCAGCTTCCGCCTCTTTTAAACGATCGGCAATGGTTTGTAAACGAACCTCGTTTTCTTTCAACTCCGTGGTCAATTTGGATTCCCTGTCCTTGCTAACTCGGATCTTTTCATGTAATTCGTCGATGAGTGATTCTCTTTCCTTTGCCAAATTTTCCGTTTCTAACTGTCCCTTTTTATAAAGAGTGATGGTCCTGGCGTAGTTAGCGACCCGTAACCGTTGTTCCTTCAATTGATTCTGGCTTTCTTCAAGACGTAGGCGGTGAATCGAATTTATTTTAACCAATAGTTCATCCGTTAACTCAGTGTGGTGTAAGTTTATTTTCCGTTCAGCTAAACTATTCTTTACCTCCACAAATTCACTTCTACTCAATAATTCCCTAAGATCAGTCAATAAATTCTCGTTCAAAGCCCGCACATTAGCCTCAGCCTTCAAGGTATCCTGCCTGCATTGGTTTACCTGATCTCTTAAGTCAGAAATCGATTGATCACCCGAAATAGGTGAATGTGACATATAAGATGAAATTTAACACTACCCCCCGTATTAGTAGACCCCTGTCCTTTCATGTATTTAAAAATTAAAAAAACAACAAACAATTCAACTCCACGACAAAAGTTATCGATATATTTTCATTTGTATATTATCATACAGTTTACATAGGTGATTTTTGATTTTTTATTTTTTTTTTATCTTCTGATTTATATTTGTTAACCAGCTGTTTGAGCTGGATATTCAACCGTAATCGTTGGTCCGCGTCGATGCATAGGGTGATTATCCGCTGAAGTTCAGCTAACTCCTTCCTTCTACGGACTCTAATACCGCCGCGATGCTTGTATTTGGGTGCAGTTACCGATGAGGTTGCTGCTGGGGTTATTTTTTTTCTGGTTTGTCGTTGTTTATATTGTTCGATGGTAATTGGTTTGGGGCCCGCATTTGGGTTCTCCTTTATAATCGCGGCTAATTGCTGTTGTGTCGTTGGGGCATGTCTGCGCGAAATGGTATTGGCTCCTATAAGGTTAAACAGTTTTACTCAATTATGACATGATCTTAATAAGACTTTGTATTTCCAAGGCCAAATGGGGCCTACTTGAAATACTTCATTTTTCTTAAGGATATATTTGTAGGCTGTTTTTGCCGTTTTCGAATATATCCTTGGTAAAAGAAACTTATACACTATGGCCTACAATTAAAAAAAAATTTCTATTGATTAAGAAACATTGTTATTAAGCTGAAAAGGAAATACTTGTTATATGTTACTTACCTAAAATAAAAAAAAAACCCTATTGATTAAGAAACATTATTATTAAACTGAAAAGAAAATATTGGTTATAGTTTAATTACCTAAAATATAAAAAAAAATATATTGGTTAAGAAGCATTATTATTAAACTGAAAAGAAAATATTTGTTATATGTTAATTAATTCTAAAATAATCTAAAAATAAAATAAAATAATTCTAATATAATCGGTTTACCTGTGGTATCTATCCTACCGGCTGCGCCAAATGTTATATATTTTCGTTGTTCCATATATAAAAATAAAACTACACTTTTACTCTTGTACTTTATATTTATTACTGTTCTCCTTTCGTTAATTTGCATGGCGTATTTATATCATTATTGAATATGCAATTTTTGTTTATTTTGCATATTCAATAGTTTTCAATGCATTGTATATAATTGGTACATTATTATATTGTATATAATTATATTATATTGTATATTAGTTAAAACTTAATATCTAATGATTACTAATTAATGATTTAATATCTAATGCTTAATAGATAATAATTTAATATCTAATGATTAATAACTGCATAATAATGAATAATAAAGGTAATGTATTGATGGATAACTATAAAAAGGAATGAAATTATTGATTAACAATATAGGCAAATAAACGGATTTCGATTATGCATTTAGGTGTTTTGATTCTTTTGTTTATGCATCTATCCTTTTGCATCCCTTTATACATTCATATATATATATTTAATAGATATCCATATATACATTTACATATCAGTATGTATATACGAACATTGGGTAGTAATAGTACTTTAAATAGTCTATTAATTATCCTGTTACATCCTTGTACACTTATTCATACAAATAGTGTCGCGCATACGCATTCATATTGAAAAGATCGTCATACGCTTGATATGCACCTATGCTTTTCCCGACAACCGTAGTTTCGTTCATTGAAACCACGGCTTTAGTATTTTTTGCAATTGCATCGATTTACCTATGGTTTATATGGATTATTATATACAATAAAAATTCTCACATTTTGGTGTGAATTTTTATTGCGTTTGCTAATTAATATATATATACGGTTAGGTATACAAATTGTGTTCTTAATGTAATTGCATATTTTTGGTGACGATTTAAGTGCATATTTTACGTAGACATCCGGATGTATTATATGTATATATTTATTTCATGTATTCTGCAATATTGGGTATATGCATAGTTTTAATATATTTTAATATAATGTGTATTCTTTATTATTTTATTATGTATTATTTTATGTATTAGTGCATTGCTTCGAATATATTTCCAATATGTTATTGTTATTGTATTGTAAAATATGATTTATTTTGTTATCTATTCATGAGATATATATTATATATATTATATAGTATATTGATATTGTATATATATAATATATATCACACATAACATTATAATTTTATTTGTTTATAATTAACGCAATATTCCTAAATGTATACTATTATATTATAATATTGAATTTTTTATTGAGTTACTTTAATTGCCAAAATGTATAATGTAATTATGCATTTTCTTATTTAATATAATTAAATGTGCATTTTCTTATTTAATATAATTAAAATACACAAGGAAAAATGTTTACGGCCAGGTTTCCCAACGGGCAATTAATAAAATATATTTGTTTAATGTGGGAATATGATTATTATTATTGTTGTTATTATTAATATTATAGTTTTGTTGTTGTTGCATTCTGCAATATGACAGAGCAAACGGGCTGAAAACTTGCATACTTATGTTTTAAGGGATGCTGAATCCGAATAAATTGGTTTCAGAACGTTTTAGTCATTAGTTTTTGAGTTATGGCCCGTCAAAGATTTTCCATAATTTTGCTATACTAACCCCTTATGAAAAAATGGATTTTTCACCGAATCCTTTAAGTTTGAGCAAACGGGCTGAAAACTTGCATACTTATGTTTTAAGGGATGCTGAATCCGAATAAATTGGTTTCAGAACGTTTTAGTCATTAGTTTTTGAGTTATGGCCCGTCAAAAATTTTCCATAATTTTGCTATACTAACCCCTTATGAAAAAATGGATTTTTCACCGAATCCTTTAAGTTTGAGCAAACGGGCTGAAAACTTGCATACTTATGTTTTAAGGGATGCTGAATCCGAATAAATTGGTTTCAGAACGTTTTAGTCATTAGTTTTTGAGTTATGGCCCGTCAAAGATTTTCCATAATTTTGCTATACTAACCCCTTATGAAAAAATGGATTTTCACCGAATCCTTTAAGTTTGTGCAAACGGGCTGAAAACTTGCATACTTATGTTTTAAGGGATGCTGAATCCGAATAAATTGGTTTCAGAACGATTTAGTCATTAGTTTTTGAGTTATGGCCCGTCAAAGTTTTCCCATAATTTTGCTATACTAACCCCTTATGAAAAAATGGATTTCTCACCGAATCCTTTAAGTTTGAGCAAACGGGCTGAAAACTTGCATACTTATGGTTTAAGGGATGCTGAATCCGAATAAATTGGTTTCAGAACGTTTTAGCCATTCGTTTTTGAGTTATGACTCGTCAAAGATTTCCCAAAGTTTTGCTATACTAACCCCTTATGAAAAAATGGATTTTTCACCGAATCCTTTAAGTTTGAGCAAACGGGCTGAAAACTTGCATACTTATGTTTTAAGGGATGCTGAATCCGAATAAATTGGTTTCAGAACGTTTTAGTCATTAGTTTTTGAGTTATGGCCCGTCAAAGTTTTCCCATAATTTTGCTATACCAACCCCTTATGAAAAAATGGATTTTTCACCGAATCCTTTAAGTTTGAGCAAACGGGCTGAAAACTTGCATACTTATGTTTTAAGGGATGCTGAATCCGAATAAATTGGTTTCAGAACGTTTTAGTCATTAGTTTTTGAGTTATGGCCCGTCAAAGATTTTCCATAATTTTGCTATACTAACCCCTTATGAAAAAATGGATTTTTCACCGAATCCTTTAAGTTTGAGCAAACGGGCTGAAAACTTGCATACTTATGTTTTAAGGGATGCTGAATCCGAATAAATAGGTGTCAGAACGTTTTAGCCCTTAGTTTTTGAGTTATGGCCCGACAAAGATTTCCCAAAGTTTTGCTATACTAACCCCTTATGAAAAAATGGATTTTTCACCGAATCCTTTAAGTTTGAGCAAACGGGCTGAAAACTTGCATACTTATGTTTTAAGGGATGCTGAATCCGAATAAATTGGTTTCAGAACGTTTTAGTCATTAGTTTTTGAGTTATGGCCCGTCAAAGTTTTCCCATAATTTTGCTATACCAACCCCTTATGAAAAAATGGATTTTTCACCGAATCCTTTAAGTTTGAGCAAACGGGCTGAAAACTTGCATACTTATGTTTTAAGGATGCTGAATCCCAATAAAGTGGTTTCAGAACGTTTTAGCTATTAGTTTTTGAGTTATGGCCCGTCAAAGATTTCCTAAAGTTTTGCTATACTAACCCCTTATGAAAAAATGGATTTTTCACCGAATCCTTTAAGTTTGAGCAAACGGGCTGAAAACTTGCATACTTATGTTTTAAGGGATGCTGAATCCGAATAAATTGGTTTCAGAACGTTTTAGTCATTAGTTTTTGAGTTATGGCCCGTCAAAGTTTTCCCATAATTTTGCTATACTAACCCCTTATGAAAAAATGGATTTTTCATCGAATCCTTTAAGTTTGAGCAACCGGGCTGAAAACTTTCATACCTATGTTTTAAGGGATGCTGAATCCGAATAAATTGGTTTCAGAACGTTTTAGTCATTAGTTTTTGAGTTATGGCCCGTCAAAGTTTTCCCATAATTTTGCTATACTAACCCCTTATGAAAAAATGGATTTTTCACCGAATCCTTTAAGTTTGAGCAAACGGGCTGAAAACTTGCATACTTATGTTTTAAGGGATGCTGAATCCGAATAAATTGGTTTCAGAACGTTTTAGTCATTAGTTTTTGAGTTATGACTCGTCAAAGATTTCCCAAAGTTTTGCTATACTAACCCCTTATGAAAAAATGGATTTTTCACCAAATCCTTTAAGTTTGAGCAAACGGGCTGAAAACTTGCATACTTATGTTTTAAGGGATGCTGAATCCGAATAAATTGGTTTCAGAACGTTTTAGTCATTAGTTTTTGAGTTATGGCCCGTCAAAGTTTTCCCATAATTTTGCTATACTAACCCCTTATGAAAAAATGGATTTTTCATCGAATCCTTTAAGTTTGAGCAACCGGGCTGAAAACTTTCATACCTATGTTTTAAGGGATGCTGAATCCGAATAAATTGGTTTCAGAACGTTTTAGTCATTAGTTTTTGAGTTATGGCCCGTCAAAGTTTTCCCATAATTTTGCTATACTAACCCCTTATGAAAAAATGGATTTTTCACCGAATCCTTTAAGTTTGAGCAAACGGGCTGAAAACTTGCATACTTATGTTTTAAGGGATGCTGAATCCGAATAAATTGGTTTCAGAACGTTTTAGTCATTAGTTTTTGAGTTATGGCCCGTCAAAGTTTTCCCATAATTTTGCTATACTAACCCCTTATGAAAAAATGGATTTTTCACCGAATCCTTTAAGTTTGAGCAAACGGGCTGAAAACTTGCATACTTATGTTTTAAGGGATGCTGAATCCGAATAAATTGGTTTCAGAACGTTTTAGTCATTAGTTTTTGAGTTATGGCCCGTCAAAGTTTTCCCATAATTTTGCTATACTAACCCCTTATGAAAAAATGGATTTTTCATCGAATCCTTTAAGTTTGAGCAACCGGGCTGAAAACTTTCATACCTATGTTTTAAGGGATGCTGAATCCGAATAAATTGGTTTCAGAACGTTTTAGTCATTAGTTTTTGAGTTATGGCCCGTCAAAGTTTTCCCATAATTTTGCTATACTAACCCCTTATGAAAAAATGGATTTTTCACCGAATCCTTTAAGTTTGAGCAAACGGGCTGAAAACTTGCATACTTATGTTTTAAGGGATGCTGAATCCGAATAAATTGGTTTCATAACGTTTTAGCTATTAGTTTTTGAGTTATGGCCCGTCAAAGTTTTCCCATAATTTTGCTATACTAACCCCTTATGAAAAAATGGATTTTTCACCGAATCCTTTAAGTTTGAGCAAACGGGCTGAAAACTTGCATACTTATGTTTTAAGGGATGCTGAATCCGAATAAATTGGTTTCAGAACGTTTAAGTCATTAGTTTTTGAGTTATGGCCCGTCAAACATTTTCCATAATTTTGCTATACTAACCCCTTATGAAAAAATGGATTTTTCACCGAATCCTTTAAGTTTGAGCAAACGGGCTGAAAACTTGCATACTTATGTTTTAAGGGATGCTGAATCCGAATAAATTGGTTTCAGAACGTTTTAGTCATTAGTTTTTGAGTTATGGCCCGTCAAAGTTTTCCCATAATTTTGCTATACTAACCCCTTATGAAAAAATGGATTTCTCACCGAATCCTTTAAGTTTGAGCAAACGGGCTGAAAACTTGCATACTTATGGTTTAAGGGATGCTGAATCCGAATAAATTGGTTTCAGAACGTTTTAGTCATTAGTTTTTGAGTTATGGCCCGTCAAAGATTTTCCATAATTTTGCTATACTAACCCCTTATGAAAAAATGGATTTTTCACCGAATCCTTTAAGTTTGAGCAAACGGGCTGAAAACTTGCATACTTATGTTTTAAGGGATGCTGAATCCGAATAAATTGGTTTCATAACGTTTTAGCTATTAGTTTTTGAGTTATGGCCCGTCAAAGTTTTCCCAAAACTTTGCTATACTAACCCCTTATGAAAAAATGGATTTTTCACCGAATCCTTTAAGTTTGAGCAAACGGGCTGAAAACTTGCATACCTATGTTTTAAGGGATGCTGAATCCGAATAAATTGGTTTCAGAACGTTTTAGTCATTAGTTTTTGAGTTATGGCCCGTCAAAGATTTTCCATAATTTTGCTATACTAACCCCTTATGAAAAAATGGATTTTTCACCGAATCCTTTAAGTTTGAGCAAACGGGCTGAAAACTTGCATACTTATGTTTTAAGGGATGCTGAATCCGAATAAATTGGTTTCAGAACGTTTTAGTCGTTAGTTTTTGAGTTATGACCCGTCAAAGATTTCCCAAAATTTTGCTATACTAACCCCTTATGAAAAAATGGATTTCTCACCGAATCCTTTAAGTTTGAGCAAACGCGCTGAAAACTTGCATACTTATGGTTTAAGGGATGCTGAATCCGAATAAATTGGTTTCAGAACGTTTTAGCCATCAGTTTTTGAGTTATGGCCCGTCAAAGATTTCCTAAAGTTTTGCTATACTAACCCCTTATGAAAAAATGGATTTTTCACCGAATCCTTTAGTTTGAGCAAACGGGCTGAAAACTTGCATACTTATGGTTTAAGGGATGCTGAATCCGAATAAAGTGGTTTCAGAACGTTTTAGCCATTCGTTTTTGAGTTATGACTCGTCAAAGATTTCCCAAAGTTTTGCTATACTAACCCCTTATGAAAAAATGGATTTTTCACCGAATCCTTTAAGTTTGAGCAAACGGGCTGAAAACTTGCATACTTATGTTTTAAGGGATGCTGAATCCGAATAAATAGGTGTCAGAACGTTTTAGCCCTTATTTTTTGAGTTATGGCCCGACAAAGATTTCCCAAAGTTTTGCTATACTAACCCCTTATGAAAAAATGGATTTGTGGCGGTCCTGCACACTACAAATCACACATACACTTTACATTTAAAAACATCGCATTCCCCACATAAATATACTCACTATGTAACGGACATTTTTCAAATACAAATTTACACTTAAGTGGCAAACCAGTTACATAAACAGACGGTTTCTAACAGTGACTACAAACAGACGTGCGGAGAAAATTATTTTTTATTAGAGAACACGAAAAACGTGTAAATAAGAATTAGTGTATAATAACGTATTGTATTGTGAAAACATAAAGTATTGTATTGTGAAAAGAAAATATAATAAAACCTAATTGAAGTAAACTATAGCATAAGCAAGTGTTTTATTTTTGTTGGGCGGCCACCGTCCTCACCACGAGACCACTGCACCAACCTCAACAACTTTACCTCCAAATTGGTGACCCCGACGTGATCGATAGATCCCACAATACGATATTTAAATCAGCATCCACAACCTCATCATCATCATCATCATCAACATCAGCATCCGCATCATCATCATCATCATCAACATCAGCATCCGCATCATCATCAGCATTATCATCCGAATAATCAACATCATCCTCATCAGCAGCTGCAGCATTGCCCACAGCAATAAGAAAATCGGCACCTTCCTCATTATCCGGAAAAGCCGGCCAGATAAGAGATATATTTTGTTTTTTTTTTATTTTTAATTAAGAATTTTTGATTTTTTTTTGTTACCATCATATATAAATATTATAACCTCTATATAACCTATATACCAGTTTTTCTTTCTCTCAACATATAACATAACATATATTATTATTATTTTTTTTTTTTTTTTTCCCCTTTCTTTCAATTCAATATAATTTAAATTTAATTAATTATTCGGTTTGATAACTATACCTCACGCACGCACACACACCGCATATTTCCCAGTTAACACAGAACGTGCTCTGCCGTCAAGTGCAAAGTTTGATAAACAAAATTTTTTTTTTTTTTTTTTGTTATCTTATATTATATTTTTTTTTTTTTGTGAAAAAAAATGACGACCCAGCGTTCACCCCCCACAAAAGTTAACGAGGGCGCCGGTCCCTCCTCGCGACAACACCCTGCCGATGGTATGCCCGAATTTTATAGTTCGCCCCCCGAGTTCAATAAACCTGAGTCACCACCGGGAAAAGAACCGCAACAACATCGTCCAGAGCTGGATGCGGGCCGCACCGCGACCCCCGTCAAACATATAGAATTCTGGGAGTTCGATCCCGCGGGGTGGTTCAGGATGTTTGAATCGCTCTCCGGTGGCGTGCCTACGTTGTCCGACTGTCGACGGTCGGAATACGTGGTCGCCGCCCTTCCATCATCAGTGACCCGGAGGTGCACTGATATTTTATCCCATTTACCGGTCAACAACAAATACCAATTCCTCAAGGACAACATCATACGGCGATTGGAGGAGTCCCAACAATCGCGGCTGGAGAAGTTGATGTCAGGAATGTCAATGGGCGATGAATCTCCTTCGCAATGGTTGCGAACTATACAGCGCAATGCGGGCGCTGATTTCCCCAATCGGCTCATTGTCCATATGTGGATGAGAGCCCTTCCCTCCCAGGTCCAAGCCATTTTGGCGGTCCAGGACCCCAACGATCTGGACAATCTTACTGCTTCCGCAGATAAGATAATGGAAGTCTGGCCGCGGGCGTCAATAGCGGCACATTCCAATTCCCCGTCCAGGTCCAGTCAGGATTATTCCCCAGGGTATCAACAGCCCCCGTCTTCACAATCGTCTCACTCCCGTTTAGAAGCGGAGATGCACCAGATGAAACAACAAATGGCCACATTGGTACAACAATTGGAGCGTCTTACCACACAAGATTCCCGACGCCCTCGCTCCAATTCCCGCAATCGAGCCCCCAATAACTTCCGTAACCGGTCCAGGTCTAGGAACAACAACAACAACAACAAGT
Source organism: Dilophus febrilis (assembly GCA_958336335.1). Classification (NCBI taxonomy): domain Eukaryota; kingdom Metazoa; phylum Arthropoda; class Insecta; order Diptera; family Bibionidae; genus Dilophus; species Dilophus febrilis. Next base: position 5,298,764 of record OY284473.1, read on the forward strand.
CCGCCATTTGTTTTTACCACCGGAAATTCGGTGCGGCCGCTATCAGGTGCATCACGCCGTGTGGTTTCACAAACCCACAACCGCCAAAAAACCAATAAACCAGTATGAGCTTGCGGCAGCTCATACAGTTGGTGCCAACCCGTCTTGCCGCCTCTTTATCACGGATCCAATCTCCCGGATCCAATTCCTAATCGACACTGGCGCCGAAATATCTGTTTTGCCACCCAAACTGCAAGACAGATGTAATATTGACAATTCTTTACAACTTACGGCTGCGAACAAATCCACTATCCGCACGTTCGGATCACGCAAGCTTGAAATCAGTCTCGGATTACGAAGGTTGTTCACATGGCATTTTGTTATCGCCGACGTGGACAAACCCATAATCGGGGCTGACTTTTTAAACAAGTTTGGATTGATCGTAGACCTTAGGCAGAAGCGCATCGTAGACTCACTTACGACGGTTCAATCACCACAGGCACAGGTCATCGTGGGGCCATCGTCCTCACTGGCCGTTCTCGATAACCACAATAAAGCGCTTCACACACTTCTCACGTCGTACTTGGACATCACATGTCCTAAACAGTACACAGCAAAAAGTAATCATGCGGTAACCCACCACATAATTACCAACGGACCACCCGTTTCAGCCAAACCACGCCGTTTGGCACCCGATAAACACCTTGCTGCAAAAAAGGAATTCGATTTCCTAATGCAGCAGGGCATATGTCGCCCGTCAAGCAGTCCATGGTCTTCGCCACTTCATATGGTCCTCAAGAAAAACGGCGAATGGAGACCCTGCGGCGACTACCGATCCCTCAACGCGCAAACAGTGCCGGATAGGTATCCTATTCCGCACATACAAGACTTCGCGCAGCAGCTGGATGGCTGCACCGTGTTCTCGACGATCGATCTTGAACGCGCCTACCACCAAATCCCTGTAAATGACGAAGACATTCCGAAGACGGCAATATGTACCCCATTTGGACTCTTCGAATTCACACGAATGACCTTCGGTTTGCGAAACGCCGCGCAAACTTTCCAGAGGTTCATTCACCAAGTGTTACGTGAATTCCCATTTTGTTTCGTCTACATCGACGATCTCCTCATTGCTTCCAAAAGCGAAGCTGAACATATGGAACATTTGCGACAAGTTTTCGAGAAATTAAGGCAATATGACCTCGTCATCAACAAAAATAAGTGCCATTTTGTATCGCCGGAGGTTACATTCCTTGGACACACCGTGGACAAGAATGGAACCCGACCAATGCCAGAACGTGTCGAGGCAATTGCTAATTGCCAACCCCCCAAAACTGTCAAGGAATTGAGACGATTCCTTGGCATGTTAAACTTTTACCGTAGGTTTCTACCTAACGCTGCACATGGTCATTCTTCCCTGAATGATTACCTAGTAGGCAGCAAAAAACGCAATGATACCCGGCCAATTGAGTGGACACCCCTGTCCCTCATCAACTTCGAAGCCGCGAAAGCGCAACTTTGCCAATCCGTGGCACTCGCGTTCCCTTCATCATCGGCCCAACTGTCATTACTGGTAGATGCTTCCGAGGTCGCGATTGGTGCGGCTCTCCACCAACACGTCGATGGTGTGCTCCAGCCTTTGGGTTTTTTCAGCAGCAGACTAAACGCTGCACAACAAAAGTATAGCGCATACGACCGCGAGTTGTTGGCCGCGTATTCCGGTGTAAAATATTTCAGGCACCTCCTGGAAGGCAGACAATTCACCATATACACCGACCAAAAGCCCTTGACATTTGCTTTCATGCAGAAGTTGGACAAGGCCTCCCCACGACAAACTCGACATCTGGATTACATAGGACAATTCACCACGGACATTCGGTACATTGCTGGCAAAGACAATATAGTCGCTGACGCGCTCTCGAGGTTGGAGGAAATCCAGCTAGAGGGGTCAGTCGACTATAACAAAATCGCGGACGCCCAGCTCAATGACGAAGAACTTCATGGACTAATGAATTCTTCTAACAACATTCAATGGCAATTCCTTCCAATCGTAGGCACGGACAAATTCATCTACTGTGATATTTCAACGGGCAAACCACGTCCGTATATTCCGTTTGGGTTTCGCAGGTCAGTTTTCGACCAAGTGCATGATCTCTCCCATCCTGGAATCCGTGCTACGACTAAACTCATTACCCAGAAATATATCTGGAAGTCCATAAACAAGGATGCACAACAATGGGCAAAAACGTGTATTCCTTGTCAAAAGTCGAAGGTCTCTCGACATACAAAAAGTCCCGTAGGTAACTTCCCCACCACCGACGCAAAATTTCAAACGATTCATGTAGACATAGTAGGACCTCTGCCGGCATCCGAAGGATACCGATATCTCCTAACTATGATTGATCGTTTTACCTGTTGGCCAGAAGCTTTTCCCATCACCGATATTACCGCTGAGACCGTAGCAACAACTATGTTACGCGAATGGGTACCCCGTTTCGGAACCCCAAGTTCGATCGTTACCGATCAAGGCACCCAGTTCGAATCCGAACTGGCTCGCCAATTGTTCAAGTTACTAGGTGTAACACGCCACAGAACAACCGCGTACAACCCCAAGGCCAACGGACGTTTAGAGCGCTGGCACAGAACGCTGAAAGCAGCCATTATGTGTCGCGCGAATGCACAGTGGACAAAAGAACTGCCATACATACTTCTTGGCTTACGTTCACGACCATTGGAAGATTTCGATGCCACTGTTGCAGAGATGGTATACGGCCAAAATCTTCGTCTGCCGTATGACCTTTTTCAACACTCTGACGAACCCATCATGTGTAAAGACTTTATACGTGATGTCCGGGAACACATTGGACACATACGACCAGTACCACCCACAAGGCACGCAAAAGATAATGTGTTCATTTTCAAAGACCTGAAGACGTGCACCCATGTTTTCGTGCGTACCGACTCGGTACGACGGTCTCTTCAACCTCCTTATGAGGGCCCCTACGTTGTAATTAGTCGTGCAGACAAGTATTACACTCTTTGCATTTCCGGAAAAAATACCAATATCTCCATTGACAGGCTCAAGCCCTGTTACGTAGATACTTCAACTTATTCGGCATGTTCGCCACCCAAAGTGCACCCGCCTCTGGCGCCGCAGGCGCAACCGACAATTTCCAAGCCGATATCAACGGAGCCCCGACGCAAAGTAACATTTGCACCTGGCCCTCCATGCCAGACGACGCCAGTAAAAACCCGTTCCGGAAGGGTGGTTAATCCTCCTTCACGATATCGGCAGTGTATGTGATGGATTGTTTCCCTTCATCCGGCAACACGAATGATTCCCTTCAGGAATCATCAAACAGACAGGATGGTTCCCGTCTGGAACCATCAACGTATATTGTCTCCAATATGATTCGCCGAAAGGGCCACATAACACTTTATTTCGCCAACTGGCCACTTTAGAATACACTAACGCCACTCACAAACAACACCGCCTACGGGCTACTCAAGTTCCTTTTTCGCCTATGGCCACTGAACAACTTGATATTTTTATTTTTTTTTGTTTTTTTTTTGTATTGTTTTTTTATCCCGGAAGTCACTGATGTTGGAATTATTTTTTTTTTTCTTCACATCTCTTGCTAACGCTTCACTTCCGTTACACACGCTGGATACATACATGCGGGTATATATATCCATATGTATATTTCTGTTTTCTATCTTCTTTCTTGCTTTTTGGTGCACCGCAGCCGCCAATACCTTTTTTTTATCGTGATTCAAGATCACTGGGCGGGGAGTACTGTGGCGGTTCTGCACACTACAAATCACACATACACTTTACATTTAAAAACATCGCATTCCCCACATAAATATACTCACTATGTAACGGACATTTTTCAAATACAAATTTACACTTAAGTGGCAAACCAGTTACATAAACAGACGGTTTCTAACAGTGACTACAAACAGACGTGCGGAGAAAATTATTTTTTATTAGAGAACACGAAAAACGTGTAAATAAGAATTAGTGTATAATAACGTATTGTATTGTGAAAACATAAAGTATTGTATTGTGAAAAGAAAATATAATAAAACCTAATTGAAGTAAACTATAGCATAAGCAAGTGTTTTATTTGTGTTGGGCGGCCACCGTCATCACCACGAGACCACTGCACCAACCTCAACAACTTTACCTCCAAAGATTATTCACCGAATCCTTTAAGTTCGAGCAAACGGGCTGAAAACTTGCATACCTATGTTTTAAGGGATGCTAAATCCGAATAAATAGGTTTCAGAACGTTTTAGCCATTCGTTTTTGAGTTATGACTCGTCAAAGATTTCCCAAAGTTTTGCTATACTAACCCCTTATGAAAAAATGGATTTTTCACCGAATCCTTTAAGTTTGAGCAAACGGGCTGAAAACTTGCATACTCATGTTTTAAGGGATGCTAAATCCGAATAAATAGGTTTCAGAACGTTTTAGCGCTTAGTTTTTGAGTTATGGCCCGGTAAAGATTTCCCAAAGTTTTGCTATACTAACCCCTTATGAAAAAATGGATTATTCACCGAATCCTTTAAGTTCGAGCAAACGGGCTGAAAACTTGCATACTTATGTTTTAAGGGATGCTAAATCCGAATAAATAGGTTTCAGAACGTTTTAGCCATTAGTTTTTGAGTTATGGCACGGTAAAGATTTCCCAAAGTTTTGCTATACTAACCCCCTATGAAAAAATGGATTATTCACCGAATACTTTAAATTTGAGCAAACGGGCTGAAAACTTGCATACTTATGTTTTAAGGGATGCTAAATCCGAATAAATAGGTTTCAGAACGTTTTAGCGCTTAGTTTTTGAGTTATGGCCCGGTAAAGATTTCCAAAAGTTTTGCTATACTAACCCAAGGAACACCAAATAGCCGATAAGCTAAAATAACTGAAAATTGGTTAGAATGATATAATAATAAGCATTCCATGGCAATTATTTGTATATGCATATTTTGTAAAAATTCTTTTATTTAATTACTATATAATAACCTCGTTCAGTTATTTATTAACATTATCATTTTTTGGTGATTTCTGTAGTTATAAATTAGACTTTAAGATCGGCGAACCAGCCATAATAAGAACAATAAATTTAAAAGATGTTTTTTGGTTATATTGTCTTATTTATAGGTACAATTATTTCATAAAATATAAGTTATAATTTGGTATAGATTTTCATTTACTATTTGTTAATAAATGCTGCATTTCCGATAATACAATAAGTTTAGAAATTGGTTTTACTGCAACCTAAAAGTGAGTTATTATTAGGTTATTATTAGGGTATTCATATAAGTTATTGTTTGTTTGCAGTTCAGCGCACATTTGATTCATTTTTAGGTAACTATAGCATATACTGCGCATATACATACACATAACATCATATTCTATAAGTTATAATTTGGTTAGTATGAGTGTATTGTCGATTAAAAAGTATATAAACATCAGTTAACACATTCTTTGGTTATTTTTATTCGTTTAAATAGTAATTATAAACAAGAATATAAATTAAATTTTTTGATTATAAAACCATATAAATAAATTAAAAATAACTAAATGCAAACACGAGAATCAATACATTAAGTAATAAAAGATCATATTATCATATTACAGGTGACTCAATGGTTAGGCTCAAAGAAACATACATGACAGACCCCCGGTTCGAATCGATGTAGTGCGAAAATGTATAGATGCGTAATCCAAATAAAAGACTTTATTTCTACTAATAGTATTACATATATAAAAAAAAACATAAAAAAAGTATAAACCGGGTCCCATAAATAATATTTCTTTTTAAAACGAAATAAAAATGGTATATTTTTTAGTTATATTTTTAATATATTTTTACCTAATAAATGAATAAAAACTACGGAGGATATAACTTATTATATAGTTATAATTTTACTCATATTAGTGTAATAAAATCTAAAAAATATAAAATAAGTTATTTGTTTAAAGGTTATATTCTAGTTAAAATAACTTATTTTCATGTTTATATAAACAAAAAATTACACCCACTTTGTATATTCGTGCTTAATAATAAACATATTATGACCAATTTTTGGAAGTTATCGTAAACATATAGTTGTAATTTAAGTTATAATGAATAATATACAACCAAAAAATAACTTCGTGTGTTACTTGGGTTCCATCCATTGCGAACAGCAGAACAGCGGATTTGCGATGGGATCCGGTAAAAACTTTCCGGGAATGTTATTTTGTATCATTTATTGTTACCACCAAATTCGCTAAAATAGCTAAAATTATCAAAAAAGGATCAAAAAGTTCCCATTCCCAGGAGAGCAAAATATGATAAAAAAAAGTTAATACTACAAAGTACGCGTACTTAAAAGGAATTTATTATGTTGTTGCAATTTTGTATTTGTTTATCTACACTGAAAAAAAAATAAATCTGCGATCAGCGACATATACATTCTAAAATTCTAATAAAAGTAAGTTTGCATAGAAAATATTGAGCTTGCACTAGAGAGTTGAATGTAGATGACTCTATACCATTTCTAGACGTTTGCCCATTCAATATGGGAAAGATCAGAAAACTAGGAAAATGGGCCGTCCCATCAACTGAATGAAAATCAACTTAAAGAACGAATCTATTCACGAATCATAAACATCTTACGACGACAACCCTAAACGTAAAGCATCATATGTTATAGATCCCGGCCAAATCAACTTCAACTTCACAATCAAAACATTGCATATTCATTGCCAGAAGCTTATGCTGTGCATTTGATGGGATCGCAGAAGGGTGGGATCGGGCATTATGAGCTGCTGTTAAAACCGAATGAAACGGTTACAACATCTGATCTCTGGCGACCGACGACAACTGGGCGAATTGGCAAAGACATTCTTTGAGCAATCGCGCTTAAAACTTGCATACTTATGCTTTAAGGGATGCCGAATCCGAATAAATAGGTTTCAGAATGTTTTAGCCCTTAGTTTTTGAGCTATGAGCGTTGTTATAGATTACATGCGTTGATGGTCGAGTTGGTTTGCGAAGCCACCAGCAGCCAATTTTTATATTTTGGTGACCAAAAAAAAAATACACCATTAAATTAAATTTTCATATATGAAAGTGTGTCTTCATCCACCACCTGAACTGAACTGAACGGAATTCAAATGCCTTGGGGATTGTTAGAAGAAATAAAAACAGAAACAAGCGAAAAAGTGGAAAAGAAATAAATTTTTGCTGCTTTTTTTTTTTTTTTTGCTAAATTTTAATTTGAAAAAATACATGAGAGTTAACACACACTTGTAATGAATTTCATTTCATATGTTGTCCTAACGATCCCAAATCCCGATACTCTGAATGATAGAGCAGAAGTTCATCTACATATTTCATCCAAAAGTATGAGACACTTTCAGATGGTTCAGGGACATTAGGACCTGACCCGAAAAATTACGATTTTCCCCCATTGCAAACCCCCCGTAACTTTTGATTTTATTCTGGGAAATTTGTTAGCGGTTTCAATGAATCGACGGACGGTTTTAATTACCTTTCGATTGATATTAGTCTCGTTATGGTACTTCCAATGGTTTGGCCAGAAGGCTAGAATGAAATTTGGCGAATCCCAACCCTCATAGACCCTCATTCCGTGATGGATTTCAATAGGAAGGAGTTGGCTCCACCAAAAAATTACGAAAATTTTTGATTTTACTCTACCGGGGCGGAATTCTAATGAAATCAAATCCAAAAGTTGTAGAACTAAAGTTTCCTACATTTACCATGTCCAAAACATACCCAAAACATACCCAAAAACCCAGTTTTCCAGATTTTCCAACCAGATTTTGACAGTTTTCAAAAACTAGATTTTGACAGTTCATTTATTAACCAATTTTAAACGTTACCTAATCGGATGGAAAATCAGTCCAGTAGACTAATAAATGAGGCAGTAGAAAAACGAGTTATATATATAAGTTCCGATTAAATATCTCTTCCTTAAATTATTATTAAACTTACATCGAAATTCAAAACCAATTAAAGATTTTGCAAAACCAAATACACATTTTTTCATAAAGGGTTAATATAGCAAAATTTTGGGAAATCTTTGACGGGCCATAACTCAAAAACTAATGGCTAAAACGTTCTGAAACCAATTTATTCGAATTTAGCATCCCTTAAAACATCGGTATGCAAGTTTTCAGCCCATTTGCTGAAACTTAAAGGATTGAGTTGGTGTATAAGATAAATTTAAGACCCTCCTCCCTATTTCAGGGGCAACCCAGTAATTGATGTCAATTTCAACAAAAAAATGATTTTGGTAAATGTTTGCTTTATTATTATTATTATTATGCGGTGATATTAAATTAATATTACATTTTGATTAAAAATTTGTTGGACCTTCACACATTTTTTAAAATTCACAATAAACATTACAAAATTTTATACATAAAAAAATAATAGCTATTTAAAATAAGAAAAAATATTGTCAATAAGATAAAATTAGTTAGTCTCTTTGATTGATGATCGCCATCATTCTAATGATTCAGTCAGTGATCCGTCGATCGTTTGGTTAGCGCATTTGTAAACATCCAATCCATTGATAGTAGTGATTCGGATACCGATTCATCTGCCAGATGTGAATTAATTGATGGTGATGGAGTCATCATCATATTGTCATTAAAATTATTATTGGTTTGTGCATCGTGTGAGTGTGATTGCGCTTCTGATTGATATATAATTTTGTTTGGACACGGCACAATATTAAGATGTGGTAAAACATATTTATCCTTTTGAATTTCATTTGGTACTATTATTGCTTGATAGTTTGATGACGAATTAAATCCGTAATTATAATTTGATGTTGCATTCGAATCGAAAATTAAATTAACTGATGATGATGATGGATTACCCATTACGGATTCATTTGAATCCCCTTTATTTTGTATATTATTCGTGCTGGGCTTAATATGCACTTCCTGAATATGTGTTGATAAATTACTTTTGTCTTCAAACGTTTTTTCACACACATCACATTGATAATGAGGTATAACACCTGAATGAATAGTACGAATATGTCTGTTTAAATTACCCATTTGTGCAAAGGCTTTTCCACATTCGAGGCAATCATACGGTTTTTCACGGATATGGATATCTTTAATATGTTGGTTTAAATTACTTTTGGGTGCAAAAGCTATTCCACACACCTTACAACAATAAGGTTTTTCACCGGTATGAATAGCACGAATATGTTGGTTTAAATTAACTTTGGCTGCAAAAGCTATTCCACACACCTTACAACAATAAGGTTTTTCACCGGTATGAGTGCGAGTAGGGATCTTTAAATCCCAATTTGTTACAAATTCTTTTCCACAATCATGACAACGATGAGGTTTTTCACGGGTATGAATAGCACGAATATGTTTGTTTAAACTACCAATTTGTGAAAAGGCTTTTTCACATACCTTGCAATCGTAAGGTTTTTCGCCTGTATGCGTTCGAATGTGTCTGTTGAAATTGTATTTACTTGTAAAGTATTTCTCACAAGTTTCACACCGAAATTTAGTTTTCTCACCAACATTTGATTTCGTATTCATATTTATTTTGTTTTTTTTTTTTTTGCAAATTAATGAATGTTTTAATCCCGCACCCTTAAATCAATGTATTTTTACCTTTGATTGTCAATTTTATAAAATCTTTAACTTAAAACTCACGTTTTTTTTTTAATTTAATTTAACTTAAGTTTAAAAAATTTTAATTTTATTTATAATTTTGTAAAATTCACTAATGAAAATATTAAACAAATTTAATTATAAAATAAACAAATTTTTTAAAATGTACCGTCGTTTTGAAACGCAACCGAATTATTAAATGATAATTAATTTTTATATATAAAATCTATTTCAAAACAAAAATCAAGAATATTCCAACACACAAACAATTAATAAAAATAAATATAATAAAAAAGCGCCATCAGATAAAAACACCTGTAACAGGAAGCACATACTGATGCGGTGACCTGATGGTACTGACGATGGTTCGGGTAAGGGGAATTGAATTTATCACCAAATTAACTCATCACCAACAATCTTGTCCGAACACGAAATATATATTCAAATTCATTCCATCCATTGCGAACAGCAGAACAGCGGATTTGTGATGGGATCCGGGAAAAACTTTCCGCGGAATGTTATTTTGTATCATTTATTGTTACCACCAAACACACTAAAATAGCTAAAATTATCAAATAATCAAATATCTTCAATACTTTGATTGAAATATACAACAATAAAGAATATTCCGAAAATTCTGAAAAGCCATAGAAAATCTTAGTTTGGTAGTTTCCGAGACAAAGAAAAATAAGACAAGCGAATGGACAAAATTTTTAATGGGATTTTTTTTTTTAGGATCAAAGTTAGTTCCCATTCCCAGGAGAGCAAAATACGATAAAAAAAGTTAAACGATACAAAATAATATTCCGCACGCAAACTACAAAGTACGTGTACTTAAAAGGAATTTATTATGCATGTAAATTTTGTATTTGTTTATCTACACTGAAAAAAAATTCGGCGATATTAACTTCTAACATTCTAATAAAAGAAAGTTTTCTTGTATACATCCGAAAGAAATATATTTATTTGTATGCAAGCAAACTTTCTTTTTAGACCGATTAGTTTGTCATCCTTCCTGTTAAAAACAAGGTCAGCCGAGTATTAGACTGGGTGGATAATATCTGGCTGGGAAAAAGGACTCCAAACTTAGGGGAAGGATAAACCGGGGATGCCCGCACGCCAGGTGGGGTATTATCTCAATTACTGTGGAATTTCACTATGGACTCATTCACTGTCAAATGTATGGAGGAAATAAATGTGCACACTGTAGGGTATGCAGACGACTTAGCGCTAACGTTGCAGGGAAAATTCCTGGCCACCATCGGGGAGAAGTCATGGGTTCAGAAGCTCTTCGGGTGACGGAGAGATGGTCGGGTAGGAGAAGGAAGACGCCGACTTAATTGCGTTTTCAAGGAATCAACAAGGAGTCTGGAATTGAGGTCTTTAAGCCTTTTTGGAACGGATCTTAAACTGTCTTAAACGGTGGTCAAATATCTGCTGGGTGTCAATCTGGATAGGAGACTGGTCTGGGAGCATCATGTGGAGGGAAAGATCCAGCCCGTTAGCTCAAACTTAAAGGATTCGGTGAAAAATCCAAATTTTCATAAGGGGTTAGTATAGCAAAATTTTGGGAAATCTTTGACGGGCCATAACTCAAAAACTAATGGCTAAAACGTTCTGAAACCACTTTATTCGGATTTAGCATCCCTTAAAACATAAGTATGCAAGTTTTCAGCCCGTTTGCTCAAACTTAAAGGATTCGGTGAAAAATCCAATTTTTCATAAGGGGTTAGTATAGCAAAATTTTGGGAATTCTTTCACGAGTCATAACTCAAAAACTAATGGCTAAAACGTTCTGAAACCAATTTATTCGGATTTAGCATCCCTTAAAACATAAGTATGCAAGTTTTCAGCCCGTTTGCTCAAACTTAAAGGATTCGGTGAAAAATCCAATTTTTCATAAGGGGTTAGTATAGCAAAATTTTGGGAAATCTTTCACGAGTCATAACTCAAAAACTAATGGCTAAAATGTTCTGAAACCAATTTATTCGGATTTAGCATCCCTTAAAACATAAGTATGCAAGTTTTCAGCCCGTTTGCTCAAACTTAAAGGATTCGATGAAAAATCCAATTTTTCATAAGGGGTTAGTATAGCAAAATTTTGGGAAATTTTGGACGGGCCAGAACTCAAAAACTAATGGCTAAAATGTTCTGAAACCAATTTATTCGGATTCAGCACCCCTTAAAACATAAGTATGCAAGTTTTCAGCCCGTTTGCTCAAACTTAAAGGATTCGATGAAAAATCCAATTTTTCATAAGGGGTTAGTATAGCAAAATTTTGGGAAATCTTTGACGGGCCAGAACTCAAAAACTAATGGCTAAAACGTTCTGAAACCACTTTATTCGGATTTAGCATCCCTTAAAACATAAGTATGCAAGTTTTCAGCCCGTTTGCTCAAACTTAAAGGATTCGGTGAAAAATCCAATTTTTCATAAGGGGTTAGTATAGCAAAATTTTGGGAATTCTTTCACGAGTCATAACTCAAAAACTAATGGCTAAAACGTTCTGAAACCAATTTATTCGGATTTAGCATCCCTTAAAACATAAGTATGCAAGTTTTCAGCCCGTTTGCTCAAACTTAAAGGATTCGGTGAAAAATCCAATTTTTCATAAGGGGTTAGTATAGCAAAATTTTGGGAAATCTTTCACGAGTCATAACTCAAAAACTAATGGCTAAAATGTTCTGAAACCAATTTATTCGGATTTAGCATCCCTTAAAACATAAGTATGCAAGTTTTCAGCCCGTTTGCTCAAACTTAAAGGATTCGATGAAAAATCCAATTTTTCATAAGGGGTTAGTATAGCAAAACGTTGGGAAATCTTTGACGGGCCATAACTCAAAAACTAATTGCTAAAACGTTCTGCAACCAATTTATTCGGATTTAGCATCCCTTAAAACATAAGTATGGAAGTTTTCAGCCCGTTTGCTCAAACTTAAAGGATTCGATGAAAAATCCAATTTTTCATAAGGGGTTAGTATAGCAAAACGTTGGGAAATCTTTGACGGGCCATAACTCAAAAACTAATTGCTAAAACGTTGTGCAACCAATTTATTCGGATTTAGCATCCCTTAAAACATAAGTATGGAAGTTTTCAGCCCGTTTGCTCAAACTTAAAGGATTCGATGAAAAATCCAATTTTTCATAAGGGGTTAGTATAGCAAAACGTTGGGAAATCTTTGACGGGCCATAACTCAAAAACTAATGGCTAAAACGTTCTGAAACCAATTTATTCGGATTTAGCATCCCTTAAAACATAAGTATGGAAGTTTTCAGCCCGTTTGCTCAAACTTAAAGCATTCGATGAAAAATCCAAATTTTCATAAGGGGTTAGTATAGCAAAATTTTGGGAAATCTTTGTCGGGCCATAACTCAAAAACTAATGGCTAAAACGTTGTGAAACCAATTTATTCGGATTCAGCATCCCTTAAAACATAAGTATGCAAGTTTTCAGCCCGTTGGCTCAAACTTAAGGTATTCGGTGAAAAATCCATTTTTTCGTAAGGGCAAAACTTTGGAAAATATTTGATGCGCCATAACTCAAAAACTAATGGCTAAAACGTTCTGAAACCAATTTATTCGGATTTAGCATCCCTTAAAACACAAGTATGCAAGTTTTCAGCCCGTTTGCTCAAACTTAAAGCATTCGATGAAAAATCCAAATTTTCATAAGGGGTTAGTATAGCAAAATTTTGGGAAATCTTTGTCGGGCCATAACTCAAAAACTAATGGCTAAAACGTTCTGAAACCAATTTATTCGGATTCAGCACCCCTTAAAACATAAGTATGCAAGTTTTCAGCCCGTTTGCCCAAACTTAAAGGATTCGATGAAAAATCCAATTTTTCATAAGCGGTTAGTATAGCAAAATTTTGGGAATTTTTTGACGAGTCATAACTCAAAAACTAATGGCTAAAACGTTCTGAAACCAATTTATTCGGATTTAGCATCCCTTAAAACATAAGTATGCAAGTTTTCAGCCCGTTTGCTCAAACTTAAAGTTTTCGGTGAAAAATCCAATTTTTCATAAGGGGTTAGTATAGCAAAATTTTGGGAAATCTTTGACAGGCCAGAACTCAAAAACTAATGGCTAAAACGTTCTGAAACCAATTTATTCGGATTCAGAACCCCTTAAAACATAAGTATGCAAGTTTTCAGCCCGTTTGCTCAAACTTAAAGGATTCGATGAAAAATCCAATTTTTCATAAGGGGTTAGTATAGCAAAATTTTGGGAAATATTTGACGGGCCAGAACTCAAAAACTAATCGCTAAAACGTTCTGAAACCAATTTATTCGGATTTAGCATCCCTTAAAACATAAGTATGGAAGTTTTCAGCGCGTTTGCTCAAACTTAAAGCATTCGATGAAAAATCCAAATTTTCATAAGGGGTTAGTATAGCAAAATTTTGGGAAATCTTTGTCGGGCCATAACTCAAAAACTAATGGCTAAAACGTTCTGAAACCAATTTATTCGGATTCAGCACCCCTTAAAACATAAGTATGCAAGTTTTCAGCCCGTTTGCTCAAACTTAAAGGATTCGATGAAAAATCCAATTTTTCATAAGCGGTTAGTATAGCAAAATTTTGGGAATTCTTTGACGAGTCATAACTCAAAAACTAATGGCTAAAACGTTCTGAAACCAATTTATTCGGATTTAGCATCCCTTAAAACATAAGTATGGAAGTTTTCAGCCCGTTTGCTCAAACTTAAAGCATTTGATGAAAAATCCAAATTTTCATAAGGGGTTAGTATAGCAAAATTTTGGGAAATCTTTGTCGGGCCATAACTCAAAAACTAATGGCTAAAACGTTCTGAAACCAATTTATTCGGATTTAGTATCCATTAAAACATAAGTATGCAAGTTTTCAGGAAGTTTGCTCAAACTTAAAGTTTTCGGTGAAAAATCCAATTTTTTTAAGGGGTTAGTATAGCAAAATTTTGGGAAATCTTTGACGGGCCAGAACTCAAAAACTAATGGCTAAAACGTTCTGAAACCAATTTATTCGGATTCAGCATCCCTTAAAACATAAGTATGGAAGTTTTCAGCCCGTTTGCTCAAACTTAAAGGATTCGATGAAAAATCCAATTTTTCATAAGGGGTTAGTATAGCAAAATTTTGGGAAATCTTTGACGGGCCAGAACTCAAAAACTAATGGCTAAAACGTTCTGAAACCAATTTATTCGGATTTAGCATCCCTTAAAACATAAGTATGGAAGTTTTCAGCCCGTTTGCTCAAACTTAAAGCATTCGATGAAAAATCCAAATTTTCATAAGGGGTTAGTATAGCAAAATTTTGGGAAATCTTTGTCGGGCCATAACTCAAAAACTAATGGCTAAAATGTTCTGAAACCAATTTATTCGGATTTAGCATCCTTTAAAACATAAGTATGCAAGTTTTCAGCCCGTTTGCTCAAACTTAAAGTTTTCGGTGAAAAATCCAATTTTTCATAAGGGGTTAGTATAGCAAAATTTTGGGAAATCTTTGACAGGCCAGAACTCAAAAACTAATGGCTAAAACGTTCTGAAACCAATTTATTCGGATTCAGCACCCCTTAAAACATAAGTATGCAAGTTTTCAGCCCGTTTGCTCAAACTTAAAGGATTCGATGAAAAATCCAATTTTTCATAAGGGGTTAGTATAGCAAAATTTTGGGAAATCTTTGACGGGCCAGAACTCAAAAACTAATGGCTAAAACGTTCTGAAACCAATTTATTCGGATTTAGCATCCCTTAAAACATAAGTATGGAAGTTTTCAGCGCGTTTGCTCAAACTTAAAGCATTCGATGAAAAATCCAAATTTTCATAAGGGGTTAGTATAGCAAAATTTTGGGAAATCTTTGTCGGGCCATAACTCAAAAACTAATGGCTAAAACGTTCTGAAACCAATTTATTCGGATTCAGCACCCCTTAAAACATAAGTATGCAAGTTTTCAGCCCGTTTGCTCAAACTTAAAGGATTCGATGAAAAATCCAATTTTTCATAAGCGGTTAGTATAGCAAAATTTTGGGAATTCTTTGACGAGTCATAACTCAAAAACTAATGGCTAAAACGTTCTGAAACCAATTTATTCGGATTTAGCATCCCTTAAAACATAAGTATGGAAGTTTTCAGCCCGTTTGCTCAAACTTAAAGCATTTGATGAAAAATCCAAATTTTCATAAGGGGTTAGTATAGCAAAATTTTGGGAAATCTTTGTCGGGCCATAACTCAAAAACTAATGGCTAAAACGTTCTGAAACCAATTTATTCGGATTTAGCATCCATTAAAACATAAGTATGCAAGTTTTCAGGAAGTTTGCTCAAACTTAAAGTTTTCGGTGAAAAATCCAATTTTTCATAAGGGGTTAGTATAGCAAAATTTTGGGAAATCTTTGACGGGCCAGAACTCAAAAACTAATGGCTAAAACGTTCTGAAACCAATTTATTCGGATTCAGCATCCCTTAAAACATAAGTATGGAAGTTTTCAGCCCGTTTGCTCAAACTTAAAGGATTCGATGAAAAATCCAATTTTTCATAAGGGGTTAGTATAGCAAAATTTTGGGAAATCTTTGACGGCCCATAACTCAAAAACTAATGGCTAAAACGTTCTGAAACCAATTTATTCGGATTTAGCATCCCTTAAAACATAAGTATGGAAGTTTTCAGCCCGTTTGCTCAAACTTAAAGCATTCGATGAAAAATCCAAATTTTCATAAGGGGTTAGTATAGCAAAATTTTGGGAAATCTTTGTCGGGCCATAACTCAAAAACTAATGGCTAAAACGTTCTGAAACCAATTTATTCGGATTTAGCATCCTTTAAAACATAAGTATGCAAGTTTTCAGCCCGTTTGCTCAAACTTAAAGGATTCGGTGAAAAATCCAATTTTTCATAAGGGGTTAGTATAGCAAAATTTTGGGAAATCTTTGACGGGCCAGAACTCAAAAACTAATGGCCAAAACGTTCTGAAACCAATTTATTCGGATTTAGCATCCCTTAAAACATAAGTATGCAAGTTTTCAGCCCGTTTGCTCAAACTTAAAGGATTCGGTGAAAAATCCAATTTTCATAAGGGGTTAGTATAGCAAAATTTTGGGAAATCTTTGACGGGCCAGAACTCAAAAACTAATGGCTAAAACGTTCTGAAACCAATTTATTCGGATTTAGCATCCCTTAAAACATAAGTATGCAAGTTTTCAGCCCGTTTGCTCAAACTTAAAGGATTCGGTGAAAAATCCAATTTTCATAAGGGGTTAGTATAGCAAAATTTTGGGAAATCTTTGACGGGCCAGAACTCAAAAACTAATGGCTAAAACGTTCTGAAACCAATTTATTCGGATTTAGCATCCCTTAAAACATAAGTATGCAAGTTTTCAGCCCGTTTGCTCAAACTTAAAGGATTCGATGAAAAATCCAATTTTTCATAAGGGGTTAGTATAGCAAAATTTTGGGAAATCTTTGTCGGGCCATAACTCAAAAACTAATGGCTAAAACGTTCTGAAACCAATTTATTCGGATTTAGCATCCATTAAAACATAAGTATGCAAGTTTTCAGGAAGTTTGCTCAAACTTAAAGTTTTCGGTGAAAAATCCAATTTTTCATAAGGGGTTAGTATAGCAAAATTTTGGGAAATCTTTGACGGGCCAGAACTCAAAAACTAATGGCTAAAACGTTCTGAAACCAATTTATTCGGATTCAGCATCCCTTAAAACATAAGTATGGAAGTTTTCAGCCCGTTTGCTCAAACTTAAAGGATTCGATGAAAAATCCAATTTTTCATAAGGGGTTAGTATAGCAAAATTTTGGGAAATCTTTGACGGGCCAGAACTCAAAAACTAATGGCTAAAACGTTCTGAAACCAATTTATTCGGATTTAGCATCCCTTAAAACATAAGTATGCAAGTTTTCAGCCCGTTTGCTCAAACTTAAAGGATTCGGTGAAAAATCCAATTTTCATAAGGGGTTAGTATAGCAAAATTTTGGGAAATCTTTTACGGGCCAGAACTCAAAAACTAATGGCTAAAACGTTCTGAAACCAATTTATTCGGATTTAGCATCCCTTAAAACATAAGTATGCAAGTTTTCAGCCCGTTTGCTCAAACTTAAAGGATTCGGTGAAAAATCCAATTTTCATAAGGGGTTAGTATAGCAAAATTTTGGGAAATCTTTGACGGGCCAGAACTCAAAAACTAATGGCTAAAACGTTCTGAAACCAATTTATTCGGATTTAGCATCCCTTAAAACATAAGTATGCAAGTTTTCAGGAAGTTTGCTCAAACTTAAAGTTTTCGGTGAAAAATCCAATTTTTCATAAGGGGTTAGTATAGCAAAATTTTGGGAAATCTTTGACGGGCCAGAACTCAAAAACTAATGGCTAAAACGTTGTCAGAGCTCCGAGTGGGTTTTCTCACAGACATAATAAAATATGAACTATTTTCTGCAAGATGCATGAATTAACACAATTTTGAACAGTGAAACAATTGTTCAACCAAACTTTATTTATTGACTTTAAATTACTTTCAACTTACAATATTTGAAATACTTAAAATACTCAAAATACTTAAAAATACTTAAAATACCTTATTATCTTTTATATCAATGCTGGCTGCCTGCGGTGGGGATGTTGATGTTTAATCTGGATGCTGGATGAGTGAAATTTTGTTGAATCATATGTTGTATTTCTCGCTGACCTTATTCACTTTTTACTATTTTAACTTACAATACTAATTTAATTTATAATTTAATTTAGTAATTTATTTAATACCGTTTTATTATTTAATATTTATTATTTTATTTATTTAATACCGTTTTATACACTTGTCGGTTTTTAATTCTTTTTTCTTTTTATATTTAAAATTCATTATATTCTTATTATTATTACACTATTGAACTTTCTTGTCTCACTACAAATTCTTAACTCCTCGTTTTTTTAATTTATTTTATGAATTTTTATGATGATAATTTCATCAAAGTTTTTCCTTTACCAAGAACCCCCCCAAAAGGTGTTCTTTTGGTGTAGCGTTTTATAATTAACCTTTTATCATAATAATTGGTGTCGTGTGTAAATCGTTGGTATTATTTATTTTATTGATGTAGCGTTTTTATGATTTTACTCTTGGTGTTAATCAGTGGTGTCGTGTGTAAATCGTTGGTATTAAAAATGGGTGTCACCGATTGACATAGCATTGACGTGGGATTGTTGTTGGTTAGATATATATTGAGCGTAATCATTTCCTTTGGTATTTTTTGCTTATGCTTTCCTGTGGTGTTTTTTGCTTATGACGGATATCAACTCATGAGAATTCAATAAGCATATAGTTGTACATATATAAATATTTTGTAGATTCAGCATTATGTGATCCCAGTGAACCAGTAAATATATAGTCACCATTCACACTGGAACACAGACATATATGCAAAAGAGTTCCACTCTCGTATCCCGTGGTTCCCGTGACGACGTAAAAACACATCAAGTTTAATGGGTTCAAACTATCGCTTTTCCCATAGGTCTTGGTCTCATGGATTTTGTCGATGTTGCATTGCTATACAATTCGTTTGTGTATATATAAATATATGCATGTAAAAATGCAAAGGCATCACATTCGCATAATTGATATTTTATGGAATTTGTGCATTAAATATATAATAAATATAAGTATATATAACATAGTTATATAGGTATGTTAATAATACCAAGTATGTAATTTGAAATCCCAGGTTCATTTTTAAATATTAATAAACATAGATATATGTACACATATATAGTTGATACATTATTAATGCATATGAGGCATATTGACGTCCAGGGTTATGTGAATATAATTTTATATTAATAATATTTATTTCAACCCGACATACCACATAATATGTATAGCCTAATATCGAATTAATGTTTTTGTTTAATAATGTTGCATATGTAAAACTTCTCCATCTATCGTAATATAGTTAATGGTGTATAATATGTAAGGGTGTCTATTTGTCCCATGACATCCCTCCACCCTCCGAAAAAAATTTTTTACGGAATTTAAAAAATTGAAGTTGTAAATATCGCCTTGTAATTACCACTCCATCCGCATATTTTGTTACAGCATAATCTACTTAATTTTATTTGCTTACAAGATAGGTTATTCATTAATTTATGTTAACATAGTATTTATTTCTAAATGAACCCCATTAATATTATTTCTATTTAGATATTACTTATTATTATTTTATTTATTATTTAACTCTTATAAAAACGAACCATTTATAAATGAATAAATTTATTGATTACAAATTACAAGGTGTAATTGTTGTATGATTAGCATTATATCATTACATAAATCTCTAATAATGCTACTATAAAGTATTAAAAGAACCATTGTATTACCTATATATTTTAATTCTAAATTGATTATTTTCTTAATATCTAAGAAAAATATATATATATTTTTTTTTTATTTCAAATTAATAAATTTTAATATCTTTTACTTCGATTATAAAATTTTAATTATTCGTTTGTATTTAACCCATTATTTATATTTAGCAATAGATTTCAAATTTTAATATAATATAAGGTTCGGTAGACAAAATTTCACATGATTGTGTAAACAATTCTTAACACCTAAAGTAAGATATTATAACATCTTAAATATAAATTATACAAAATTAAATTAATGATATTAATTATTGCGATATATATATAATAAATAATTCTTAAAAAAAAATTATATCTTATAAATTTTAGAGTAAATCGGTATAAATTATATATATTTTAATTTCAACAGCATTATCAAATTTAACTGTTTTATAGCCCCTGTTAACTGTCTTGAAGACTCGGGAATTTGTATTAATATGTTAATTGAATCTGAAAACTGTTCGTATATGACAAAAATGATTATAGTGATTAGCAATAGGGTAGAAACCGAAATTAGTGAATTTTTTTTTTTAATATTTAATGGAATGGTGTTATGTTGCAGTTCGGATTAAAAAAAAAATGTATTTCACCATTAGGTTCGGTGAATGTTCCATAGGATGAATTTCAAAAGGAACAAAAACCCATATTGAGTGCATGAAGTGAACAATAACAAGTTCCATATCTGCTACTAAACCTATATTATTTAAAAGAAATGTAAAATGAAAGTATTAGTTTTAATTATTATATTTAGTGATTATATATTTTTAGCCTGTTATTATGAACGCGTTTTTTGCGTCGACCCATTAAAATTGTTGTATTGACCGCGTTATTAACTTCAACGACTTCATATGGTCCCAACCAAATATTGGATAATTTATGTTGTCTGGTCTCATTTTTCAACATAACCAGATCGCCTACTTTAAACACCATATCTTTCGCATTCGCATCATAATATTGCTTTGATTTAATCCTTGATTTAAAACTATTTTGTCGTGCAATTTCATAAGTTTTTTGTAATTTAAATTTTAATTGATTATAATAACTTTCGTGATCATAAATGGGCTCGGTTGGTTTTTGCAAATTTGTGGGTATTTCCGCCGTAAAACCGAACAAACAATCGGATGGCGTTAATTTCGTTGAACTATGTAACGTATTATTATGGACATGAGATGCCTGTCTTAACCATGCATCCCAATTTTGTGGACTTTCCTCAACAAAACATCTCAAATAGTCCGCTAATGGACCGTGACTTCTCTCTAACATACCGTTTGATTGTGGATGATATGCGGTGGTTTGCATCTTTTTAATTTTTAATAATTTACAAACGCCCTTAAATAAATTACCAACGAAATTGGCACCTTGATCTGTTACCAACACCTTTGGAATTCTGTATCGCGAAATTATTTCATCGTAAAACGTTCGAGCTACTGTTTCTGCTGTAGCATCTGGAATTGCGTAACAGTCCATGAAACGAGTTAAATTATCCTGAAATGTGAGTATGTACTTGTTACCAGAATGGGTTGTGGGTAACGGACCTACTATGTCCAAATAAACCTTATCAAATGGAAGTTTTGGTGTATCAGTAATTATCATCGGCATTTTGTTAGATCGAGATTTTTTATTCCCCTGACATTGTTTGCATTTCTTAATATATTCCTTTATATCCCTCATCATTCCCTTCCATTGGTATTGTTTCTTGACCCTGTGCAATGTTTTCCAAACCCCTTGATGACCACCCAATGGTGTATCATGAAAACTTCTCATTACCGTTTGAATATCATCTTTATTTGACAACTCTTCGATTTTATTTAAATCCCCCACGGCTATTTTATTGATATCGTTTTCCTCATTGACATCCACCGAATTAACTTTATCTTGTATTTTGATATCTTTTGGTACAATATTCTCCTCAAGTTTTTTGGTCCGCGCGCGTGTCTGAACCACTTCTATTTTATTTGTATTTTCTTTTGATATGCGACTTAATGCATCGGCATTCGTATTAAACTTTCCGGGCTTATATTCTATGTTATAATTATATTCCGACAACTTATGATGAAAACGTAACAACCTAGACGTTGGATCCTTAATATTAAATACCCCTAACAACGGTCTATGATCGGTATAAATTGTGAATCTACGTCCCAATAAATAACTCCTGAAATTCTTTGTTGCCCAAACCATTGCAAGTAATTCCCTTTCAATTGTGGAATACCTTTGCTCCGCGCTATTCAACGATCGACTAGCATACGCAATAGGGCGATCTTCTCCTGGTTTCCCTTGAGAAAGAACCGCACCTAGAGCGTCACCACTAGCGTCGGTTGTTAAGATAAATGGTTTGGCAAAATCCGGATATATGAGAACTTGTGGCGAAATGAGTGCCATTTTTAATTCATTGAATGATTTTTCGCATTCCTCAGACCACGTATATGTCGAAGTTTTCTTCATTAAATCATTCAAAGGACACGAAATTTTTGAAAAATTTGGGATAAATTTTCTGTAATAATTTGCAAAACCTAACCATGATTGCAATTGTTTAACATTTTTTGGTGTTGGATATTCAGACACACAAGCCGTTTTGGATGGATCGGGGCTTGCGCCTTCTTTGGTGCATTTATGACCTAAATAAATAACTTCCTTTTTTAAAAATTGACATTTTTTAATTTTTATTTTTAAATTAAATTTTCTTAATCTATCAAATACAGCAGCTAATTTATTATGATGATCAATTAAATTTTTCCCATAAATTACAATATCGTCAATATATACAAAACATTCAATACCATGCAAACCCATTAACACATAATTCATAATTCTTTGGAATGTAGCAGGAGCACCAGTCAAACCGAAAGGCATTCTTTTAAATTCGTAATGACCGTAAGGCGTACTAAATGCCGTTTTAGGCGCATCCCTAGGTTCCATCAATACCTGATGATAACCACTAGCTAAATCCAAAGTACTGAAATATCGCGAATGTCCAAGCTGATCTAATATATCTTCAATTCGCGGCAGTGGGAATGCATCTTTGATGGTTATTTGATTCAATTTTCTAAAATCAAACACCAATCTCCAACGCTTGGTACCGTCCGAATCTGACTTTTTAGGTACCACCAACAAAGGTGTATTCCAAGGACTTTTACTCGGGCTAATAATACCGTCTTCTAACATATTTCCTACTTCCTCATTTATGAACTCCTTATGTATTTCCGGTAATCTATAATTTTTTTGATTTATTGCGGGATGATTTTGCAATGTGGGTATGGTATGTCCAACAACGTCAGTGTATGACAATTTATCTCCTTCAAGGTAAAAAACATCATTATACTTAACACATAAATCCACTAACGTCTCTCTTTCCTCCTTATTTAAATCTTCCTCTGTATTTAATTCACTAACTAATCTTTTAATTCTATCCTCATTTTGACCATTCAGGCCCTTGCCGTTCGCCAACTTTGTCATTAAATTAATTAATTTGTTATTATTTTCTACGTTATAATTTTTTAAATTATCATATCTTAAATTTAGTTTTCTTAATTCTATGTTTTTCTCATTTATATTAATAATTGCGACAGGCGCTTCATAATTGCTAACTTTTGAAATCGAATTGCCAACGTAAATTCCCTCTATAATCTCCTCTGATTTCACTAAAATGGATCCCGTGCGTATAGGCATCCTAACCATCAATACAATTTTCGACCTGGCTGGTATATTATAAATAACTTCTCCCAATAAACGATTTGATTTAATCTGCTTAATTTTACTATTTATCATATTATTATTTTCTACTTCTTTACTTACTTTATTAAAATCCTGTGTATTTAAAACTTTTACAATATTTTCTTGTTTAATATTTTCTATTCTTTGTTTAATTAATGTTTCCGCCAAACAAGCGTGTACTTTCGATGAACCGAACGATATGTTGGAAGATTCCACGGGAGAATCAATTTCAGATTTTCCAGGCAATGACAGTGACCGATTATCGCCATGCCTTCCTTTAAATGCGCATTTTAAAAGAACCATGTCACCGGTGACAGATTTACCATTTGGACATTCTGAACCCTTCACATCAACTCCATTCACTCGTTCTACAACTTTATTATTTCCTACCCCAATATTTAATTTAACTTCATTATTTTTCTTCGCACTATTAATTAATTCCATCTTACAAATTTTATCAAAATCAACAATATCATCATTATATAATGTATTTTTCTCAACTTTCACAACTCGAGTTTGCTTTGGCGGTATGTCGGAAAATTCATTTGTTGAATTATTTTCGTATAGATTATTTAATTTCTTCGTTGATCGGTGATCACTTTGCGTTCTTTTAAATGGCCTTTTTAAAAGAGGCATAGCTTCGATCAAGAAGTCATTATTTAACCTATTCGAATCCTTCATTTCCACCTTGTTTCCCCCGACTCCCCGTTCTTTCACATTTAAATTTTGTTTATTAATAACTTCCTCGTTTATAATTGGCTTTGAAACTTGCTTAATATTTAACTTTTTATTATTATTCATATTTGCTCCGAAGGTGGGACTCCCCAAGTGGTCAGCTTCCTTTGCGAATTTATCAATAACCGCGTTAGTTTTTTGGGACATTTCGTGCGAGAAATGATTTTGGGGTTTCATTGGCATTGTCAGAAACAATGTACCATCTGGGCTAAACAACGAAAATGTGTTTGCAATGGCATTGATTATGGACGTTCCATTTAAGAAATCCCTCCCGATTAACCCATTTGCGGGTATACACTCGGTATCATTTATGACACCTAATGTAATTTGCAATGTATTCTCTCTGGTCGCTATACCAATTTTACCGGTGATTGACCCTTGAGTCGTATCACAACCTCCGAAAGCACCTCCAACTTGAACCTTATCTAAATTATTTATATCTTTCAAATTTTTTATAGCATTACTTTTTATTAAACTAATTTCTGCTCCCGTATCAATTAGAAATATGTTATTACCGTCTTTACATATGTCGATGGGTAGCCTAACGTATATTTTATTTATATTGTTATTACCTATTTTATTAAATATTGTATTTCCCGTCACTAATTTTGTAATGTTATTTTTAACTATTGTATTTTTATTATTTAAGTTTTGTTGGCATTCTAATTTATTATCTAAAGGTTTTAGGCTACTCATTATCTCCTTCTGACCAACACTACGGATTTCTAGTTTGGTCGTTACTCGTTTTTTTCTCGGGGTTCATTTTTTTGCCCCGTATTATTATTTTGGGACTGACCCAATATTGCCCTACTATTACCTAATTTATTAAAACCAACATTTCTTCTTGCATTACATCTAGCGAAAGTATGACCAAATCGGTTACAGTATGTGCATTGTTCCTGCCTAATATTTGCATTATTATTATTATTTGCATTATTATTATTATTTCCGGTTCTATAATTATTGGAATTATTATTATTATTATTATAATTACCCACGCTATTATTGTACCCATTTCGATTACCCCCGCGATTGTCATTGACCGCATTATTGAAATAACCATTGTACGTACCACCACGATTAGGCATGCGAAACTGTAGTCCATTTGAAACGTTATTGAACCCATTATCCGATCTCAAATTGTTGTTATATCTCTGTCCATTATTGTTTTGAAAAGTGTTTCTATTGATATTTTGATTGACATAAAAATTACTATTGTTTGGACATGTCTGTACATTATGTCCATAAACTTTACACGAGTTACAAAAGGGAGTGGACTTGCGTAAATTGCAATCCACATACGTATGATTAAATTTGCTACAGAAACCACACTTCAAAATTGGTTGATATTTCATAACATTGTCGTTATCCGTATTTACCAAGAAGTTTTTTGATTGCACGGCAGTACGTTGGAAAGGATTATTCACTTTTAATAATAACTCCGTTTTAATTAATGCCTCAACGGCCTGGTCAAAGTGAATCGTATCAAGTGTTAATGCGAACTGTCGTAAATTGGGATCCAAAAGCCCGCATTTTAATATACGCAACTTTTGTTCCTCAGTTTCTTTAATTAAAACCTGTGCCACGAGTTCCTTATAATCAGATTTCAATATTTCAATTACACATTGCGCACACTTATCTATCTTCCTTGCAAATGAAGTTATTGATTCCGTGGGCAATTGGAAAGTATTTTTCAATTCGGCATTTGCTGTATCTAACGACTTTTTGGAAATATACCTATGTCTTAATGTTGCACTAAATCCATCTAATGTGGTAACATTTAACCCTCTTATCAGTTCAAACGCGTCACCCGTTAATCGCGTACACAAAGCCGTAACAAATTTACCCTCATCCTCACTATCAATACATTTATGTGCATATTCGCATGCACCTAAAAATTCTTGAATTTGGTTTACTAAATAGGGACCAGGTTCACCCGAAAATCGTGGAACCAACGTTGTAACTAATTTGCCTATTTTCTGGAAATCCATGATGTAAGAATTTATGATATGATGTTTATTCGTTGCGGATGTTGAAATAATATTGGTATTTTTTAAAATTGGACGATTGTCTACTTTTTGTGGTGAATCTTGTTCCACTTGATTCAACACGCTCTGGATGTCACCGTGGATCGTTTGGAGGAATTCTAATTCAATACTTGTATTTAATTGCGTTTCTTCAATTTCCCCGAGTTCTTTCTTCAAGGAATTAATTTCAAAAGTACTTTCAATAAAACTCTTATTTGCTTCAATAAGTCCAGACGAATCCTCCGTGTCATACAATGTTAAATAACCCTTTGCAAGTAGTTCCTCTTGTAAATCCCTATTTTTTCCTTGGGCCAACTCTAATTTCACTTTTAACGTCGCCGCCTTATTCTGTGTGTCGTGCAATGTTTGTGATAATTCCCTAATACTACCCTCGTATTGTTCAGATTGTACCTCGTTATCCCTTAACGTTACTTTATTGTTCTTTATAATATCCCTTAAATGCAATACTTCTGATTTCAAATTATGAATAGTTTTTGTTAATTGAGCCTGTGGTTGTTCTAACAAAAGATCGATAATATATTCGGTCGTTTCCAATTCACTTATTTTATCGTATTTAGAATTTATATTCCGTTTTAACTCTCTATAGTCCCTATCACTTAATTTCGATTTACAACTAATCATAAGATTCTCATTCAAATTTTTGATACCCTGTTTCCAAGATTTTTGTTCATGCCTACGTTGTTTTAATTCATCATCCATCAAAGCTCATTTAATCAATACATATAAAAAAAATTAACATGACAAAACACACTCTTTATAAAAATACGCAGACTAATATTATAACCTATCATTCACGATACCAAATATATCCCAAAAAACCTAAAAATCACGAATTAACCGCATAATTTATTCCAAGATATTCATTTGTATTATATGTTCATATTAAAATAAAATTTTGTGTATATGATAATCAAAATTTATGTTCCGTATTTATTTTTCTGAATATATAAGAATAAACCATATGTTAGAATTTAATAAAAATATTTTTAAAATCAAAGGTATATATAAAAAGCGTCCCATATATTTATATATCAAAAGAAATAATTATTTAAAACATATGATCAGAATGACCCACTTTTTCCACATATAACTAACTCATATATCATAATAAAAGAAAATTATATAATATTAAACAATACGTATATGCTTAGTACAATAAATTAATTTTATTTTTATTTTTTTTTTTTTTGTTTTAAATATTTTACTTATAACATATATGATATATAACACTCAGATAATATTTAATAATCGCATATTATTGTTCATATGAAGAAAAAGCAAAACAAAATATTTAGTTACACATTACAAAAAACGTTAATACACTTTCACGATTTAAATAAAATAATTGAAACGAATTGCACGTAAAAAAACGCACTATATTTTAATTAAAATTATGATGTGTTTAAAATAGAATTAAGATGTGTTTAAATTAGATTAAATGAATGAAATCATTAAGAACGTTTTCATTAAAGTAATGTATAGTAGGGTTTACCGGCTGCGCCAATTATGTTGGTGCCGCAATTAAAAAATAATTTACAAATGAAATTGGTGTTTAACATTCAATTAATTAATTTAATTTTATATACAAATATATATAATAAATCGGGAGATTATGTCGTTGATGCAGTTCAAAAACATATTAATATTATTTAAGGAAATAAACTTACAAAATAAAACGTTAATTAAATGAATATTGAAATAGTGTAATATAATTATATAATTTTATTTAACATTTGGCATAATTTAAACAAATTTCCTATACTGAGAGCGAATTCGAAATACCGGCTGCGCCAATTATGTCAGAGCTCCGAGTGGGTTTTCTCACAGACATAATAAAATATGAACTATTTTCTGCAAGATGCATGAATTAACACAATTTTGAACAGTGAAACAATTGTTCAACCAAACTTTATTTATTGACTTTAAATTACTTTCAACTTACAATATTTGAAATACTTAAAATACTCAAAATACTTAAAAATACTTAAAATACCTTATTATCTTTTATATCAATGCTGGCTGCCTGCGGTGGGGATGTTGATGTTTAATCTGGATGCTGGATGAGTGAAATTTTGTTGAATCATATGTTGTATTTCTCGCTGACCTTATTCACTTTTTACTATTTTAACTTACAATACTAATTTAATTTATAATTTAATTTAGTAATTTATTTAATACCGTTTTATTATTTAATATTTATTATTTTATTTATTTAATACCGTTTTATACACTTGTCGGTTTTTAATTCTTTTTTCTTTTTATATTTAAAATTCATTATATTCTTATTATTATTACACTATTGAACTTTCTTGTCTCACTACAAATTCTTAACTCCTCGTTTTTTTAATTTATTTTATGAATTTTTATGATGATAATTTCATCAAAGTTTTTCCTTTACCAAGAACCCCCCCAAAAGGTGTTCTTTTGGTGTAGCGTTTTATAATTAACCTTTTATCATAATAATTGGTGTCGTGTGTAAATCGTTGGTATTATTTATTTTATTGATGTAGCGTTTTTATGATTTTACTCTTGGTGTTAATCAGTGGTGTCGTGTGTAAATCGTTGGTATTAAAAATGGGTGTCACCGATTGACATAGCATTGACGTGGGATTGTTGTTGGTTAGATATATATTGAGCGTAATCATTTCCTTTGGTATTTTTTGCTTATGCTTTCCTGTGGTGTTTTTTGCTTATGACGGATATCAACTCATGAGAATTCAATAAGCATATAGTTGTACATATATAAATATTTTGTAGATTCAGCATTATGTGATCCCAGTGAACCAGTAAATATATAGTCACCATTCACACTGGAACACAGACATATATGCAAAAGAGTTCCACTCTCGTATCCCGTGGTTCCCGTGACGACGTAAAAACACATCAAGTTTAATGGGTTCAAACTATCGCTTTTCCCATAGGTCTTGGTCTCATGGATTTTGTCGATGTTGCATTGCGATACAATTCGTTTGTGTATATATAAATATATGCATGTAAAAATGCAAAGGCATCACATTCGCATAATTGATATTTTATGGAATTTGTGCATTAAATATATAATAAATATAAGTATATATAACATAGTTATATAGGTATGTTAATAATACCAAGTATGTAATTTGAAATCCCAGGTTCATTTTTAAATATTAATAAACATAGATATATGTACACATATATAGTTGATACATTATTAATGCATATGAGGCATATTGACGTCCAGGGTTATGTGAATATAATTTTATATTAATAATATTTATTTCAACCCGACATACCACATAATATGTATAGCCTAATATCGAATTAATGTTTTTGTTTAATAATGTTGCATATGTAAAACTTCTCCATCTATCGTAATATAGTTAATGGTGTATAATATGTAAGGGTGTCTATTTGTCCCATGACAACGTTCTGAAACCAATTTATTCGGATTCAGCATCCCTTAAAACATAAGTATGGAAGTTTTCAGCCCGTTTGCTCAAACTTAAAGGATTCGATGAAAAATCCAATTTTTCATAAGGGGTTAGTATAGCAAAATTTTGGGAAATCTTTGACGGGCCAGAACTCAAAAACTAATGGCCAAAACGTTCTGAAACCAATTTATTCGGATTTAGCATCCCTTAAAACATAAGTATGCAAGTTTTCAGCCCGTTTGCTCAAACTTAAAGGATTCGGTGAAAAATCCAATTTTCATAAGGGGTTAGTATAGCAAAATTTTGGGAAATCTTTGACGGGCCAGAACTCAAAAACTAATGGCTAAAACGTTCTGAAACCAATTTATTCGGATTTAGCATCCCTTAAAACATAAGTATGCAAGTTTTCAGCCCGTTTGCTCAAACTTAAAGGATTCGGTGAAAAATCCAATTTTCATAAGGGGTTAGTATAGCAAAATTTTGGGAAATCTTTGACGGGCCAGAACTCAAAAACTAATGGCTAAAACGTTCTGAAACCAATTTATTCGGATTTAGCATCCCTTAAAACATAAGTATGGAAGTTTTCAGCCCGTTTGCTCAAACTTAAAGCATTCGATGAAAAATCCAAATTTTCATAAGGGGTTAGTATAGCAAAATTTTGGGAAATCTTTGTCGGGCCATAACTCAAAAACTAATGGCTAAAACGTTCTGAAACCAATTTATTCGGATTTAGCATCCTTTAAAACATAAGTATGCAAGTTTTCAGCCCGTTTGCTCAAACTTAAAGGATTCGGTGAAAAATCCAATTTTCATAAGGGGTTAGTATAGCAAAATTTTGGGAAATCTTTGACAGGCCAGAACTCAAAAACGAATGGCTAAAACGTTCTGAAACCAATTTATTCGGATTTAGCATCCCTTAAAACATAAGTATGGAAGTTTTCAGCCCGTTTGCTCAAACTTAAAGGATTCGGTGAAAAATCCAATTTTTCATAAGGGGTTAGTATAGCAAAATTTTGGGAAATCTTTGACGGGCCAGAACTCAAAAACTAATGGCTAAAACGTTCTGAAACCAATTTATTCGGATTTAGCATCCCTTAAAACATAAGTATGCAAGTTTTCAGCCCGTTTGCTGAAATTTAAAGGATTGAGTTGGTGTATAAAATAAATTTAAGACCCCCCTACCTTCAGATGCAACCCAGTAATTGATGTCAATTTCAACAAAAAATGTAAATGTTTGCTTTATTATTATTATTATTATGCGGCGATATTAAATTAATATTACATTTTGATAAAAAATTTATTGTGGACATTCACAAATTTGTTATAATTCACAATAAACATTACAAAATTTTATACATAAAAAAATAATAGCTATTTAAAATAAGAAAAAATATTGTCAATAAAATATATAGAAAGATAAAATTAGTTAGTCAATTTGATTGATGAACGCCATTATTCTAAAGATTCAGTCATTGATTCGTCGATCGTTTGGTTAGCTCTAATGTAAACATCCAATGTTGATAGTAGTGATTCGGATACCGATTCATCTGCCAGATGTGAATTAATTGATGGTGATGGAGTCATCATCATATTGTCATTAAAAGTATTATTGGTTTGTGCATCGTGTGAGTGTGATTGCGCTTCTGATTGAAAGATAATTGGGTTTGGACACGGCACAATATTAAGATGTGGTAAAACATGTTTATCCCTTTGAATTTCATTTGGTACTATTATTATTGCTTGACAGTTGTTTGATGGCGACCGATTTAATTCCGAGTAATTATAATTTGTTGTTGCATTCGAATCAAAAATTAAATTAACTGATGATGATGATGGATTACCCATTACGGATTCATTTGAATCCCCTTTATTTTGTATATTATTCGTGCTGGGCTTAATATGCACTTCCTGTATATGTGTTGATAAATTACTTTTGTCTTCAAACGTTTTTTCACACACATCACATTGATAATGAGGTATAACACCTGAATGAATAGTACGAATATGTCTGTTTAAATTACCCATTTGTGCAAAGGCTTTTCCACATTCGAGGCAATCATACGGTTTTTCACGGATATGGATATCTTTAATATGTTGGTTTAAATTACTTTTGGCTGCAAAAGCTATTCCACACACCTTACAACAATAAGGTTTTTCACCGGTATGAGTGCGAGTATGGATCTTTAAATCCCAATTTGTTACAAATTCTTTTCCACAATCATCACAACGATGATGTTTTTCACGGGTATGAATCGCACGAATATGTGCGTTTAAACTACCAATTTGTGAAAAGGCTTTTTCACATTCCTTGCAATCATAAGGTTTTTCGCCTGTATGCGTTCGAATGTGGACGATCAAAATGTGTTTCGTTTTGAAATATATCCCACAAGTTTCACATTGAAATTTAGTTTTCTCACAAACATTTGATTTCGTATTCATATTTATTTTGTTTTTTTTTTAAATTAATGAATGTTTTAATCCCGCACTCTTAAATCAATGTATTTTTACTTTTGATTGTCAATTTTTTAAAATCTTTAACTTAAAACTCACGTTTTTTTTTTTAATTTAAATGGTATTAAGTTTAAAAACTTTAATTTTATTTATTGCCAAAATTTTGAACAAATTTAATTATACAATAAACAAATTTTTTTTAAAATGTACCGTCGTTTTGAAACGCAACCGAATTATTAAATGATAATTAATTTTTATATATAAAATCTATTTCAAAAACAAAAATCAAGAATATACCAACACACAAACAATTAATAAAAAAATAAATATAATAATAAAAGCACTGTCAGAAAAACACCTGTAACAGGAAGCACATACTGATACGGTGACCTGATGGTACTGACGATGGTTCGGGTAAGGGGAGTTAAATTTATCACCAAATTAACTCCTCACTCAAAAAATGTTGTCCGAATACGAAATATATATTCAAATTCATTCCATCCATGCAGAACAGCAGAACATGGATTTGTGTTGGGAGCTCCTGATTTCTGATAGGATCCGGGAAAAACTTTCCGCGGAATGTTATTTTGTATCATTTATTGTTACCACCAAATTCGCTAAAATAGCTGAAATTATCAAATTAGCAAATGTCTTCAATACTCTCAATTGAAATATACAACAATATAAAGAATATTCCGAAAATTCTGAAAAGCCATAGAAAATCTTGGTTCGGTAGTTTCCGAGACAAAGAAAAATAAGACAAGCGAATGGACAAAATGTTTAATGGTATTTTTTTTTTAGGATCAAAAACGTTAGTTCCCATTCCCAGGAGAGTAAAATAGGAGATAAAAAAAAATTTAAACGATACAAAATAATATTGCGCACGCAAACTACAAAGTACGCACGTACTTAAAAGGAATTTATTATGTTGTTGTATTTTAGTATTTGTTTATCTACACTGAAAAAAAAAAAATTCGTCGATATTAACTTCTAACATTCTAATAAAATAATGTTTGCTTGTATATATACGAAAGAATCACAAATGGCAATATTAATATCACAAAAGTTTTTACTTTGGGATAGGCGAATTGTTTTTTTTTAACGAAGGAGGGGAAATCTTGCATAGACGCTTCCGAAGACGCGTATCAGATTCATACTCACTCCTCCGGCTCCAGGTATTTTCGAATCATACCATACTTGGGCCCCTTTTTTGGTACGTCCGATTGACACCTACTCAGTTTGTTGCCACTCAGTTTGCTCCCCGATTGCTCATCTTCGAATATAGTTGTGTCCCTCGTTATCTCAAGCATCTCCTTGAAGAATATCCTTCCCACAGCTCGCTCTATGCGAGGAATCGGTGCCCGGTCGGTCAACTCCA
Source organism: Dilophus febrilis (assembly GCA_958336335.1). Taxonomy (NCBI): domain Eukaryota; kingdom Metazoa; phylum Arthropoda; class Insecta; order Diptera; family Bibionidae; genus Dilophus; species Dilophus febrilis. The sequence goes on from OY284473.1 coordinate 5,332,521, forward strand.
TCCGCGTATGCGCTCCAAATCCGGACATTTGCATACAATGTGCGCAGAAGTTTCCTAATCCTCTAGGCCGAGTCTGCCTATGTACCATCTGTTAAAATTTTTCTTACATTGGATTTGGCGAAAAATCCATTATTTCATAAGGGGTTAGTATAGCAAAATTTTGGGAGCGATCTTTGCCGGGTCCTAACTCAAAAAATAAGGGCTGAAACGTTCTGTAACCGATTTATTCGGATTTAGCATCCCTTAAAACATATATATACAAGTTTTCAGCGCGATTGCTGAAACTTAAAGGATTGAGTTCGTGTATAAAATAAATTTAAGACCCTCCTCCCTATTTCAGAGGCAACCCAGTAATTGATGTCAATTTCAATAAAAAAATGATATTTGTAAATGTTTGCTTTATTATTATTATTATTATGCGGGCGATATTAAATTAATATTACATTTTGATAAAAAATTTGTTGGACCTTCACACATTTTTTAAAATTCACAATAAACATTAAAAAATTTTATACATAAAAAAATAATAGCTATTTAAAATAAGAAAAAATATTGTCAATAAGATAAAATTAGTTAGTCTCTTTGATTGATGATCGCCATCATTCTAATGATTCACTCAGTGACCCGTGGATCGTTTGGTTAGCGCATTTGTAAACATCCAATCCATTGATAGTAGTGATTCGGTTACCGATTCATCTGTCAGATGTGAATTAATTGATGGTGATGGAGTCATCATCATATTGTCATTAAAAGTATTGGTTTGGTTTGGTTTGTAAATCAGATGATTGCTCTTCGTCGTTGATTGGAAACGATACATCATTATTAATAATATTATTATTATAAAACATTTTTATGTTTATGTGGTTTTGATCTGGTATTGATTGATGCGATGGATTTTATTCGTAATTATAATTTGATGTTGCATTCGAATCATCGAAAGAATTATATTGTTTTGCAGATTCTCGCTTGACCAAAATATTCGTGGATGTATCGCTTACAAAGTTAATATCATTATTACATTTTATCTGCTGCTGTTTTTGTGTAGAATTTTTTTAATATGCACTTTCATATGTGATGATAAATTAGATTTTAGTGAACAGCTTTTTCCACAAATATCACATTCAAAAGGTTTAACACCTGAATGAACAGTGCGAATAATTTTGGGAAATCTTTGACGGGCCAGAACTCAAAAACTAATGGCCAAAACGTTCTGAAACCAATTTATTCGGATTTAGCATCCCTTAAAACATAAGTATGCAAGTTTTCAGCCCGTTTGCTCAAACTTAAAGGATTCGGTGAAAAATCCAATTTTCATAAGGGGTTAGTATAGCAAAATTTTGGGAAATCTTTGACGGGCCAGAACTCAAAAACTAATGGCTAAAACGTTCTGAAACCA